>VWZO01013361.1:1641881-1812076 GCA_013396975.1 Bucco capensis | reverse complement strand
CCCCCCCCCGCTTGTTGGGATAGCCTTGCAATGTGCCTGGAGATCAGTTGGTAGTGGACACAAACCCTCTTTTCTTCAGGCAACTTTGCTTAGCAGAAAATATTGTCATCTTCACTGCCAATTATAACCGAAGATCCTTTGCCATCTTTCTAGACTAAGTGAGCTATTAAATGGGGATCTATCACAGATCTTAAGAAATATTTTGGTGATATCTGAGGTTAGTCAGGGAGGGCAATGCAAACGTTGAGGTTCGGTACTGCTCCTAGTGAAATCGATAGCATTGGTCTTGAGAAGAGTGGGATTTGATTTAGCTCTTTGACAGAACCTGCCTGTGGAATGCCAGTGTTTTCTTTGCTGACACATAAAGAATGTCCTACTAAAAAGGTGGAGTGAAAGAACTGCAACATGAAGGCTTCAATAGTTCTTAATCTTCTGGTTTAGGAGCTAAAATAAACTTCTGTGCTAAAGGCAAGGTGACCTAATCTGTTCTTTTTAACAGTAGTGGGAATGCAGGGAAAGAGCTAAGTATATAGCTGTTGTATATATAACTGTTGTATGACACATCTAAGGGTACATGTGTGTAACTGAACAAAGGCTATAGTGTAGAGTGGAAATTATATAGAAATCTTTCAAGAAATCATGAGATTTCACGTGAGGAACTCCCCTATACAACTGAAAACAAAAGAGAAAACAGAGTTAACCCCGAACTTTTCCTAAAAGATATCTTAAAGATTACACAAAACACTTTCATCATCAGGAATCCTTCTAGTATGCAAATTTATTTGGAATAAGTACTGGGTAAAAGAAAAGTAGTTTGATTAATGGAACCTGTCCTTTATAGTTCTCTTGCAATGTGTAAGTCTCTGTGCTGTGTCTGTGTGTGTGTGTGAGCGTTTCAGCAGTAGCCTAAGCATGCTGGCAAAAGCCACTGCCAAGTCTCATTAATTGCAACTCCCGCAGACTTATTCAGCCACTACATACTTGTGGTGTAGTTTTACATTAATTTAGGACTTGGGTTTCCTTTAAATTTCAAACTACATAAAGCCAAGTGTATCCTATTTGAAGCAAGGAAAAAACAGAAGATGACTAGATCTTAGGAGAGCAGCAAGACGATTTATTCCTTAAATTCATTAAGATTACTATATGGTCTCGTTTTTGTTGACAAATGCAGTCCAAACCCCCCAATAAGTCAGAAATTTCCTACCCAGCATAGTGGTTCAGCCAAAGCTGTGTAATTGCCCAATATCATAGGCATAAACGGCAGGAGGGCAAAGGAGTTCAGTCAAGACCCCCCAGTGTTTGTGTTTGGTATGAAACACTCCATACAAAAATAATGATTTTGGCTTCTTGAGTCTCCCCCCAGTAGTATTTTCAAAAACTTTGCCAGTTGCTGTTGTACTTTGTTCTCCAAGAGCACACTGTAGAAAATGCAGCTTCACTAAAGAGTGGCCAAGATTAGACTTCTGTGGGGAAATAAAGGCATTTTTTTTATACATATCAAAGATTTGTGCAAATACATGGATTTTTTTTTTTTTATAATATTGGGTGTGTTTCCAACAAGACTGATCTGTCCCTTATTTCCAAAATTGTCATAATTTCTACCTGGCTTTAATTTTTGCAGTCTTTCTCTGAGTAACAATGACTGCTTAAGACATTTGTTAAAATTCACTAATGTTAATTTTACAAATAAAAAACAGATCTAATTGAGCACCTCTGTAGGCTCTTACCATTAAGTTACTATTATGGACTTTTAACAGATGTTTTAATTAAGCTTTCCTATTAATTAGATTTCTTAAATTAAAATCAGATCCTTTGTGGCTAGTATTTCCTTTTGCACTTTTAAATTAGAACTTGGAAACATTAATTATAAATGCAGGCAAGAAAAAGTATCACTTCACCAAGTGTTGGTGTCACTTGGAGATGAGCTGTTCTGATGGAGGGAACTTCTCCAAGTGCACTGGGGGAGAGGAAATGAAAGGTTTATATGGTAGGAAAAAAGCATGTATTTGTTGATCCATCTGTCTGTCATCTATACATGCTGTGCATCAAATCAGCTGTCTCCTAGGAATTTCAGTATACTAAATATGGACACCAAAGTGCCTTTAATTAAAATACTTCTCTGAATATATTTTGTTTCTATAGTTTACTGTTTATTTTTTAAGTGTTAAAATAGGGCAGGGATGGAACCGATGGACATCAAAGTACTTCAAAAGTTCCATAGTTCCTCAATCCAGTGACTGAAGTTCTTATTTATATTTTATGTATAGGGAAAGCAAGGCAAAGTTCTTTTTAATATAGATTTTTATGTACAGGTTTGGGAACGGAACTTGACTCGGTCCATTGAGCTAACTGCTAAAACCAGACAATTTCCTAAGAAAATCAAAAGCAGAAACAATCTCTCCTTTCTTTCCACCATTTATTTGGATTGTATCTATGGCGTGACTTTGAAATTTCAAGTCCCTCAAGCTTTAAGAATAAAAAATGACCCCACTGGTGAAGAGTCTAGAGCACAGGTCTTATGAAGAGCAGCTCAGCAAACTGGAGTTGTTTAGCCTGGAGAAAAGGAGGCTGAGGGGAAACCTTATTGCTTTCTATGACTACTTGAAAGGAGGTTAGAGTGATATGGGTATCAGTCTGTTCTCTGAAGTAATAAGTGATAGGACAAGAGGAAATGGCCTCATGTTTCACCGAGGAAGGTTTAGGCTGGATGTGAGGAACAATTTCTTCCCCAAAAGTGCCCAGGGAAGTGGTGGAGTCACCATCCATGGAGGGATTGAAAAGACATGTAGATGTGGTGCTGAAGGTGCCATGGTTTAGTGGTGACCTGTAAGTGCTGGGTTAATGATTGGACTTGATGACCTTAAAGGTCTTTTCCAGCATGAGCAATTCTATGATTCTGGGCTGAATTCATCCCAGCTGTAACTTGACTAGGAAAAATCTCTTCCAGGAGTTAATACCAGTTTTACATATTCAAGAGGTGGCTTGTACAGTCATATAGTCTCCAACAGAGCTCTGTGCAATTTCAGCTGGAATTTTTTCAGCTTCGGTATGGCAACTTTAACATCTCATGAAGCACTTCTGGAAGCACTTTCTTGGGTAGACTCCTCTGTGAGTCCTGGAATGCAGCAGCCACTGGTGAACTGGGTCATCCTGGCTGCTTTTTGAGTGTAGAGTGTTGGGGTCTCCTCTCCAGAAAGCTTCAGCATTACTGCATTTCTAGGAGGAAAAGATGTTACAGCCCCGTTGTTCAAGCTGCATGGTCTAGATGTAGTTTCACCAAAGTCAGCAGACTTTCTTCTGAACCTATGTTTTTGTCTTTCTAGATATGAGTAGTTAAAAGAACTGTATATTTATTTTGTTTTAATGGGCTCAGTAGCTTGGCAAAATAGGGTCATTACCACATAAGAGATCAAGCTCTTTCACCTTCTTGATCTTTTTTGGTCTTGAAAAAGGTCAGCAGAATAAAGGTCTTACTGGGGATAAAAGTCTTAAGAGAAGTCCTTTAGCAGCAATTTTTAATGTTACTATCTTTTTCTTCTTCCACCATTGTTGTACAGCTCAAGCACAGAGAAGAACAGATTTACTTTAGGCTTTTTTGTGTAGTCATGTACTTGGGAGCAGACCTGAAAGCTAAATCTTTGTTTTCTGGTGGCTGTGTATTTCTTCCAAGGTCCCAGCTAAAGTGAGTGATATCTTTGTGGCTGCAAAACCCTAAGGGGGACCCCTGCATACACTCAGAAGTACAATTGCAAAAAGCTTATTCCTTTATACAGCGGATTACTTTTAGATTTACTTCGATGTGATCTGTACAGATTCCCTTTATCTAAGGGGAGGTCTGATTCTCTTAGCTGACTTATGCAGCCGCACACCAAGGAAGCCTTATTTTGTGGAAGCCAAATCTCATTAATGGCAATGTGCTGCCCATCTTTTAATTAGCCAAAGAATTGGTGACATTTCACAACCACAGCAGTGGCAAGAAAGTAGTATTGTAATATAAAATAAGGTGAAGTGTCCACCAGAATTGAAAGCCTCCATTTATCTACATTAGTCTACTGACTGGATTCTCATTTTATCTGGGGAAATGATGTATCTATTTTTATTATGTCACAAATACAAAAAAAAAAGCTAATCTCCTTAACTTCTGAAGCATCTTCAGAGTGAGCTAACTTAGAGATTTGGAAATGGTACAGATTTCAAGCTAAGTGTGAAACCTTATTCTAGAGTCTTCATTCCTTGGCCATGATGTAAATATTAACCGAGCTTTTAATGAAGCCATGAACTTTAAGAATATTCTGAATATTTAAAGTTTAAAGCTCCTACCTTTTTTTTTTTTCCAAGAAATTGCAGGCCCATGCACCGTGGATATGCATGACTTGCCTATTAACTTAATTACAAACTTTGTGGTGTATTCTTCCTGTTTGCATGATAATTTTTTCAGGTGCAGCAAAAAATCTACTTTTGAGATTGTCTACTGTTTGACAGAAGGACTTCTATCCCTTGTGGTTTATACAACACTGTGTTCTGTAGGAATTCATAAACAATTTGTACTGCGATCATCTTCTGCTTATTTTTTTTGCTTTACAGAATGCATTTTATGCTGCAGTTTGAGCATATGTCTTTGTGATTCAGTAAACTTACCTAGTTCCGGAATCAGTACTTAGATTTTCCTTTCCCATAGCAGTAAAGGGCATCTAAAATGCATGAGACAAAGTAAGCTCTTTCTAAAGATCCAAATTAAAATTGAAACTGCACTTAGAAATGTGAAAAATTCAACGAAGAGTTTTGAGTTTGGCACAGTTGTCTGTGATCAGAGGAAATATCAAATACTGTCAAAAAGTATCAGAGCACTGTGGTAGAAGAACTAACCAGTGCCACTGCCCTACTTGTTTGCAATCAGTTGCTACTGAGGAAATTATGTTGCCTACTGTTAACTCTAGAAGTCTTTTACTGTGAGCAGCGCATAATAAAATTTACTTAGAAAGAGGAGCGATACAAGGCAGTGACAAGTGCTCTTACTTTGAGATAAGAACAAAACTGCAGGAGGAACACAACCCTGTTTCACAGGGGTGTTCTATGAACCATAACCAAATATACCATTAATGGTGTTGAGAGCTCTGAGGTTGACAATAAATCTAGTGCTACCATCAGATCAACGGGGATGTTGGGGGTATTATGATAATTCATATTGCTACTGTGGTTCACTTGTATTTATAATATGGGTTGAACAGTTACTATTCCTGAATTGTTGACTCACTCTAAAACACAACAATGAAGCAGCATCTTGGATTTGGAATACTGTAAAGGAATTTGTGGACTGAAGACATGAATTTCCTTAGAGGGGTTTGAGGGTGCTTTGTATGATGAAACCTCTGAACACGTTCTACTTAGCATTCATAGTCAGTATTCACAGAAAGATAGGTATGGCCATTACAATCACATATTCTGGGACACAACTACATAAAGAAAATTTTTCATCATCCTTTCGAACTTTGCTTTGTACCTAATAAAAAATAAGACATTAGATGGCAAAGATATACATTACAAACCAATTCAAGTATCACAAGACGAAACATTTGCTGAGAGTGTTGTGCTTTCAAAGTGTTTGTGATACTAGACTGACAGCTGTGGTTCTTCTTGGCTGTGTCTCTGTAAGGAAATCTGGCTGGTTGGTTGGTTGTTTTTTTCCTTTACAGCAATTAAAAGGAAACTGGGGCTACTAGAACAGGTGTGTGAAGAGTTAGGTCTGAAGGCCACTTACTCCCCAAGAGGGTCTAGGCCTCATCATAGAAGGGGTGAGTGATAGAAACTGCTGGGGAGACATCGCTCAGTTGTAGCCTGTTGCTTTAAAACATGTGAATATTAGTGTTGAATTTAGTATGGGTGGGTAATAGAGGCTGGCTTGTGCTGGGAGAAACTTCTTGGAAAGTGAACTAATGCCCTGTTCAGCTGTCTCTGGGTGTGACAAAGATGATGGCTGAGTTGAAGATGTGTGTGCTGGTATAATCAAGGTTTTTGTCTAGTCACTAGAGTTAGTCTTGTTCCATTAAAAAAATTGCCAGAATGGCAGTGCTCATCTTTAATTGTGGTTTATGACAACAAAGTTACTCAAGCTTTTTTATCTTATGACCATGATTAAAATCTCCTTTCTTTTCTCAAGTCAAATATACACATGGACAATTATTAATTTTTCCTGTGTCAAGCTCTCACCAATATGATTAAAGAAGCCAGGCAAATAGCTTCAAGCAGAGATTAGTTACTAGGGTTAATTCCTTTAAACTATCATCGTAACGTTTGTTCTTTTTCTGTGAAGTTCAGGCCTAAACAGGCATGTTCTCATTAGATTTGTCAGGTGTGTGTTGGGCCGCAGAGAAAGGAAGTTGGAATGAAAACAAGTTAGTTCCCCTTGCACACACTTCTGTTCCATGTCCTACACTCTATGGCGTGGTATCTCTTCCAGAGTGTTACCTCTGATGGACAGGATTAGGGGAAATCCTTGTTTCTTTGGTGATTTTCAAACACTATCAGACAATGATGCCAACTAAGAGTGAATTAATGAGATATTGGAGCCTGGCAAGTAGAAAGTGGCTTTAAATAACCCTGATTAGCCTTTTCTCAGTTCCTTAGAGTGCAGGCAAGGCTTGAACAACAACAAAGACCCCACACTCACACATTTTATTAGTTTGGTGGAAAAAGAGTGTGCTTTTCAGAGGGTGTTAATTAAAAGATTTAGGCCCCATTCACGCTGCCCATATCCCTTGTTTCATCTTTCCCTCCTTTTTGTGTAGTTTGTTTGCAATCTGAGAGGTAGACCTGCTGTTATGACAGATAATGTTGACTTTTAAAGAGTTCGCTCAGATCTTATCTGTGAGAAAAATATAAGCCCTAATTGAGCATACGAGTTTCACTTTTTACATGATGGCTTCATTAGACATGAACTTTTATTTTAAGTCATTTAATGTCTTTCACTCTTCTCAAAACAAGTTTTCACCTCTTTTTGGTCTTTCTCAAGGGATAGCTCCCCTACTTCTTTGTAGTTGCTACATTTTGCCTTTTCAATGAATAAATAAAATAAAAATCTTCAAACCCTTTAATCATAAAGTTGTACTTCTATAAACCTTAGCATATTAAAATCATCCTCTTCTGGTGATATGAAATGGCATCATGGCATCAGCCAAGAAATTCTTCAGAACCTAAGAAATGTAAATGTATTTTGGTAGCTAAAACTTGAGTAAATTATTTAATCACAAAATTATCTGCTATATTTCAGGACTACTTTAAAATAATATTTACATGTATGATGTCTTTTTCCCAAAGGAGACAGACTGATATTTATTTGTCAGATTCTGCCAAAAAGTCTGCAGCTTACTGAAGTTATTCCAAACAAAAATGCAGAAACAGGATACAATAGAAAAATTGGATTATTTTATGTGACAGTCAAATTCTGAAATGGAGTTGTAGTCAATAAAACTACAGGGACATGAATGAATGATAAATAGATTAGATTTCACCCTGATTTCTGGCTAACACATTTTATTTTTAAGTCTCTGTTTTAGATGTATGTGAAGCATCTCTAATTCTACTGTGAAATTTGTCACACTTGTATAGAAAGTGACTTGATGCTGATAAAAATACTTCGTGCACTCCTTTAAAATGATGTTACAGAACATGAGATACAAAAAGCTAAACAAGGGCTCATGCCTTCTTGGGAAATGTCTGTACTGGATGCAAGACTGCTCTACTCCAGTGAAAAGTGTAGTCCCTCTCCAATAGCTTTGAAATATTTTTCATAAAAATTATTTGGTCTTATCTCTCGGTATTGGTAGGATACTGGTGGGGCATTTGGGAGGGAGAAAGGGAATCCTGGTTTTTATAAAAAGTTAATAGGCAGTTAATTGTATTTCTACGTGCCTTTACTGGCAAATCTCTACAGCAGGCCTTAAAAAAAGGGAGAACGCTGCTTGTTAATGGACTCTGCTATTTTACAGCACTGTAGTCAAGCAGCCACCTACAGTTCATCCGTATGTTAATACTAACATTACCAATTTTAACATTATATGCCTCTTTCCACCAGCCCCTGTTGGAACCAACAGCCTACGGCAAATGCTGTACTGCCTTTTACTTAATTGCTTCTTAAAGCTAACAGTGAATTACATTAAGTGTAATTTCATTGTCGTTGGATCTTGGTGAGTTTGAGGTGGCACGTTTGCCATGGGAGTTCTTTTTCTCTGGTTCAGTGGCTATATCCGGGTGGGATGCATTTCTCCTGGAGTAATCCAGGAGAATCTTTCCTTTGAAGAGGAACAGATGTAGATTTACATATCTGGAGGTCTCTGGCCTCTGATGAGATTAGTTGGTGTTTTTAAACCCTACTGGAAGGTGCATACTTAATAAATGCCTAAAGCAAGCCTGTGTGAAATGGCTGGGCCCTGGGAGACTTTGAATGAGAGGAGAGGAGGAGATGTCAAGTTGCACATTGTGGTACCGTCATAATCACTGCTGAAAATAGGCCAACACTTGAAATAACAAATAGATTCAGATTCTGCTGTAGCAGTAGTAAAGACAAAATGGACAAGGGAACAACCTCAAAAGCATTTAGGTTTAAATTTCGGCTAATCAGGTCTTTTCTAATTTTCTAATTATCAGAGAAAGATGAAAATGCACAAGTTTAAAAGCTGGCAACCCTCCCTGCCCAATGCCAAACAGTCTCTTTTTTTCTAACATGCTTTGAGGGAAATGCGTGCCGTGCTATAGAAATCAGTATTTTTTTCTTGAATGGAAGAATGTATTTGAGATGGGGGGAAAGGCTTGTGATAAAACTGAAGATTAAATAAATTTTCATGAGAAAGAGCAAGCCTATTTGACAGCAGCCTTTCTTTTCTTTTAAATAGAAAAACAAACAAACCAAAAGTGCAAAACAGAAGTTAAATTCTCCATCAAACACATCTTTGGTGTGCTGCTCCTCTCAGTATAGCTATGGCATAGATGATATTATAGTTAAACTACAGCAAGACATTCTTGCTATTGTTGTTTCAGATCCAGATCCTGCTATGATTTTTGCATTGTAGTGCAGGGGTTTGTAGGTAACTTAGAATTGCACCTCCCTTCCCTTCTTTCCACATCCTTTCAGTTTGTTACAAGACTTTTATTTTTTCTTAGTGACTCATCATTTATGTCATACTCTGCAGAGTGTCTGTTCCAGCCCGTGTTGCACAGCAGGTTGTGCAATACTATTGCCTGAAACCTGTAATGTTATGGCAGAGTTGATACCCAGCCACCTCCAGCTCCTACAGCATCCTGCCTCTGCTACACTGGCACTGACAACATCACTTCTTCAGGCTGTGTGTGACTGCACCCTGTCAGGCAGTTCACTTCTCCCATGCTGACTCCCACTGTCACCTGCTCCCTCCTGTCATGTACAGCAAGACTGCTTTCCTGCTAGTGCCTACAGCGTTAGCCTGCTCCTGTCGCCTACACTGCTCATGTGCCACACCTTTTCACTTCTGTGATATGCCTATGTGCTTGCTCCTGTCTCTACCATCCTGCAGAGATTCGTGTGCTTCCCTCTGTCATCTGCCTCTGTCATTCACCTCCGTATTGCCACTGAAATGTCAGTGCAGCTTAAAAGTTTCTTGGCCTTGGGGTGTTATATTTTTTTAAGGGGGCCTTGCAAGAGCTAGATGCCTCAGTGACAGGGGCAGCAGCATTATCTGATGTACAGGCAGGTCTCAGCCAAAGCCTGCAAGCGACAGTGTTAATCCTTCACGGTGAAAGGGCAAAAAGCTAAAAGAATACAAGACTCTGCTGAGATTAGCAAAGAAACAAACAGAGACCAGTGTAACAAAAGAAGGTGCCCAGATCTGTAGATAAGGAGCTTTCAGAGGCCTCTGAGCAAGGCCCCTGTTTAACTCCCTGTGGAGAACCAAAGGCTCTGCAGGGCTCAGGGACCAAGCGGCAGCAGAGATGAAACAGCAAGAGTTAAGACGAGGAGACTGTTCCCTACCCAGACTACATTTTTCAACTTCTAGCTAAATTTTATTGTGTGGTTAGAACTAGTTCCTGCTCTGGATCTAGTTTAATTTCATGCTGGAAAAGCTACCATCTACTATGCAGACATACTATTACTACTTTCCAGCATCTAGTGATAATTGGCCAGATGGGTACAAACAATGTTTTATTGTTACTTTTGTTTGGTTAAACTTAGGAGAAGGACTGCTTACCATCAGATTCAGAGCAGGAAAGAGGTTTATAGTGTTTGTAAGGGGTATCTTTGCCAGTGATGATGAAAGCAACATAAAATTGCTTCTGTGGGAAATTTACTTTTGGGTTGAGGCTGAGCCCAAGGCCTATATATCACTCATGTCCTTTTAAGCTTTATTTTTGAGACTTAAGTGAGACTGATGGTGTGCTGGTGTAGACTTTGTGTAGTGGTAAATATTGCTCTGGGGGTTCAGTACTTAGCTATTTTTCAGGCAAAACTCCCAATTGTTTTCAATGTGCACATACCACAAAGGGCCTATTTTGAGTTCTCTCTCATTAGATTGCAAAACTGTTTCAGTTATATCCTATGGATTTCACAGGCATGTAACTTCCTGAACACTCACATCAAGGAAAGAAAGGTTCCATATTTGGATCTCTGTTTTGCTAACATACCAACAAACAAAACCCCATAGGGACCACACAGGACAGCTACAATATGAGTATTATTCTAAGAAATAGTCTACACTTGTCAGCCCTGATGCATGGTAACATCTGAATTTAGCACACTTCCCTGTCTTCAGAATGTAAATTTACCTAGAGAAAGGTCAGTTAGTAAATGACTGTTGACTTTGTTTTTCTGCTAAACTTTCTTATTGTGGACAGATTACCAGTCAGAAAAAAACTCATCTGAGATAAAAATAAATATAAACATAAAGTAACTAGAAGAAATTAAAAAGCCTCTTTTATCAGTATGGTGATTGTAGATTGCCTTCTAAATAAATAAATACTGGTTTGGAAAACTGTCTCATTGAGAGTACCTGTGAAATGGACTTGTGCAGCGATGGATATACAGGGTTTTAAAACACTCCCATGGTATCTGGTCTCATCTATAGCTATTCTAATAATTTGCTGAAGTACTGCTTAAGGACTTCAAGAAATCTGAACCACTATCACTTTCAAAACATCATTCATTTTAGGACTGATTAGAGAAATTCTTGTTCTGGAGATGCTGCTGCGTTACCAGACATTGGACTTTGGATAGAAATCCCAGTGGGATTAGCACAGCTTCCTTTCTATGTAATCAGATGCTCTTTTATCTTCTCCTCTGCAAATTGTTAAATACTCTTATGTACAGCATATCTATAGGCTTTCTGAACTTCTGGCAAGTTTCTGTGAGGTCAAAATGCATTCCCTCATAGGTTTGCCAGCACAGAGGGCTGCCCACTTGTGCTCCTGGTTCCACATACCTCTGCTCATATATCATTGTCAGTTCAATCCTGACCCATGTGACAGGAACCTCTTTTTTATCACTGGCACTTCACATGACTGCTGTTGACGCTATTAATGGTTTTAATTTTTTGCTGTCTTTCCACCTTTAACACCCTCCTTTGAAAGCCTTCTCCTTCCTGATTGAAATGGGACAAGGGCCAGCAGCCATACAGAGGGTACTTTCTATAAGCCTCTTATTTTTCAGAACTTTTCTGCCTTTTTGGTAGCATTGGGCCATGTTTTTGATTGACTGCTTTTCCATAGTCAATCTTTCTAAAGTGTGCTAAGGTTGATTCCTTACTCCCTTTTCATATATAGCCTGTAGTTTTGGAGAGTTATTTTGCCCATTCAGGCTCTTCCATCTATTTTCAGGAGTCTAACTTTCACAGAGTTCTTTTCAGGTTCTTCAGTACTGTTTTTGCCACTGATCACAACCAAGGAGGTAAAAGAGTCTGTGTTATAGATAGTCCCAGATCATTCCCTCTCCAGTATCGCTAAAAGCAATTTGGTGCACAAGCTGTTCTTCCTTTCCTCTCTTAGAAAGGTAGTGTTATTGCCCCCTCTTTATTTCAAGGAAGTATAATTTTTCCAGATTTTATCCTGGCCCTTTTATTCCTGCAGCTAGATTACTCTCATTTGATAACACTGAAAAGATAAATAGACGCTTGTCACCATTTTCTTCAGTAGCTTTATTTCTTAAGATAACAAAGAAATAAATGTTGGTACAATATTTAACTTGTAAGATTTACTTTTTGGAAACATGAATTGCAACACTTAAAAGTTTCTAGTTAAGTTATCCTGGCATTGTTTCCCATCTGTAGTATTTCTAGCTCTTCCTTTGTTATGTATATGCATGCTGTCTTGTTACTTATTAGTAACACACACCATGTATCTGCAGAATGATGTGGCTGAGTTAGTTTTGCCAGAGCAGCTTCTATTTTTAGTATTTCTTGCCTGTCTTTAGCTTTTTATTAGGCCATGACTATTATATTTTATATTCTCATGTCCCATTACTAGGGAATGTTCTGCTCTGTGTGCTCTCCTGCTGATTTTTCCTTGGGATGTTCTATAATCAAATCACTATGACTTAGGACAGCATAAGACTTTGAGTTTTTCTTTAACTTGTTTCTGAAGTTATAAAATTTTTACTTTATCAGAACTTTTACTTCTTAAGGTGTATGTTTTTCTTTGTGTCTTGTCCTTTTCTCACTTTTAAATTCTTTGTTGGTTGTAACTAGGGTCTTTCCAGCTTTGCTGAATTTTTAAGTGAAAAAGCCACATTGGATTGCTCTGAAAATAACACAGTGCTTGGTTCTTGTGAATGTATTGTGTGCTTCACTTGTGAAATCACCACTCGTCTGTCTAAACCCTTCTTATCTGTAGCTCTTCTCTGAAAAGGTATATCCAAATATGCCCAAAACACTTGCAATATGGTTTAATAGTCTTTGACTATGAAATCTCTATTATCCTCTTTGGAAAGAACCTGCACACATAGCCCTGTGAATTCCTCACAGCACTTCAGCTCCCCCTTGCCCAGGACTGGGTGTTTGGCTGGGCTGTTTCCAAGCAGTGAGGCCATGGGACGTCCCTGCCCTACAGCTGCCACCAGCGGCAGGTGAATGAGGATGTGACAGCCCTGTTCAGGACTGTGCTGTGTGTTTCTGTGAGAAGCTGGTTCTGCCAGCAAAAAAGCTAAAGTAGCAGAGCTTAAGGATGCTTTCAATAGTGGGCTCTGGAGCAAAATACAATCTGATTTTCCATGGAAAAGCAGCTGTCATAGATTTCTTCTTCCTATCTGCTCAGCGGCAATACCTACATTCAGACTGGCCTGTACGGTTGCTCGGGACCTTGTTAGGTCTATGTTCTTAACAGTTTGGAACAGTAAGTTTTTATAATTATTCCACCTCAACTTTAACTCTACTTATACATTCTTGTCTATTATTTTCTTTCTTATAAGGTGGTAGTGAACCTGATCTATATCAGTATAGTAATGAATAATATCTGTTTGTATTACATGTGCCTATTGGCTTTCTTTGTCCTTGAAATGGGCCATACAACAAAGCACTTCCTTGTGCTGAAACAGTGAATGAGTGCCAGGTCTTGCACCTAACTCTTGGAACAATTCTTCTTGTGCCTTTTTTTTTTTTTTTAATTTACCATTTTAGTTCTTGGTAAACCCAAGAAAAAAATGTAAAAAAAAGTCCAAGAATGGCATTCAAAGATGAAATGCAGATATTAGGTAGGCCACTTCATTTTTATTTTTTTTTCTTTGTGGAAACTCCCTCTAAGTTTTAACCTATGTATCCTTCCTGTATTGGCTTTGGATGTAGCTTGGAAGACCATCCATATCTCTTCATTTGAAAGGTCATAGTGCGAGGAAGTTCTGGGTAAAAAGTGAGTTATTTTCAAGTGCTGTGTGGACAGTAGTTCATTAATTCCTTCTGCAACAGAATAAGTGTTAGTACCTATGAATCTATACCACACTTAAGTGAGTAGATATAAACTTCATAAAAATACAAAAGCAAGGTTTATCTTGTAGTTTATATTTTGTTTTCATTATTAGCTCCTTAAACAATTATAAATGCAGTGGAGAAATATAAGTCTGAAGTAACCAAAAGATGTCAATCTGTCTACCTGTTGATGCATGGGTGATATTTTTTTCTAATTTTATGCTAAATAGAGTGTATATAATTGAAGCCCCTAGTATCTTTAGTATAACATTGATAAGAAGTTCTATTTTGTCATTTTTCTGCCCGAGTTTTGTATTTCATTGTTGGTTTGGTGTTTTGTCAGTGATTCCATCTGGACTGTAATGTAGATAAAGAATACCTAAGCTTTCACTTAGTCACAAAACACAGTGGATTTCCTGCCACTACAATTTCCACTGCAAGGAGATGCTGAAGCTCTTGTGCCTATTTGAGCTGTACTGTTTTTTCCAAGAAAAAAAGTTGTTAGGTTCCAGAAATGAATGAGTTAAAGGCAGCATTTGGATCAGTGTTGTGAAACTATATATTATCTATTGTATTTCCTTGGCCTTAAGTGGATTCTAGCATGGGATGAATTAGGTTGGCTAGATATTTTCTGCTGACTGTGATATCCCTGTTGAGCAGCTTTCCCAGTACGAATATATTTGGCCCTTCTTTTTTTTCCCCACAAGCTATATCCCTGTATAAAAACAGCTTTATCTCTAAAGAGCAAATAACACCCAGTGCTCATAACAGATGCCAAGAAATGTTTCTGTTTTGATTTTTGAAAATAAAAATTCAACTGTGTTCAATAAAATTCAGAAGCCGTTTTCCTCTGTGGAAATTAAAGGAATCCAAGGAAGTCTAGGAAGATAGCGACCTTCCTAATTAAAGCGGTAGCAACTGCAGGAATCCGGTTTTTACAACCACCTCTATCTCACTGTGCGGAGAACAAAGCAGTCCTCCATTAATATTTTATTTTCTCTTTTCTTCCACTATAACAATGCTCCATGTTCTGTGAGAGCCCTGGAAAGACATGCAGAGCTATGTTAATTATGGTTTAAATAATTGACACTCTGATTGTGTTGTACTTTGCGAATTGTATGTGGCGTGTCACTGGTTCTACATATAATTACATCTATTCACTGCCATCATTTTTCCCACTTACATCACAGTATACAGTAGTCTACATTGCAAAATCGTATGCAATACCTAATAATGTCTTCACTAAATGACCTTTGTCTTTAAACACATGGAGTATGTGTAGCAGTGGAGGTCTGATTGCCATCAGAGCTAATGCATGCATCCAGGAATATCTATTATGGAACAGCGAATGTCAGGGGAGTTGGGAGTCTGCATCAGAAGCACACTCGGATTCTAAAGAGTGGGTATTAGGAAATTTCCAGTGTGGTCTGGTGGTAATTCCTTATTTAACATTGCATCTAGCTTTTCTGCTTTTGGGAACCCGGATATTTATTATTTGCTGTTTTATAGATTTGTGCGTTAACTACTGGGATTATTAAGTACACCCAGCTTTAGAACATACAGCACCATGCAACAATGTAAACAAGCTTTCAGGAGTCATCTTCAGGTGTTGACTGAGTCATTCTGAAAGCTTGAGTATATGTACATGTTTGAGGGTAACTAGCTACTTCTTGGAGTACCTCATTAGTCGACATGACTGCTGCAGAGTCCTTTCCAGTTCAGTGTTTGTCCAATAAGCAGCTAAATTGAAAATTAAATCCTATCTCCTACTATGCAGCCTTAATGAACTAAAAAATAATTATGGCTTCTTTGAAAAATCTGCATCCTTAGGTGTGATTGCAGAGTGTAAGCATTTGCTTGGAAGTAGTGTGAGTAACTCCCTGCTGAAATGTACACACTTTGGAGTTTGTTTCTGCCTGCTTTGCATGTTTGTTTTGCTGCTTGGAAATAACCTTCTACCCAACTGGAATTGATAAGGGAGAGGGATTAGTGTTTGGAAAGGCTACAAGCACAAGTTATCCTCAGGCAACATGGGAGGTTTGCACCGATAACCACTCTCTAACAATTGTCCCTATCTGTGTCCTTACTTCCCAGTTAAAGAGAGGTGGCTTTACCAGTACATCAGGGAAGGTGAGGAGATATGCAGCTTCAGGTTTAGTGTGGAATAAGGATACGTGCAAATGAAGATATTGCTGGGTAGGTGCTAAGCTTATAAATTCACACCTTAGCTTATGTTGTAGTAACTTGTCCATTGAACAAAACCCTTAATATTTTTATAATTCATATTCTACTAATGATTAACTGGAAATGCTAATGTAGAGAGGATCAGTAGAAACTGATTTTAGACCACCAAGGACTTTCAGGGGTCTGAAATAATAATTGTAAAGGACTTGTTCAAAATAATTGTAAGGGGCTCAGTAAGGTCAGCCTGTAGCTCAGAGAATTCTGGAATTTGGGGTCTTTGACAATGAGTGTTTGTT
This sequence comes from Bucco capensis, assembly GCA_013396975.1. Taxonomy (NCBI): domain Eukaryota; kingdom Metazoa; phylum Chordata; class Aves; order Piciformes; family Bucconidae; genus Bucco; species Bucco capensis. The sequence continues at coordinate 1,795,680 of VWZO01013361.1, read as the reverse complement.
GTTCAGTTACTGTGAAAGGGTGAAACAATGACATCTGTCAGTATCAGGTACATCTTCAGGAAAATAAGGAACTATTGGTTATTCCTGGCAAAGTATTTGTGATTTTTTAAACAGGAAAAAAATTAAAAATGCTAAGGTTTGTGTCAACCACAACATATGATAAAGCCCTAGAAGAACAGCAGGATATAAATATTTGCGGTCGAAATAGCCATTTTTGTTTTGTTTTAATATAACAACAAGCAAAAACCCCCAGAAATATTGCTTCTTCCCATTTGACCAAGAAGATTATGAAAATGGTAGAAAATCAGAAACTGTAACCACTTACCTTAGGCAGTTACACATTGAATGCTATTGGGATAAAAAAAGTTTTCTGTGACACAGAACAGTGGAAGGAAGCGGCTATCTAAATGTACTGTGGAAGGTGGATCTCATGTGATATTAGGCTAGATGTGTGATAGATCCCAGGAACCTGAAACTTTTACCAATGAGAGAAGAGAAATGACTAAGAACAGCAATCTCTAGAAATGTCAGGTGGGATTTTCAGAAGTATTTAGCAATCATCTGTCTGACCCAGAGTAGAAAGCTGTCCCTAGTTAGGACATCACTTGAACATGTGGTTCTATGCTGCTGATGCTGATGGAGCACAAGTGTTACACAAAGCTGAGCATCCCCCATATGGATAGGCTTAGGAACATGAAGAAATGATTTGTCTGAATTAAGGACCCTGTTTAGACACTTCCGTGCTTTGGCAGAACTTGAGAAGTTTTGTCTTGAAAATAAGGCATGTAGATTTTTACACTGATCTTTTGTGCGTGTGTGTTTTAAAAGTAATGCTAGTCATATTAGCAATTGTGGAATATAAAAAGCAGCACACACACAAAATCCTGTCCTTATCTTCCTATGCTGTGTTAGAGTTCAGGAGCTTTTCTCTGAAAATGCTTTATGTGGGTTTGTGTAGGTTTACACTTAGGAAAGCAATGAATGCTTCTAATCACACAGACAATTGTTAGAGGCACAAGAGAAATAATGCTGATTTGAAAATAGGAAGGAATTTTTTTGTATTTTAAAAGTTTAGTACACAATGGCTATACATTTCAGAATGAGAACTTGACAGAGCTTTATCACATCAAAAATCAATGTAAAACTGCACTGTAAATGGGAAAAAAAATGTTCCTTGCATATTAGGGATAAGTCTTGTTTTCATCTTGTTTTCCCTAATTCCTTGGTGTCATTACCAAAACATGTATTTCAGTTCATTAGAAAGTGTAATTTGAGTCAACTGATACTCGAATCAGTTCTGGGATATATGTAATTTCCTGTGATGTTGAACAGAGAGAATTGATTTCAAATGTATACTTTTGCATTAAGGTGAAAGGATCAAACAGGAACCTAACACTTATGTCTGATGATTGAATTTGACCTGCCATCCTATCAGAATCCTGTAGGATGGTACCTGTGACATATAAATGCCAGGTTTGTATATTAATTCTGTGCCATTAAGGAGAGCTGGCTGAGAAAGAGGTGGATCAGTAACAATCAATAAAGACACATCAGAAATTTGTGAGGAAACTTACCCTATATATACTTTCACTTATTTTGTGCTTACTGATGATAACTTTTAGTTACCTGACCCAAGTACAGCACACAACATGGAAGGAACTTCTCACTCAGTGACTGCTCATGTGCTGAAAACTCCTGTTCTGCTCTGTGGCTGGCTTTCCTGGGAAACTGGCCTGAGTTGTCTTATTGCAAGATGTCACGGTTCTTGCCGTTGTCATTTCCTGTGATTGATACTTGCCACTGAAAAGATGATCGATCACAGAATCAGTAAAATATGTTATACGACTTAATTTTTGTTTTACTAAGTTCAAGATTTTCTGGAGCAGAGCCTGTTTCAGACCATAATCTAAGCCAATCTAAGTCACACTCTAGGTTGGGCTTTGCTGTGCAATGGAGGTTGAAGGTCACTGCAAAATTTTCTTTTAAGTCAATTCGGATCACAAATCCACATAATTAGAACTTAAAAATTTTAAAGCTTGTGATTTTTCTTTTAAATCTAGTTTCCAAAGGAAATTATGTACATTTTCCTCTGCATATTTTCAATTAATCATTTTTGAACCATTTTGCTCGTTCCCTTTGGCAGAAATGTAAAGTCTCTAGTATTAGGTTTCATGAAAACAGATGGCCTACCAGGAAGGGGAAAAGTTCCTACTAGTGCCTTTACTCCAGAGAGGGGGCAGTGTGAGTGTAGCTCTTCTGAACAGATCTCTTAGAGAGATTTTGCAGTAAAAATGATGGTAATGACAGGTCATGGGTAGGAACCCACATGCTGTGGAAATCAGATTACAAAATAATTCCATAAACAGCAAAACTCATTTCATGAAAAATCTGAACTTGTTGAGCAGAAACATAGTTGATGTGTCTTTAGTACTCAGTATTTTCAGAAGAGACTAATAATATAGTGATACCCTAGGCTATGGATACTTGAAAGAAGTGTAGTCTATCTTAGTGCATAACCTCCATTCTGTGACAATCAGGCTTGTGTCAAGATTAGGTCATGGAATTACAGAATGAATGTGACCGAGTAGTTGCTTTTTTAAATTTTGGAATGTGTCTATAATCTGCTTATGAAATAGTGTTTTATACATATTCCAGTATCCACTGTGGGTGTTTCACTCCCATATGTTGGTATCAATCAATACTTTAAAGGAAATTTTCCACACAAATCTTTTTGTATAGTTATAATCAGAGGAATACTGAATTTCCTGAGTTTAGCTGTCCCTCTCTTTAAAATAATTGTTTTATTAAAGTTCAAGTGAGTGATGAGCTTTTCTTTGCTGAAGTCTTACATGGAAAGCCTTCTAGACCACCTCTGTATCTTTGCAAGTCCTAAAATGCTTCTTTCTGTTCACTCAAATGTACTTTTCAGCATTTATTGTGAACATGCAAGCATTTTTCTCCTTGTATTGTTTTAATGGAGAAGCGGCCATGAGTGATGTAATTCTACATTGTCATTTTCATTTTCTATGCAGCTGTTGCAAAATTAAGAAGCTGTAAAGTTACAAATGGCTTCATATGAAGCAATACACAGCATGGAATTTCCTGCTGGTGGTTAAAATAATACAATTACTTTTAACAGATGAAGATAGTTAAGAGTCCAAAGCAGATCCCTATTTAAAACAAGAAAACCCCTTTATTCTAAAAATATCATTTTAAAACATTTAAGAATAATCACAGTGGCAAGTAAGAAGCCAGTAAGATAAGTAAAGCTTTATTTGAGCATAATACACCAAAAGCCTGTTCTTGTATCCATCTGCAGGGTAAACCAGCCATCTACTTAGAGACATCATTGTCTTTTCTCTTTTTTTTCTCCCCTGCACCAAAAAGAAAAGTCATTAGGTTTGACAAGAATGGTACACTTTGTAGTAATTACAAGGGAGCACAAAGCAAACCCAGGCCAGTTTCACAGTGTCCGTGAATGTCCTCATGCACTGAAGAATGTTTTTACATTCCGTCAGAGGGAGACTGATTAATTGGTTCTTTGTAACTCCAAATTGAAATTGCAGTGTAACCTGGTTGTGCTCAGCTCAGGAAGCCTTTGGGAACGCTAAAGTTTGGGCAGGAGCCTGGGACACACAGGAGTCCCAGAACTATTGTGTTCAGTGAGCTATGAAAAGTCATTCAGAAGAGAAACACTCAGCATCCTTTATTTATTTGCATTGAAATATTTATCTGTGATGTGAGGCATTCATAACAGATTGTCAATCTCTTGTGCCTTGTGATGAATCTGGGTGTCTTGCATTGAATTCTAAGTATTTCTTTCCATGAATAATTTCATAATAGTCACTTTTCCAAGCTATGAATGTTCCCTGATCTTTGGGTCCAAATTATGTTGGTGTTTTCTTTCTCTAGGAAAGGAAGCATCAAACCTCTAATTTTCTGTTTTTTAAAAAAAAAAAAGAAAAACAAACCTCACCTACCTAAATTATTAATTTTTGTACTTAGAGATTAAAACTCAATCAACCTGAAAATTCATGTCTTGCTGCTCTTTCCTGATAATTGAAGGAAATTATTTATGTAGTGTAGATTAATATTGTTCCATGTTCTACCTGACATTCCAGATTAAAGTATGACTTTGAAATAGAGATGGGTTGGGACTGAAATACCCTCTACAACCACCTAGTACTTGGAAAGCAGTGTTAGCTTCTCAGTACCAAAGCTCACAAAGGAAGTACATTTTCAGTTCCATCCAGTTACATGCTGGTTGGAACAGAGAGAGAAATAAGAAAAAAGTCACGAAGAGAACAAGGGCATGACAGCAATGAGCACTGTGCGTCCTCCATCCTTAGCACTGGCTTACCAGGGGGAGGGATGCCACAGAAGCCCTGGTTTTGGTACAAAGACAAGAAAGTCTCTTTTCAAGCCACCTTTGAGCTGTACACTGATATAGAGAAGGCTCTGTGTTTTTTCACTGTTCTGGGACAAGCAAACTCCCAAATAACATCTGGAGTAACACTTGGCATTTCTGGCATAACTATGAGCCATTTTCTGTAGAGTAGAAAGCTCTGCTGGCCTACTAGCACAGGAGAGTCTCTTCTAGCATTTTTGAGTGAGCCTCTCTCAGCCTTTTCTCTTTTTTTTTTCCCCTCTTCCTTTCTTTTCCTTTCCTCTTGAATTGAAAAAGGAGCTTGGAGACAAGAGAAAAGAAGGCAGTTTAAAGGAGGTTGAACAGTGCTAACCCAGAACACAAAGGGTGGAGGTGTATCTCTTCACTGCTGGCATGCAGCCATCATGGTTATCAGCTTAATAGCATAACTTAACAGGAAGAATTACACTCGTGACCTTCTGCTCCAGCAGCACAAGCTTCTATCACTTGAGCTAAAGGAGAATCTCCATTAGTAGTTGCTCATTGTCACAGGGCACATATCCCTCTCTTGGGCCAACCACTTATAAAGACAAGATATCATAAACACTTGAACAGCTCTGATTTTGTCCAGTAGAGGGAAGTGGATAGACACAAACACTAACTCAATATGTTAGAGATATCATCAACATATTAACTGCATCATACATGATTGGCAAAAGGAATAACAATTGCAGGAGAACCTTGCATTTCTCACTGCTGTCAATACCCTCTGTATTGACTAAGAATCCTTTCCACTAGAACTGCTGCTGCTTATATTGTCACTGTTCTTTGAATTGCAGAGCTGCCAGAAAAGAGCAATCTGGATCAGAAGCCAATTTACCTTGTTTCTGGAAATAACACATTGCTGTGTTATGAGCAACACTCATTAAGTTCAATTTTTTTTAAATTGGGCTCTTGAGGGAAAAGGATTATTGAAAAATACCTTTAAATAAGAGCTGGCAATAAGTGGCATTTCAAAACTTACACTGAGATTGATGAGACACTGGCTCAGGTTGCCCAGAAAGGTGATAGAAGCTTCATCCCTGGAAACATCCAAGGTCAGGTTGGAAAGGTCTCTGAGCAACCTGATCTAGTTGAAGAGGTCCCTGCTCACTGCAGGGGAGTTGGACTAGATAACCTTTAAGGATCCCTACCAACTCAAAGGATTCTAAAATTCTATGAAAAATAGGTGCCTTTTTATTTGGAAAGAGGAATGGAATAGGAAATTGGGCACTGCCACAGAACCTCCTCCAAAGTGAGAACTCCAAAGCATTTGGATTCTGGATTTCCACTTTAGTGTCGATCATTATATCTTGGGTAGCATGATAAAAGCACAATATTTCAGAACTAGCTCTTTTCTAGACTGCTGTTTACTTACTTACACTAGCCCAGTGGCTGGTCCCTAGGGATAAAGAATCGCCCCATGTAGCTTTAGCTGTGAAGGTACTACCTAACCAATAGGGAAAAGAAGAAAAAATGTTTATCTGTTTTGGAATTATGTGTTTGGACTATGAGTCTTTTTTTAAGAAGGCCTTAAAGGCACTGATGTACTGTTTAATAGTGATAAAGATGTACCATTTAATAGCAATAACCACACTGCTTTACCGTGGAAACATGACCAACCGTATCAAATATTCCCAAGCATGCTGACAGGCAATCGTTGGCCCAAGCCTTCTCTGGAAAGCTTTCTCTGTCCCTTGAAGCAGTCCTCTCCTTTAATACTGAATCATTCTCCACAAGGTCCACCAGCTCCTTTCCACTCTGTTGCATTAGCTGGAGTGTCCAAATTTTAAAGGATGCCAACTGGCTTGCAACCAGCCATTTATAGAACAGTTCCTGTTCCAGATCCATTTTTTCCCCCACCAACTTTGGCTGTTTCTCATCTTCATCCCTTTCTGTACAGAACTATGAAGTCCCTGTAGAGGTTTCATAACATCCTGAAGCCTTCATCAAATGGTAAATTGGTATTCTGTTAGGCTGTCAAAAAGGATTAGGAGGAGGGATCTATTCTTCTTCTTATTCTCATTCTTTAATGACAAGTTACATTGCCAGCCTGTCCACTAAATCACATTAGGCAAGAACTAATTTACCTCTTCATACCAAAGTGGAGAGAAGCCAGGAAAAAAATCTCCCACTTAGGACATGCGTTGAGAATTCAGATAATTCCTCTGCTGCTGTGATTGTAAGAGTTAGCATTTTATTAGCATAGAAAAGAATATTACCCCAACTGTTTTTTTCTTTTGTTTCGGAAGCATGTGTACATCCATTTTAATTGTGAAGCTTTAAAACCATCCACAATTGAGAATTTCATCAAAATAATGAAGTTAATGTTTTGACACGTGTTTTCAGAGAGACATGTTCAACTAGCTCTATGATAATCTTGCCCACATTCTTTGTCAGGGATTAGCTCTTTCATCCTCTCAAAAAGGAGTTTGAGTTTAGCTAGAAACTGAAGATGCTCTGTGTACCGGCACTATTTTCACCTTTACACCTATGTATAGCTTTCTCATTGCAGCCATTATCACTGCTTATGGGTGTAAATATGAAGACTGATACATACATGCTCTAAGATGGAGTCCTTGGAGAAGGAAGAAATGTGTGTTGTGAGGTTCAAAACCTGATTCTAATCCCAGTGCTGTTTGGGTGTGGACTACTTCCCCATGTGTAGGGGCATGACTGGTCTTCAAAGGAGAAAGGCAGAGGGAATGGAAAAATAGAATATCCACAACTGGCTACATTCACCCCCACAATACACCTTCTGTGCCTCTCAGTTCCATGTTTGGAGTGCTAGCAGAATGACACGGTTAATGCAACTCTTTCTATTCTGCCATTGTGACGATATACATAGTGATGGGACAGATTAGGTTAACTGCAAGACTATGATTGGCAATTCTTACCATCTAGCAGGCAGTGTGATTGCACTATCCAAATAGAGAGCTAGGAGAGTTCACGGAGTGCTAGTGCTATGCTGCATCCTGTAAGAACAGAATGAATGCCACACATTTCCAAATGTAAGAAATTCTGCATAAATAGGACATTCAATTATTTATGAATAGACTCGAAGTCAGTGACTAATTAGCATTTTAAATATGGTTGATTAACACATTAACCCTATTTTATGAAAACTCTTTTAAAAGATACATATTACATGTGCTTCCATTTGATTTTCACATTTCTGGTGCCTTTCATCTGTTAGATTACTGTGTCCTATAAGACTTTCTAGAACGTTTAATTATTTACTTTACAAATGCAGGATGTTATAATGATATTTGTAAAGAAAAAGCTAGGATAATGAATATACAATGCAGCATTAGCAGCTTCCCCAACTGTTGACAGGAGGTTAGGGGGGTATGGGTGGAGGAAGAAAGAAAATCAAAACAAGATAATAATGTTGCACTAGATGTATACAAGTGAATATGCAATAAGCATTGGGAATAGTGTACAAAAGCAATAACATAATTTACCATTCTGTATGAAAGTACTATCTGAGATGCTTTTGTCTGTATTGAAGGTAACATTTGGAAGCCTTCACTGGAAAGCAGAATATAGCCGAGAAACTGTTTGCATTATCAGTTACAGAAGAAAACATTTACTTGTTTAATAATCAGTTATTTATTTCTGTTATTAATTATTCATCCATCTCTCAGCGATTACTAGCATACTAGCTGCTATTGTACCAAGGGCTGGGATTTACCTGCCAGAACTAATGATGATGATAAGTTTCTGATACATGAGCACTTCTTGCAATGTGATTCTTGTTTACTGTATACTTCTTGTATACAGAAGCAAACTAACTGTTAGTGACATTGTCCTGCTACTCAAATCTAAGGGCCTGATTCTTCTACAGAAATTCCTCTTTTTGGGTGATGTTCTTTTGCCACCAAAACTATTCCTAACCTTCATAGGAGTGTCTTTTCTATTTAAGAAAAAAAAACAACAACCCCAAACTAAAAAAAAACCAGGTACTTAGATTTTTACCTAGATTTTTAATTTGCTTACTGCTGCTTTAGGCCTGGAAATACAGGCTAATTTCATTTTTTGACTGTAAGATTATGTCCGTGGAGGTAGCCACATCAAAGTGAAGGTCCGTATCTATGAAAGGTAGGAACTGGAGTATCTGGGCAAGGTGCATGTGTTCCATGCATTAGGAGACTATATGCAAGGGTTTGTGATTACCATATATCAGGAGACTTGTGGAGCAAGTTCAGTGAAGTCATTATGATGATATCATTGCTGGTAGCCGTTACTTTACATTACTAGTGGCCATTACTGTAATCTAAATGGACATTGGGAGGAGATTATGGTGAAAGGTGCTAATGGCTTGCACATTAGAGGTCATTAACATATAAGCACCCAGGATGAAAGTCTATGTACAAAGAGTTAAATAAATTGTGCAGCAGTTTCCCCCAGGGAGTCATTAAAGGTATTATGCAAGTTTAAGTACTCTTCTTTATCTGGGGCTATTAGACCTTTCAAACTAGGAGGTCTAAAGGAAGAGCTTTTGAGTAGTGGTTTTCCCAGGTGTAAAATCAAGCCTGTAGGCTGTGGCTGAGGGTTGGTGGGTGAGAGTGGAACACAATGTATAGTTTAAGCAGGTAAATCTGTCAGATCTCTCAAATGCAGGAGAAAAATCTGCTAAGTGTGTGCAGGTTTTGTATTCAAGGGAAGAAGGTGCACCTTTTGGGCCTTTACTTTGGAATACAGTCAAATTACCCAGCTCATCCTGAGCTAGAAGATTTGCTGCATTATTGTAATATTTTGTTTCACTGTCCTAGCTTTTTTTTAAAAAAAATCTAGTAGACGAGCATTATGCACAGTGCAGGTATTCTAACAATGTGAATCTCTGCTATCATAAAGATTTTCCAATAGTATTCATGTAAAACATTAGGCATTGCCAAAATCCTACTGTTTTCACTTGCCAGCTTGAATAAATAATGGCAGTCAGGAGTAAGAGAAAAGGGAATTAAATTCTTCTTCTAGGCTGAGGCTCTCTTTGCAGAGATGTGTGTTTTCTTTCTACAGTATGCCTCCAGAGCGCACAGTAAAAGTAATTCAGAAAAACTTCAGCTAGCACATAAGACAGTATGCTAGTAACTCAGCTCTGTTGTGGGAAGGATCTACATTATAGCATGGTAGTATATGCTCCTTGTTTGTTACAACAACTCTCTGAAGTTTGGAGTTTATTTCAGGCTTTCCATTCATGACCAGCCAAGATATACATGCAACAACTGTGGCATATCTAAGCAAACTGAAGTTAACCAGGAGTAAGGGATTTTGCATTAAATCAGCCTCGCTTGAATTATCTGATGTAAGGCGCATGGCTGAGTCAAACCTATCTATTTGCAGAAAGTTTTGCAAGACATGTTTGTACAAAAGTCTTTCTACCAGAAGAAAAGTCATTAACAAAGAGAAGCCATTTTAACCAAAATAAAACCAAAGAGTGCGGGGGCGGTAGAGTGGTAAAACAGTGTTGTGGTTAGGGGTCAGAAATAGATTTCTTTTGAGGTGATTTGGTATGAATTTGAGTTACAGTTAAACTTACTTTTGAATCCATAACATGCATAATCATGACTCCTGGTCCTAAGTCCTCCATACAAGTCTTAGGACATATAGCCAGAGAATGACCAGCTCCAGTCTTTCCCAAAGGACTAGGTTCCCTTCCCAGTGCAGGATGAGCCCTCAAGCTTGTTTACACTAAATCTTGTGCTGAAAGGAAGTCAGGGTGTTACTGAAGTGCACACATTGGCCCAGAGAGGTTTATTTCCCGCTTTAGGCCTAAACTTTAATGCTTTAATGCAACTGTGTTATTAAGGAATGGACTAGAGAGGAAGAGGACAGTATAAGAATATTCCCGTAGATGTTTTATTGAGGATTCATAGTAGCAAAAGAAATGATTTGGGGTTTGTCCTACAATGTCTTTAGTTTTCAAAGACTGCAAATCCTATCATTAATTGACAGGTAGAAAATAGGCTGTACAGAACCACATTCACTAAGCACTATAGTTGCTGTGCCTGTGCCCTCAGTGCCTGTACAGTCCTAATCCAAAGTCAGTTGAAGCCAATTGATCATGCCCTATCTGCACACTGATTAGTATTGCTGTGCTTGGCAGCATAATACATCTTTAAGAATTAGGAGTCACTGTGGTTTTTGGAGTATTTCTTTTCACTGTTATGTATGATGGATAACTTGCAGTGGGATTTAAACACAAATAACATATTATTGAGAGACAACACTATGTGTAATTGTTGCCAAGATAATGGATGAAATAGCTCAACTTCTAATGGAAAAGTTTCAAAGGTGGAAAAGTTTCAGACAGGCATTTTTTGTAGGTGTAATGAAAGGATCAGCATGTATTTCCCCCAAAGGCTTTTATTTTTCATTTTTATCCTTAAGAGAAGCCAGTGGCACTTCCTGGGTATTGTCATTGACTAAGGCACAAAAGAAGGAGAAAAAAGAAACGCTAAAAAAAAAGAAAGAAAAAGTGAATCAAAACATGACTTCTTGTTTTCAAGAAGAAGGGCCAACTTTTACTTTATAGTAACAGCTTTGAGATCAGCAGCTGTGGGATTACATGGCAGAGGTTTGTAAAAAAAAATCAATAACTGCTGCTGTTTGGAGAGAGGGAAAGAAAGGACAGCTAACTAGACCAGATTGTAACAGTTCTGCAAGCAGTCACAATGCTCACCTTACAACAGCGCAGCCCTGCAAATTATTAAATAATAAATCACAAAGTCGAATAGTCTTGGGTGGACAGAATGCGTTTGACTGTAAAGCAGACAGAGGCCTATGAATTATTCACATCTCAAGCAAAGATAAAACAAGCCCAGAAGAAATGAGAAGAATTCTTCCAAACAGGTTCTCCTGTACTGAAATATACCTTTTGATTACTGATACATATTTGGGGATTCAAGCGGTCAAAGTCATGCCAGAACTAAGAAGAAGGAGACAACTGCAACCTAGGTTCAGTGCTATGGGAAAATCCTGGCATTAATAAGTAACTTCAGAAGTAACACGCCTGTGAAATATCATTTTGCAACATTAGTATGTTGGCAATTAAGGAGAAAAAATGGATCTCAGAGAATAATTGTCATAGGAGTGTCAAGATCTCAAGTATTTGTCTTTAATTTAGTGAGCTAAAACTTGTAAGAGCTTATTTTAATCAGAATGGCAAGCTGAAAGCTGAAAATCTGCTTATGAAAATAGTAGGACTCTTATGTTTTGATAATTTTAAGTATCTGACTTGGCTAGAATGGGAGGAAAAGAGTTAAAGCTCATCTTTGATATAAAGACAAGAAAGAAAAGCAGAATTCTCCTTTCTGGACTGTGGGGTTTTATTACTGGTTTATAACATTTAGGTTATTTGAACATAGCTAATGTCTATGACTTACAGAGGAAACAAAATCAATCAAAACATTCATATTCCTTTGAAGTGTGTGTGTGGGGGCTTTCCCCTAGCAGAATTTCAGGCTTACTATACTGATGCACAGATATAGTGGGAGAAAATATGCATGGCCAAATCCTGCTGATGCTTGCTGAGGCCTGTGCATAACACTTTTGGGGCTGTATTGATGATATGATTCCAGAATCCATTCCACATTCCCATAGAGATGAATAGTTTTAAAAGGGCTTTTTCCCACCAGATTTGCATTGTTAAAATTATGGTCTTTGTTTAAAACTTACTCTCTTAAAATTGGATTTCTATTGATAGGCAGTAATGACGTCTTCTTTTTGATGAGTGATATGATGTTATGAAGGATGGATATGTAGTGCTGATGGGCCTAATGCTGTTTGAAGCTATAGAAATCCATCTCTCTTTCATTCTTTGCTTCTTGAAGACCAAGTCTGTGTACAAACCTACTTGTGGGAACTTTTCCCATGACTGGCTTTGTGTGTAACTACATTTAGGAGTAGTGGCAGAGTTGATGCACCTCATCTTTCAATCTGAGTATTCCTGAAAGCTTTATTGTTGCAGTAAGAGAGTGCAATGAAGAAAAAAGAAAGGAGAGCCTAACTCGAGGGAAGATGTAGCTAATTCTCTTGGAGGGCCTTGTATGAGCACACTGGAGTCCCATCAACTAGTTGGAAACACATATTGCAGTAACTGGAAGCAAATGTTCTCAGATATCTGAGCACCAGCTCTTCTAGGGTGTGGGCCTGTGAGAATTTCCCATAAACGTGTGTCCTGATAAGGAACAGAGTTGCTTTACTAGTGTAGCTGCCACAAATGGCAAGCGCAGATGAGAAGCAGCACGTGCCAGCTCCTGAGGATGGGAAGTCTGATTCAGAGCATGAGGGTGGGGCCTCCCTCCCCACAGCTTCTCCAGAGTCAGTCCCCTCATGCCTGTGTCTTCCCAACCCACAGTCAGCCCTTTTATCTGAAATAGGTAGAATTGTTCAGGTCAGTCTTCTTAATCTCCTGATTTCCTGCACTGCAGGCAAATCAATATCCACCTCCCCATGTCCTGGCAAAGGCTGCATCCTTGTCTTCCAGACACACAGCTCCTCAGCTTTTCTCTGCAGTCAGCAATGAACCTCTTCATCTTGCTCCTAGCTGCCTTTGCTTATGAACCAAGTGTCCTTTTGTGCCAGTGTGTGATTTTCCCTGATCTGGTGGGTTACCAAACCAGCTAGGAGCTGGTTTTCACAGAGGTGAACCTCACAGGAGTACAATAAGACTGGGGAACAATGTATGAAATGTTGTAACTCAAAAGAGTTTTGGGAGGGATGCAAGTGATCAGTGATAACACAGGGGTAAAAGTAATATACAGCAGAGCTTCAAAGGTGAAGACCAGAGGCTTCAGCTTGATGAAAATAAATTTAGAACAGTGAATAAAATCAACTTAAAAGGTAAATGGCCAATATAGCAAGGTGTGAGAAGGCATTACTCCAGGGCTTTGTGTAGCCTGTAGGACAGGGGTGAGTCAAAATGAGAAACTTTAGCAACTAGGGTGAAGAGAGGCCTGAAGTATCAGTAGCTACAGAGCTGGCAACTTCTCTTAGGTATTTTAAACAGTGCAGGACAGTGCCACATCTGACTGAAGGGTTTTGGTGCATCTGTGGAGCAACAAATAGGCTCTGGTATATAAGAGCTAAGCACATATTTTACTGGTACCTGCTGACTAGCAGCCAGGGAGTTATGCATCACATAGTTGCCTCAATAGGCATTTAACATGCAAGTAGAAATAAGCTTGCAGGTTTTATGTTGAAACTTCAGTTCCTATGAGTTATAAATTCCTGAAAAACAGGTGGTCAGCGGAAAGCATAAGATTAACCAGAGGATATTCTGCACTGGTATTGTCTAAATATTTCAGGTAGACAGCTGACAACTTTAGGAGCAACTAAAGTTAATCAAGTTAACGTACGCATGGGGCAGCATAAATACAACCTGTACCTATCTGCTTTTTACACAGAGCCTGCCATGGCAGCAGGAAGCTTCAGCCTTGCTTTAAATGACTTACTTGGTTTCCCAAGAATCAGAATCCAGACTTGGAAAATTTTTTTACAAGTTGGCAATAACAATGGCTTTTTTTTCCCCCATTAAAAATGTGCCAGTGATTTTGAAGCACAGGTCAGGCTTGCACAAATCAGACAAGATTAATTTAGGTGTATGCTTTGTCCTGCATGTTCAGTCTTCTAGAAGAATACATTGTATGTCGTATTAAGATTTTGGCAGAAGAAAGTGATTTTAACTGTTAGTTTTTGTTATTACACTGTAAAGCAAAAGAACTTGACCAAAGATATTTTATACTTAAGTTGGTTGGGTTTTGTTGTTTTGGGGTTGGTTTTTTTTTTTTGTTATAGTATTAGATCTCTCTCCTGCACATATGCACCTTTGTTTAGTGGTGTATATTGCTGTTGCTTCACTTGTCTCCTGGTTTAATGGAATGTTGCCAGTAGATATTTTCTGTCTTTGGGGCATTATGCAGAGAAGGTGCCAGCAAATGTAAGCCTTGGTTATGCTGAAGCAGAAACTCTCTGATAATGAAAAGATGAAACTTGTTTTAAAATATTTCATTTTATCCTTAAAAAAGTGAGCACCTGCACAATGTCCTCTGGTAAGTGCGATTAATTAAAAAGTTTTGAAGTGGCTATTAGAAGATTATTTATAATACTGTTATATAATGGCTTAGATGGACTGCACTGGAGAAATTAACATGACAGAGGAATGGAAATCATATTAGAATATGGACTTACTTGAAAGTCAATGAAATTATATTAAAAAAATACCATTCAGAATAAACACTAATGACATGCCTTTTTATTGATGTTTAATTCAGAAAAGAAGTTAATGCATGCCTTGAAAAGCAAAGAAGGATGACTTTATGCTTAATAATTTGCTTAAACTGAACTTCATACAGAAAATTAATTTGCTCTTAACAGCTAGATGACTTTCTAGAAGGGAAAAAAGTTCTACCATTAGCTTCTTTTTCTCAATACCAGTGCTCTTCAGTATGTTTGAAATACCAAGAACTGGTTGGATGAATACACTTAGAAACTCTGGGGATGATCGCAATGTATTTTCCCCCTTAGTTTTTGGAAATGTGGTTTGTTTCTGACCATCCTAAGAAGGACAAAGACCATTCAAGCTGTGTGTGTGGCCATGGTGTTGAAAGTGTCGGCAGAGATCCTACAACCCTCATAAAGCACGAAACACAGGATCTCTTGTAGTTCCCAAAGTCCAGTGTTTGCCACGGTGTACTCTCCAAATCTTACTGGTTTCTAGAGCTGTTCACTTTTGTGTGTAATCCATTAAAAGCTGAACTTCTGATATGAAAATCAAAGTCTCTAGCAATACCAAAGCATATTAATATTGAACATTTTTAATTAGGAAATATTTTATGGTAAAGAACCTGAAAGAGTCCCATCAGCAGGAAGGTTGCCAGATACTCTTGCAGTTGAGACAAGTGAAACAGTTTATCTTGTGGTCTGTAGTTAATAAGTGTGGTTGGTTTTCTGAGCACTGAATCATTCTAGAGATCTGAAGCATTTTCCATTCAAATAATTTTCTTACATGGCTTTATCCAAAACACTGTCTTGTTGAAAGACACTTCCCATTGACTTCAGTGCTTTGGACTAGACTCATAATGTGGTGCTAAGTGCCAGTTCCTTTTTCAAATAGTATGCAGAGGGATAGTCTTTTTGAATGCCTTGTCTTTAATTCTCAATTTGTCTTTAATTAGGAAAATGAACCAAAATATAGATGCTTTCCATTCATGACTGCTATTTGAGAGAACTGCTAAGTAATTTGACATGAAAGGGTTTATAGAAACTGGCTTACGTATTCATTTGAATCATCTGCCTTCAAGGAGCTATCAAACAAGTTCGTAGCTGTGTTACAATGAGCCCCAAGTTCTAATTAGCAAAACTAACCTGACACATGCTTCCTCTTACCTTTTAAGCCATTTTCTTTTGAATCTTTTGGAAGTGCTGGAGAGCAGGCCTGCAAGAATTAATGATGTTATTGCAGTGTGTCATCCTGGAGTCATTTAAATGATGTGTGTGTTCCAACACTAACCTTTGAGGTTATTATTAAGTCCTGCCATGGCAGGAGCAAAAGTCAAGAAGCAATTATATGCATGATTAGTTTGTCAGTTTTCCAGAAGTTCTTTGGGCCACTGTTCATCCTGCCTGGGTTGTTGTGATGAGGATTTAACACTACGTTTTGGGCTGATAGTATGTGTTGCTGTTGGGCTGGGCTCTCCTCAGTCATCTGTACTAGAAGAACAAAGATAACAGTGTCCTGGAAAGCAAAATGTGCTGTAAGCCTCACTAGACAAATCTGAAAGGAGGTAAATGCATTATTTCATGGAACATTAAATTGAACACCTGTAAGGTCTCACTCAGGAGAAGGTCTCAAAACACAAGCTTTGAAAAATAGTTTCTCTTCAGCCTAAAGCAGGGCCTGGACAAACTTCAAGCAGGTTTAATAGAGCTACACTAACCTGGGTCCTTCTGGTGTTTTACTTCTGGTCCAATCCTCAAAACATCTGCTTCGTGCAGTTCTGAAAATACAAACATGATCAACAATGGCCTTGATAATAATACTGACTGAGGCCACCCATCTTTGGTACCGTGTGATCTTTGCATAGCTGACAATGAGGGATGTCAATTAAACCATAAAGCATAATAATGCTACCTCTCCCACTCCTGCACACACACGATATCAAGGCTACAAAACAAATACAGAGCCTTTCCTGTATGGTACTGTGAATTTTCTGCATGTACATTCTTTTGCCATTTCATGGACTTATTTTCTAGCGTTGGTAGAAGCCCCTATGAAAAACCACGTCATGAAATCAAGTTTCTCTGGGCTTTCCTAGCCACAAGTTTTGCAGAGGTGACAATGAAATGAGTTGTCTGCTTGTCTCAGAAATGAGCTTCTCACTTTCCCGCCTGGAAGCAAGGCAGACCGAACTCTTAAACTGTTTACTGAAGTTTTTATTTTTCAACAAATGTAGACATACCAGACCTTGCAACAGCTAAAGAGAAAAAAATACCTTGGTTTAATGCTGAAGTTTGAAACATGGCTTTTGGCATCATTTCCCTAGTGCAGAAGTAAGACTATTTGAATGCAAACAAACCACCAGAATAGATGCACATGGAGGCCAGAGCGGGCAGGCTGAACAGGCCATCAGGGTGTTTAATAACCTATGGGAAGCATGTGACAATAGCAGGCTATCTGGTGGGTTGCTCAGAGTTTACAAGGTTTATTGACAATATTTATGGAACTGGAACTGTTCACTGCTGAAAAGGAAAAAGGTAGGTTAACAATGTGCAAGTAGATACGTCTTTATGATGATGATAAATTATTGCTTGTAGGTTACAGTGAAGATATTGTAATGCCCATCCTAATGGTTACTATAATGTTGCTTATAAAGGAAATCAATAGATGCGTTTTAAAAAAAAATCAGGACATGATTTTATGTTTTGTTTTTTAAAGCCACTAAAATTGGCCAAACTTGCTGAGTTGAACCATCACACATCAACAAACAAATGCTTCTGATTCCGACTCTTGTTTTTATTCTCTGAAAAATGGGTGGTTTCATTACAGAATTTGTTGGGTCACCTTAAAGAAAAAAATTTCCCAGTTGATCCCCAATGCTGCAGCTGATGGATTTACAACAAAATCCATATCCGTTATTTTACGTACATTTTGTTGCTTAAAAAGAATATCTTAATATAACAGCTGATACTTTTTAAATCCACATTGAAACAACTGTTGGATTTTTATACTGTTGTAAAACTCTTTGTAGGGTATTCATAGAAAATGTTTTATTAATTGCCATATGTTTATTGATTTCTCTTTCATGTTGGTTCTTTTGTTCTTTCTTTGTAGTGGCAAAAGATCTTTCTGCATCATCATTTGCAAGTTATCTAAAATGTCAAAGGTGTTCTTTTGAAGTTTATTATAGATCACATGCTGTACAGGCCTTAACTTTGGCATATTTACAAAAAAAAGTACATACTTTGCAAGCTCAGAATGAGATTGGGGCTGCATTATTTAAAAAAGGAAGATTATTTTCCTACCCTTTTTTTTTTTAATTTAAGAGGAATGTAAACAATTCTCTGTGTTAGAAAACTGAGGTGTCAGGTAATTGTTGTTTTCTTTTGCCTATCTCTCTGTATCTTACATGAGTATCGTCAAACAGATTGTATGCAATCTAGGCTTAGTGTTCCTGGCAGGCATGTTACATTAACACTCCGTTGGTAGATCAGAGAAACTCAGAGAGGGGAGAGAGGCAGCATTTACTGTGGTAAGCCCATTCCCTTTTTCCAGTTGAAATCTAAAAAATTTGGCACTGTGATCTAACCGACTGAATGAGGGCCTGTGAAGTCAGTTTGTAGCAGCAGTGTCTTAATGACCTGGTGTTTCTGAGATGTTAGGGCTTCACTGCGTTTCCTCTGTTCTGGCTGCTTACAAAGAGCTCCAAGCATTTAGATGTGGGAGTGGAACAAGTGGTCCAATAAAAAAATAAAAAAGTTAATAGTGCTATTCACTGAGTTTTAAGCTAGCTATTGATGTCTAAGTCAGCAGATCTTTTCCTTTTGAAACCAGAAAGTAAAGTGGTGTTGGGTTTTTTTTAAGCATAACCAGGAAAAACCTGTGCTTTGATCTAAAGGTGGTTCAAATGAGATCCGCACAGAGTTAATGCCCAAGCATGTCAAACTTCTTTTTTTCCCTAGGAGAGAACCAAGCTCTGCTACTTCAGTTGTCTGAAAATCTCCCTATGAAAGACTTCTTGAGGAAACAGGTTGTGATAAAACATGTGTAGGTGCTGCCTTCTATCCCTAGTACATGTGAAGAACAAGGTCCCAGAGTAGTGTAGGTGATTTATTTTTTAGGGGTTTTTTATTATTTTCTGATAATTAAGATTTAGAAGCCTAATAAACTGCAAGTGAAGCCTGTGCTGTGTGGGGTATATGCAGAGCTATCAAGGCAGCGACCCAAGGAGGAGGTTGGTTAATATGGGATGCTGACATACAGGAACCTGTGTACACTAGTGAAGGGTTCCCTCATCAGTTACATTAATTGAGATCAAAGGAGCTACTCCCAGTTTGCACTAACCTGAGATCTGTTAATCCATGCATGCTTAAGGGGAGATGTATTTCATATGGTAAAGGAGGAAGCAATAGCATCATGAGCACTTTTCTGGCTCATCCAAGACCTAGTTTTGTTGCTTTGTAACTCATCCTGTGGAAAAGTTCTGTTCAGACACTGTCCTAGGTTTCAGCAGCAGGCAAAAAAAAAAGGGGGGGGGGGAGAAAATCCAGAGTCCTTGTTGGTGGTTTTCAATAATTAAAAAAAAAAAGCCCTAGTGTTATTAAGAGCATGCAGGATCTAGAAATCCTGTTTCTGTGGAAAATTTCTGTGGAGATACTTGCTTTGTGTTACTTAACCTTTTAACCCTGGTTTTCATTTGGGTTTTATTTTCTTTCTGGAAATGTTGATAATTGTCAAACTAACTTCTCAGATTCCTGAGTGGCAGTCTGACCCAGTGATGGGTCAGCTTTCTCTAAATAATGTTTTGGAGATGATCACATTGAAAGACCATATGTGTGCTTCTGAAAAGAAATCAGTAAAAATGGTGCTAAAAATCAAAGACCATTAATAGGATCATTAAGACTGATAGATTTTATGGCTACCTATAAAGATGAAATATAAAATTACTAGCCTTTTGAATTTAAAAAGGAGCTCTCATAGGTGAAGATGAAGCAAAATTGAAACATTTCCTATTTGCAGGTAAGGTTAAAATAATCAGCAGTTCACCCTTGTACTGAAAAAAAAATTACCTTTGCTAGTTGTCACTCTAGCACTCCAAATCTGCCTATTTTATGTCCCCTGTTAAATCATTTTCTTTAAATTATAGGTAAAAAGGCAGATGATGCAACTGCATTTAGGGTGAATAAATGCACTTTGCATCAAGGTGCTGTCTGCAGGCTTTGGAGACAGAATTTTCTGTTGAAATAGGAGAAAGTGTTTCTGAAATCTCTGTGGCTGAAATTCAGCCCTGGAGGCAGGACAAGGCCTAGGCATGATATGCATCCCTCATGACCCTGTCTGGGGACACTCTGGTGCCTTGGGTTTGCACTTGCATTTCAAGAAGGGTTGAATATCAGCATTGCCAAATAAAATACAGCTCAAATCTGTCTGTACACAGTTCTGTGTTGAGGTGTTTTTACCTGAATCTCACAAGAAGCAAAGTAATATCTAGCTTTTAAAAATAGAAACAGAATAAAGGTTTGACCTATTTTTAAAAAAGATTCCATGAAAAATAAAATCAAATGTCACATTGTATTAAATACCATTACAGTATGGAATGAGGGAATTAAGGGGCTGGGTAGTTCTGCTTCTTCCCAACACTGATTTTTACAGTCATTTTACTAGGGTTTCAGAAGGTGAATACAGACAGGAAGCTCACATGGTTTTAGGGGGATTGCAGGAGAGCATGACTGGGGGGCAACAGCACCAGGTCTGATCCCTTCAAAAGCAAGTTGTGCATAGGAAGGACAAAGATAGCAAACGGTCCTGTGCTGTCCACCTTCAACGGGGCTGTCGTTTTGATCTGCCCGTCTGCCTTGTGTAATGCTCATCATCTCCAGGCACTTTATGCCTCAGCCACACAGAAAACCCCATCTGCTCCATTTAATGATTTCTGTTTGATGAATTTTTCTGTATTCATAAAGGGAGATGCTGTCACAAGGGACAGCTGCAAGCACACCCACCCCTACAATCTTTATCAAGCTCCCAGCCATAATCATTCAGGCTCTGCTCCTAATATAGCACAAGCCCTGCAGAATAGGGGGATTGCTGGCAGCAGGCTTCCAATTCCTTCATAAACTGTAATTCTGATGGTGCAGGTTTAATTAAGTACGTGGCAGTTAATCAGCCACTGAAAACAGGGGCCTCCACTGGGGAATTACCTGAGTGAAAACAGACCAAACGTGAAGGGGCTCCCTTGGAACTCTAGCGCTTGTGCTTTGGCGGTGCAATGGAAAGAAAGTTATCAAATAAAATCTGTTTGCTTGTGGCTGTACTGTGACAGCTTTGTTAGTCCTAACAGATGACAAGGATTATTCAATCAATATAGATTTACCCTGAGAGTTTTGCTGTTTTCAGGCACCTCCAGGAAAATGACAGCCATTAAATATGTACAAAGGCCAGTCCAGGGCCTGTGGCCTCTAGCTTTAAGCTGCTGCATTTTCTGAGTTATGTCAGGATCAATTTTTTCTAATAGATATCACTTATCCTACATGATAATCAGCCTATCATAGTCCATTGATTACATGACAGCCTGATTTAAGTCTGGTCTAGAAGATAAGAAACAAAGGGAGATCTTCTCTGGATCGTCAGGGAATTAAAATCCTGTTTCAGAACTTTCCCCAGAAGTTATTTTATACATCCAGAAGCAAAGGGAGCTGTCTTGCCCAGTTGACTTGTACATCACCCTCACTCCAGTTTAGTACCCTAGAACCGCATGGAACCACAGCTGAAGACTTGGGCCCACTGCCTTTCTTTATGTCATCTCATTTATGGCAAGGTTGTCTGAGGCTGGTGCTGTTGAGTAGCACTACTTGTCATTCCAGCAGGAGCTGTTCTTTCATTCTGAAGGCTCTGCTAGACTTGATCGCATCATATTTAGGAAGATCCACAGTCTGGGATCTGAATCAGGTGAGCACTAGATCAAACAGAAACTTGCAGAACTACAAAGACGACTGCTGTTACAAGCTAAGTGTGAGATGACTTTTTGGTCTTATATAACTCCAAGTACCATATTTCTGTTGAAAATGTTTTCTTGAGATATCTTGCTGTTAGGGCTACTGTTAGTGCTTATTGTGGTGCTGAGATTGAGGTTCTCTGTTTTTCATGGTATTCAGGAAGGCTCAAGGAAGGCAGTTGTTTCTGAAATATCTAGAAAGCCATTCCAGTACTCTTTGCTGAATGAGAACAAGATTGCTGGAGTCATTCTGGTGAAAGCAAAGAAATGCCCTCCTTAGCTCGTATGGTAGACTGCTGTAAGGGATCCTTTAACCTGCCATCTAGGTATTTATACACAAGCTTTTACTTCTTACCAGGGCTGGATCTCTGTGGGTCTATCTTCTTCTATAGAGCAGTGTCCTCTGTTTAGGTGTCTGGATCTGGCTGGAAGTCTTACAAAAAAAATTGGAAGAATTCTTTATATCGATATGACATAGATCTGACTAAACATGCGATGGTGTGCTTCCTTGTTTTGTTCTGCAGAGTGCAGAACGATATCTGAAGTTGCACCAAGTGGCCTAACATTGCTGGTTTGAATAAGTAATTGATACAGTTGCCACATAGCAGCACTACAAGTCCCACGTGAGAGGCAAAGTGTCTCTACGTAATCTCTTAGAAAACACGGTTTGGTCTGAAATTTAGTGACAAAGACATAACATAAAGTTCCACCTCGTGAACATACTTGGTCAAATATACAATGTCATCCTCTAGTAATATTTTATTTCTAACTTGCATAAAAAGGAATATTTAGAATTTCATTTAATATAAAAAGGAGTAGACACAACAACAAATATAATGGTTTAAGTAGTGCCTTTTTGGTTTCAATTAGAATGTGGTATGCTATGGTTGTCCTTCAATGTATTATAAAATCTTGATTTTCCTGCATAGGGCTTTGTGTTCTTGAATTGTCAAGGACAACTATAAAAGCAATCCCATGTGCCTTTCAGATATTTCTGACTACCAGGTTCTTGTCTTCCTGACCACCTAAAAAAAAAAAAAAAGAGAGAGAGAGAAAGAAAGAAATAGCTCTGTTGGCTTCGCTTATATTTCACTATGCTTCTGGTAAGGCTTTTCACTCATTGCTCATTCAAATTCCAAACTGACAGCATGGTAGTTTTCAGAGCAAAATAAAAAGTTTTGTATCCAGATGTGTAGCTGGAATTGCTACCAGATCCATTTGTCATTATTGCTTTTTGCATACAGTCTGGTCTTGTGATTTCTTCATCTTTCAATCTGTGCTACTAAGCCAGCATAATAATTCTCAGCCTTACTGACAATTTTATTATGACTATAGATCAAATATCTATGGGAGTTTAGGGTTTTTTTTTAAGTAGTTTGTTTTCACCACAAAGCAATTTGTAAACATAGGAAATTTCTAATTTCAAAAAAGAGGGTGAGAAATTGGTTTTACTATGTTAAAAAGAATACTGGTGTTCACTGGGGAAACTCTGTTTTCTCTTTTAAGGCTCAGTTAAGTTTCTTTTCTGTAGATTTTACTGTCTTTTGTTATGTTTATTGTGAAATTAAAAAAAAAACCCAACAAGGTGTTATAGATCACATCAGTGTATGAGAGGAGATAAAACTGTATTACATTAAACTCGCATATAAGTAGAAATACTAAAGAAAAAGATGCTGCTATATGTTCTATCAAATAAATCAAATCTATGTTTCATGTGAGAAAATACAATGAAGTCCAAATATTATGGGGAAAAAAAGGCATTTTTGTTTCACTAAGGTGTACATGTTAAATAATCAAAGGATTCAACATGACAATATGGTTATAGATAGTTATCTTAAGTGCCTTCTGTGGTGAGGAACCGAAATTAAGAACTTGAACAAAACATGATACATGAAAGTGCAGGTTCTACAAACACTGGGTTGCTTATTAAAACTACTTTGATCCCTCGTTTCTTTGATATCCTAGGTCTTATAAAGAATTCACTTTCAGGGGTAAATATAGGTAGTTCAGAGAGACTTTATGACATACTGTACATACTGCTCTTTCAGAGACACTTTTTAATTACTTAAGGAAAAAATCTAGGAAGAGAAAAATGCTGATAGATTCACTATCAACTGATGTTCATTTCTAACTGCTGATTATTTTGGTGTAACCTATTTGAATAAAGTTCTTCACGGAAGCAGGTCAGGCTTGGGAATTTGAACAGATCTGCTAATGTTCCAGATTAGCAGGATGAGATGTGGGTTCATGCAGCGGATGGGGGCAGCTATGCTTGTCCCTAAAGGGATCGTGTATTTGCTTGTTTCTCTGAGTATTACCTAGGCACATGTGGAAAAGCTGGATTTTTGCTGCTGTTCACTACCTTGGTTCCCTGAGCAGGACCGCAGGGAATTCTCAGAGAAGAGAAGAATCAATATTAATAACATTTATTCTCTTTTTCAAATCGCTCTGAGACGCTGCTTTCTAGTCACTAAGGCTTGTGTGAGACCACAGGTAGTGCTGATGGAAATATATAATGCTATTTTCAAATACGCTGCTCCTGTTTTTACCTTTATTGTTTAAAACTACTGTCAGCAAGTCCAGGGCCAATAGTAGATCCAGATTTCTTGCATTTCAGAAATATGGATTCAGACCGTGAGTTTTGTGTTGAGGCTTTTCTGTGTAACAGCCAGATGCTAAACCTGATGCTGTGCTGTGAGACTGAGTGGTGGGAATGATTGTTCAGTTAGTAGTCTATGGTTTATTTGTAATAGGGAAACGCATTGTAGACCAAACTTTTGTTTTATAAACATCAGTGGAATTGTCTTCTTGCAGCCAAAAGGTCCAATGCACATTTTTAGACCTGAGAATGTGAAAGGTTTGCTTCTGATAAACCCCATTTCCCCAGTGTTTGAATGTTATGTGGACAAACAGGTATGATTTATGCGTCCAGAGTCTAGTGATTATCTGGTAATGCAAAATTCAGACTAGAAATGAACCAGGCTTGGCTATTTAGGGAAAAAGAGTTGTTCTGGTCAAATGTGCTCTAAACACAAATGCAATGTATGTGACCTGAAGCTGGATGCTGAAAATACATTGCGGTCAGACCAGGCTCTGATACAAAGTGCACTCGTCTTTTGACCTGTATGTTTTTGGCTTTGACATACAGCTGGAACACTCGCTGTTTCTTGAATCAAATTAAAGTACCAACCAAAGGAAAATTAGAAATCTCTAGAATGTAGGCAAGTGAAAATCCTTGAGCAGTTTTACTACATCAATTCTGTTTTCTTTATGACTTCTCTTTTGTTTCAACAAGCAACTTAAAGCAACTTCCAATTCTAGGCAAAAGCATGTTTTAGTGATAAAAATGGTGTCTCACTGACAGGCAAACTGTTACTGTCAGCAAAATGCTACATTACTAGGGTGGTTCATTCTGAAAATGGGACTCACACTTTGGAATGCTTTTTCACACCTTGCAATATTGAGACCTTATTAAACTAGTCCTTTTCTACTGGAATTTTACAGTTAATTATACAATATTATTCTCTCATAACGAAGTTTAATGAACAGATATTGAACATGATCTGGAGACATATTCATATTTCCAAAACCCAAATAGATCCCTTAGTAGAGGTTCACTTGTGATTTCTTTATAAAGCAGAGCTCCAGTTCCTTTGCTGTAAGTGCTATTTTGCTTCTTTGAGCCGAAAAGAAGCCTCTGGCAGCAGCAGAACACCTATGACACCCAATTAAGCAGCTCTGTTTCAATCTATCCGTGTGTACCAATTACACCCAGAGGTGGTGGTGTTGAGTGTGCAAATCTCTACACCAATGCTTGGCCAGCCAAGCGTCTGTATGTCAATATCGGCTTTTAGAGACTGCAGTGTCTATGTGAAACGCCCACGCGTGCAAGTGCATCTCTGTAGAGGGCAAGTTTATCCTTAGCTTTAGTCTGTACTTGACAATTTCCTCCTCTTTCCTGGGTCTCCTCATGTTCCTATTCACTAGATCATGCTACCTTTCATGAATGAATTATTTGTCCAACAAACTGCTGCACTTTAATTGATCTGTTACAGTTATTCTAAAGGATAACTATGTATAAATACCTTAGTAGTATTTTGAGACCTATGGTAAGGTATTTGTCAAAGTTTTGTGAAACTGCAAATCATTTCTGTGATCTACCCAGATTATCTAATGTGACTTCTAGAATAATTTAAGTATATAATTTCTATATTCAAGGTCTTTAGAACTAGTTAATAAAACTTTTGGAGATGATTTATAGATTTAGCTTTAGATCTATGTAGTTTTTTGTCATAGTTCTTAGAATAATAGTATTAAACAGGTGTATGTGTTCCCTCCTTAAACTGTCCAGTGTATTGGTGGGTAGTAGATGATGGGCAGCTACAAAAAAGGAGAGTTTTGAACCTAGAAACAGATTATTTTTTTAAAAAAATGATAAAATGTACACTCTGCCTTCAATACTGCATTGTGATCAAGAATGTAAGATCTCCTTTTGAAAGACTTTTAGATTAATAAACCATTTCAGACATGGTTAACCACCTCACATATAACAGAATGCCTTCAGACACAGAAGACATAAAAGTAACGCAATTTTCCTTGAGTTGTTAATGTATGCAAGCTCCACATTAATTGATACTTGCAAAGACATGTAATTTGTCATTTCCAAATAGAAGAGAACCAAAACAACCCTCCTGTAAATGCAGTCCTGTTTGGGGTAGGTCTTTGGAGTGTGCTTCACTCTTTTTTTCCCCTCTTTTATTTAAGTGACTTAGATCAAACATTCACACACTGTCTGTAACTAATATTGTTTCCTGGCCTAAACAGATAATTGCCCTTCTGGATGTATAAAAGATGTCTCACGGAGCAAAGTGAAATATCATTAGTAAAGGAGAATGATTTACTTACGAATTCTTCAAGAAGTAAGATTAATAAGCCATCCCCTGGTGTTAGATATAATCTTCAGATCTCTCTTCACTGCATGACTTATTTTTGCAACAACTGCACTATTCAATCATTAATCATTACACTCGGTGAGCAGTTTATCTGTGCTAATGTGCACGCTATACACAAACAACAACTCTCTTTTACATTTGATGAAGGAGGAGAAGGAAAAGGTAGGCTCTACCGTGTGATGTGAATGAAATAAAATGAGGGTACTATATGATACATACGTTTTCATTCCAGATATAGCAACTTCACTTAGAAGCTATCCCTTTCCTAATGAAAGCAAGATTGCATTTCAATGTGGAGTAATGGTTGCAAGGGAGAAAGCGTGTGTGTGGGCCTTAAAAATACATCTGCTGTCTTACCTATTCTTGTGAGAGTAAAGCAAAGGAGACACAGCTTTGGCTCTTAGCAGCGTGCTCATAAGATGACCTACGTTACCCAAAGCAGTTCAGCTATGCTAGCACAGAACTCTGTGAGATAATTTACGTTGAATTTACAGCTATTTTCACATGGTTCAAGCATGAGCATAGACCACTCCAGAGATGAACTAGGGAGGGGGTGAGAGAACTGCTTTGTTTAGCAGATGCTGGCTGGTTTTGGAGCCTAAATGAATCCCTTGGGTGTTGGCAGTCTGTGTGAGGTGGGGTGCATAGCAGGTCCCCCTTTGCTTTTATTACTAAAAATGATATGGCAGTAAACTGAGCATTTTACATACCAGAGAGTTTTGTCATAAGTAGTAGAGCTCAGGTCCCTTAGCAATGACAGAATGGTGCATACCACCCAGGCCAGTTCAAAGTTTGTCTTCCAGCAAATTCCTCTCACTTTCGCTTCATCCTTAGAGCACTGACTTGCCAGACAACTAATAAACTGAAGTAGTAAAACTGTCATCAAAGAGGAGAGTCATGAGTTCAGGTTATAATACTTCTGAGAGACCTGGACCCATAATTATAATAAAATAATAAAGATTATTAGCTTCATACAAGCTGACATAAATGCAAAATTCATCTCTTACTTGAAAATTCCTTTGGTTTTCGTATGCAGCTATTTGGCACTACCCCTAGATACACAAATCAGTTCTGTTTAGTTTGTTTCTTCTAAGGACTAGCAATAAATTTTTTGAATATTTTGCTGTTTTCTTGTCATGAATGCTGATAGCCACCTGACAATTCAGTTACAGCTGTATGCTTGTATAGATGAATGAAGTGCTCACGATGAGGAGTTCATTGTCTATTCCCCCAGTACTCTCTAACAAAAAGGCAACTGAGAGAAAATGGAGCAGGAAGCCCAAATCCAGTCTCTAGAGTAAGTTGGCTGTTCTGCAGGTAATTCTGCATCTGCACCAAGTGGAGAGGAGTGTGGGGTGGGATGAGATGAGATGAGTCCTGCCCTGGCAAGGCCAGTGGGTGAAACAAACAACAGTGGAGGAAATGTCAGGTTTTGTTTGGCTCTCCTCTCCCCCTGCGTAAGCTTTTTGGTGAGTGAAAGCTCAAGAGTTCTGTAATGGAGAAAGATGGTCTGGTGGTGACCTTAAGAGATGGAGGGGAAAGTGGAAACACATGGTTTTGAGTGATTGTTAGCATTTTAGAGAGATAGCATGAAACAGGGAGGGGAAAATTAAACATAGGAAATAGCTGTTGCATTTCCGCATTTCATTATTTTAAAGTAATTGAAACTGTTCCATTGATCTTGCCTTTTTTCTAGTGGAGAACTTGTTTTTCAAAAACATTTTTGCTTAAGCCAGTATCCATATATAGAGAATCTGTCCTAATGACTGGATATTGTTCTGTAACTAAAAGGGAATTCTCATAATAATTGTTCCCATAAATGCCAGGCTCACCTTTCATGAAGAATCTCCAAGTGCTTTATAAATATTAATTAATATAGTAGTAGAATAACACTCTCATTGTGCAGTTAAAGCAAGGCATAGTGTGTTAAGTAGTTCTGAACTGGCTCTGGGGAAAATTCTCTATTATATGCTAAGATCTCACAGATGAGAGATTTTAAGCTATTTTTTTTTCCATTGTCTTTTTGGTGAGGGCATGCCCAGTCCTACCATTGGTTTGGAGGGCTGCTTGGTTACCTGTGGGTCCTTCAGAGCCAGCTTGTTTTCTGCATGCAGCCAGTGCTTTATGGTTGGACAGAAGGGTTCTGTGAGCCGAAACCCTCTGCAAAACAGCAGCTCTCTGCTGGCCACTCCTGGTCCCAGTGGTCGCTAGAAGGACAGGGCAGGAATCAATGCTTAGGCATCTAGCATGGCTGCAGTTTTGATCTGAATAATGCATACCTATTTCAGCCATTGCCATCTCTTCGGCTAATTACTGAGAGAGTAACTTTCCTTTCTTGATTTCTTAATCTGGGAGGGTTCCTGAAGGTTTTTCTTTCTGGCTAAGTGCTTGAGGAATCTAACTGAGCATGCTTAATTATTTTGAAAAGACCTGACTCCTTCCTGGTGAGGTACCTGACCCCAATAGGGTACTTGGCAAAGTGAAAAATGGTCACTGCATCTCCATTTTCAGTAGGAGTGCTGGAACTGCTGCTTCTCCCTTCTGGTTGACATGATCGTCAGATAATTGTCATATTATGTGATTGTCCAGCTTCTACCAACATCTACCCAAAAAGTGTGATAATTAAATGTGCACTGCAGCTATTGAATGACTTCCCAGTTAGAGAGAAATATGCCCTAGTTTGGATCAAGGGCCACATTCAGATCTGTAAGGTTTATGGTGAGTTCCCACAGTAATGCCAAATCCCTGTTTGTAAATGAGAGGATCCTAGTTTGGTTCATATTTACAAACCACACTGTCATTACCACTGATGCAGTATCAGCTATGATAATTATCACTGTGCCTTCAGCTTCAACAGAGCAGACATTTGTCTGATCCACATGGAGGGTTGCCAAGTTGGCTTGTGGTATACTTGCTGAAATTAGATGGCTTTTTTCAGCTTGCATTGCACCAACACCCACTCATGTCAGCTGAAGGCATTAGTGTGGTTAAAATGACATTTGTGATGTTGTCTTATGAAATTTGAGTTCTGAATTATGAATTACGGTAATATTACTTCTGTTCCATTTAGTGACTCAGTGCAATGTAACGTTAAGATATTTTGACCTTTTTTGGCAGTTGCAACTTGGAGAAGGTGGTAGCTAGAGATAAAATTAGAGGATACTCTCATGTTAACAAACTGAAAGTTGCAAAGTTTGGTTTTACAAAGTAAACTTTCACTCTTCCAAGCTGCCTGGTGGTCTACTCCAATTTGTGTTTTCTTTTCCAATACGCTACCTAAAAATCCTTTCCCTTAATTTGCTTTGAGAAAGCCCTCTTCACAAAGAAATTTTGCTGTGGTTTAGTTTTTATTCAGTTGAATAAAATAGAATCTCTGTTATTAAGAATAGCACTTTTCTCTTATAAGCTTAGTTTATGCAGTAGTAAGGGTTTTTACAGTCTTTAGCACTGTCCTCTTTTTTGCCAGATGCAGATTCATGGGTGTTTTTACCAGTGGTTTTAGTGGGAGGAGGATGCTTCTGAAAATCCCAACAGGGGCATTTTTCCATGCAATAGCCATGGACTGAGCCACATGGAGAAATCAAGGAGTCTGTTTCTCTGTATAATTTAGAATACGTTTCAGGAGCCAGAGGTACAGATGGGAGGAAAAAAAAAATCCTGATTGTGTGCCATCTAGTGAAATAGGTTTGTTGGTCAATAATTCTGGAAAGATAGTTTTATTTTTCTAAATCAAGTCAATATGGATGTTTTAGTGTTGCCTCTCCCCAACCCAATCACTGGAGTAGGGCTTATAGCTCCCTGCTACAGCCTTGAGTCTCAGGTAGAGTAAATGTACACATTGACTTGACCTCATGAGTTCCTTTTATGGTTCATTTTCATCACTGTCCTTTATGCTGGTCTCTGTGGGACTGTGGAGCAGATCCAGCCTTAGCAGAAGAGGAAGGGCAGGATCTCCCTTGTGGGGCTGTTATGGCTGCATCCAAGCAAAGCCCCTTAAATGGTTCAGATGGATTCACCTGGGCTTATACTGGGAGAAAAATTCACCCCACAAATAAAGAGCAATGACTGGTGGAGCTCCCAGGAATACACTGAGCAACTTAATTATGTTGAGCACAAGTTCATGCCATATCTGTAGGTAGTGGATGTGACTTCAGAGCTGGAGGATTAGAAAAGTGCACTCTGTATTTTGATAGACTGTAAACTTGAAGATGATAGAAGCCATTAATCCAGTTAACATGAAAAGCAAATGCATGCATCAGTTATCCCATGGAAAAGAGAATTGTGTCCTATAGTTGACATCCATCACTGCAATGGATCAATTTTTTTTTTTCAATGAGAAGATGAACAAAGATATAATTTCTTGCCAAAAAGATGTTTCTGCTGGAAATGGTGGTTACTGACAACTTTGTTGTCATTGAAAACCCCAAGTTTGAGAATTCTTGATTTTTAAACCTGTCAGTTAAAGCACAAAAGCTTTTATAGAAAAGATTTTGTGAAAGTGTTCTCATTGATACATTTTGTGAGAACAAAAATATTTCCTGCTCAACTTAGTGAGTTTTAAATTAAGAATTTTTAGCTGTGTTTCACTTCCAGGTAGGTTGTGCCCTGCTGTCACTCTGAGGGCTGTGGTAGGGGTGGCAGTTGTAGGACATGCAGTGCTGGCAATCCTTTCACAGATTGCCAACACCAATGTTTTGAAAGTGCAACAGGGTGAATTCAGATTCAGTTGTGTGAAACTTCAGTGAGTTAACTTCGCTGTTGTTTCTCTGGATTCATGAAGTGTAACGGGCCATGAATCAGTAATTTTCATTCACAAAAGAACTTGTTGTATATATTCAGGTCCTCCTAACAGTGCTGTAAGCAGCAATGCCTATTAAACTTTCTAAACTAGTTAAACTAGGTCAGAGTGAGGGAAAACTGTACCAACATTATGATTAAAAGGCACCAGTATAACGATCCTAGATAGCATTGTTGTCTTTGTTCCCATGAATCACTGCCTAACAATATGGTTATTTTAGCTCTGTGACTTCTTAAAAAAAAAAAAAAAAAAAAAATAAAAAGCTTTGTCCACATCTTTACAAAAAATTATCAGCCCTCTTTTTCCTCCTTCCTACTAGCTTATATGCAATTGCTGGTTTGCTAAAAAAATATTTCTGCCCATTTTAATTTTATTCTGCCCCTTTTGCCCCTTATTTGAATTACTAATGTCCCTTCTGTTTCCTTCCAAGGATCTGTGTGTCAACTGGTACAGTCTGCATACTTACCAAATGCAAAACAGCAGCTCTCCTGAAATGTTGCCAGGAAAATGTTTGCCAGGAAAATGTTTGCCAGGTCTTGTTTGGTTCTTTTTATTGGGTTGATTTCCCTTCCCCCCTTTTCTAGTGGGGGCAGGGAGTAAATGAAGCACCCAGGATTTCATGATTGGCCCTAATCAGTTTTCATAACAATGAAAGTGTTGCTATTGCATGAATATTAAATTTTGACAAAGCTTTTTTTTTTTGAGGCTGTAGATTTAAGACAGCTTGGTTACCAGAACTCCTCTACTCTGTGTCAGCTCTCTGTGAGATACTGAATGTTATAATTTCTATATTTGCTGCTCAGATGTAATTTCACATTAATATGCAAAAATACTCATTCCCATTAAAAATAATGTTCTTATTGTATGATTTATTTGATGTGGAGCTTGGAGTTGTCTTTTCTTGCATAAAATAAAGCACCTTTCAGAGAGAGATGATCTGTTTCTTCCCGTATGAGTGGCACAAAATGTCAACATTCTCCCTGTCATTCTCAGACTCAGTGAACAGTGAAGCAAACATCAGGCACTGCTTGCATTAGGAGCAGTGAGGAACTATTGAGGTTTTGTTTTCAGCAACGTGCATCATGAACCTGAAAGGGTCAAGGATTTGCAGCCACTGCAAAAATTTATTTGTCCTCCTCCAACTCCTGAATTCTTAAACTTTAATCTGTAATTTTTGCCCCTCAAATTTGGATCTTGTGCCTGTAGTCCTTGCACTTACAAAGAATACAGGGTCAGACTGCTGTTATTAGCACTGTGTTCTACTCTTCTTTTTTCACATGGTGGCTCTAGACAGAACTTGCTTTTTATGTTTCACATCTCTGGGTCTAGTCCTGTAAACACACACTGCATTGCCTAATTGTAACTATCTACATAATCCCCTGATAGATTTGATGAAACTGCTTACATAAATGAACATTAGAATAGAGATATATAAATGTTAGCATTACGTGTTATCCTGTTCTACCAAAACCAGTGCAAAAATCTCTTCCACTTCACTGAGAAACAAGTTGTTGTCCAAAAAGCCTTATGCAATTTAAGGGTCACTGGGAAGGGACTTAATCTAGAGCACTGCTCTTCTTGCTGGGACTAACTGAAACACTGAAATCTGCTGAGAACCTGATGAATGACTCTGGACTAACTTTAAGTACTTGGAAAAAGCTAGTTTATGGAACAATTTCAATGATAGGATTGTAAAAAAAAAAGCATAAAACCCCTGTCAGTTATAAGGATTTGACTCTAGTGAAATGACTGGACTGCAGCACTGCCAGAGGGAACTCTGGGGCTCAGGGAACAGGGGAACAACTCACCATTTGCTCCTACATCAGCTTCCCAAAGCTGGAGATTATTGGGACATTTTGTCACAGAGGTGCATTATTTGCATCACACTTTTTTCTTTGTTGAATCCTTTTGTTGGATTTGAGCCATGCAAGGAAGTCTTTGTAGTATTTGACTTTATAACTATTAATATTCCTTGAACTTGCTTCAACATTTACCAGTTAGGTCCCTGAAATTGCTGCCATTTTCCCTAATATTGATGAGGCACTTTCTCCTTTTTATAAAAGTGGAATAAGGTAAAGGCCTCAGCAGAGAATTTGAAGATTTTAAATATTCTTGTGGACTATTACAAACTTGAGGTTTAGATCCAAAGTCTTCATTGACACGTACAAGTGCTGTGTATGTTTATTTCAAGCCAAAGTAGGGTTTCTTGTAGTATAGCAGCCAACGGCATTTCCCCCTTACTTTGTATATGGTTTACAGTTGTTTTAATATAACATTGTGCCAAGAAATTTGAAACACTTCCCAACACAGAAGAGAAACCCTAAATGCGTTCAAGGGGTGGTGAGGCATGTTGTTATTATTATTTTTAAACCATACAAAAATGATGGCCAGCTCTATCATAATCCAAGGGAGCACCTTGGATTTAGCAATGCAAATTACACATTTGAGGAAGGATTCTTTATTATTCCCTACATGAAGAATTCAGAATTCTTATACTATTGCTGTGTACTTGTCCACGGGCAAGGGAAACAGACAAAAGTGAATTGAATTTAGTGTTGATTTCATTGTTTGATTTGCTCGGAACCTGCCTCTAAAGTGAGTTCAAGGAATAATCAGTAATGTGAGTGGACAGCTATCTGCATAATTGTCCAAGGTCCAGAATGTCAGATCAATTTTTGTCAAAGTCTCAGCCACCTAAATCAGGTTTTTTTTTAGTTTTTTTTCTTTATTTTGTGTGTGATGTACCCTATTTGTGAGGCTTTGAGAAGGCTGTGAGCCAGTAAAGTTACGTTCTGAAGAAGAGTGAAGCAAATCAGTGAAAAGAAATAAAATAGGCAAGCAAAGTGAACAATGCGGTAGAGCTGTCATGGGAGGCTCCTGTTTTTTGAGGAGGCACAAAGTTTGACCTGGGAGGTGAAGAGAGAGAAATGGAAAAAAGTAGAGAGGAAGTGAGCTGGAAAGAAAGACAGAGGAAAAGAGAAGGAGGAAAGCAGGCCTGGCATGAAGTCCAGATGAAGATTCCTTGTATGCTTGACACCGTTGTCTACAAGTTGTGGTTGACCAAATCCAGCCCAGCAGCAGTTTATTTAAAGCAGCAAGGTGTTGTGGCTGGGTAGGTCCTGCTGAAAGGCCAGACTTATTCTAGCACGGAGTAACTGGAAGACAAGCAGGGTTTTAGCTCTTCTTCCTCTTCCATCTCTAATTGAGACTGCTCATTGTGGCAGATGTTCCCACTGCCTGTGGCCAGGTTGCATAACTATGTAACCACCCTCCATTTAGAACAGCTTTGTGTCTGGTCCTGTTAGCACAAAATAACTGTGAGCCTCTTTGTAGACCCAAAATACTATTTCCAGCCATTATTGTACCAGCTTCTTTTGGCACTATCCATAGGAGCTACTGTCTACCCTGTGCGGGGAAATGTAGGGAAGGGAGAAAGTTGGTGGGGACGACACAAGCTAGAGGAAAGACCTCTGGTTGCCTGGAGGTCCTTGCTATGGCTGATAGGCCTTTTTTAACTACGATGTGAAAAAGTTGGCTTTTAATTGCTTTTGATGACAAATGCCACAGGAGGTGAAAGGGAACATGTTTCTCTGTTTTGTGGTTGGGAAGCAGAGCTACAGGAAGACTAACATCCAGGCTCTCAGAGGAAACTTGTGGCAAGTCCAAGAATTGAAGATGTCCTAAGTCCCCAGTTGCTGCTTTAACCACAAGAATCCTGTCATTCTACAGATAGACTCTAAATATATGGTGATAGGATGTTTATTTTAAATTCCAAAGCATCCCTTATTGAGATACTTCGTTGTCCTTGGCAAATATTTAAGGATCCTAAATACTCCTTAGGAATTTTTGGCATAAGGGAGATTCAGTTCTGTAAATTTAGTGCCATAATCACATATTCTTTTTTTTTTTTTCCACATTAGAAGGCTTACAAATACATGACTGTGTGAAGCCTTTTAGATTTGTTTGTCTGATCCTGGTAGCTGACGACACTAGTTAGTGTGTGCATGACTGCTCTCCAAAAGTGCATACAGAATCATCCTCACTCCTTTCTCCAACCCTACAAGGAAAGCTACTAATTGTATAACATACTTCAGTTTCCTCCAAGTGAAATTGGTGACACAAGGATCTGAAAAATCAAATTATTAAATGGTTCTTCCCATGCTACACAATTTCATCAGTTAAAAGCCCTTAAAAATCACATTTGCTTACATTTATTGAGCTTTACTATCTAATGATAGTGTAGGAGCAAACTCTGGCATTTGGATCTGAGTTTGCGTGCCTAAATGGGATAAATCCTGTCTTCTTAAATGACAGTTCTCATGGTGGAAGAATTCTTCCAAACCACACTCTACGAAGAGCTGGGTAAAGGGCAGTTAATTATTTTACTCCAAAAAGATAAACCATGTTCTATTCATGTTTCAGTTGAAGCTGAGTTGTTACTTTCCTCTACTTTGTGCTGATGAGGCTGCACCTGGAATAGTCAGTCCAGTTATCCCTTCATCCCATCCCTGTGTGGGATTGATGTGGAAGAATGGCAGAGGACTGCTGTGATGGTCCAGGGCCCAGAGTACCTGACCAGTAAGAAGCAGCCAAGTGAGCTAGTCTTTTGTGGTTCTAGGTAAGAGGCTAAAGGGTATCTAATAGCAGCTTGCAGCTACTGAAAGAGTAGTTAGAAAGATAACAGAACCAATGTCTTCTCAGTGGTGACAGAAAACACAGCAAGTGGCAATAGTTGAAACTGGTACAAATTGGGAAGTTCCAGTCAGATATGAGGAAAAATATTTCCCTAGGAGGGTAGTGTATCAGGGAGACAAATCCATGGGCAACCTGATCTAGTGTTGGCAATGGTCGTGCTTTGAGTGGGAGGTTGGACCTGAGACCTCCACAGGTCTCTTTGACCCAACATTTCTTTGGTTCTGTTACAGAGCATGAATATTCAGTTCATTGACTGCTTTTCCTAATTTATATTCTGAGGTTTTCGTATGGTTTTGCTCAAGGCCAGATTCTACTGCTTCTGTTTTAAGAAGTAATTTTAATCCCCTTTAATCAATAGGGCTATTTCTGGCACAAAGTTCTGGATTGCAAAATCTGCAGATATCTGTGTTGAAAGTCCTAAAGGGGTTTGATTTCTTTCTTTTTTTCTTCCTTTTTGTAAAACACCTGACACGCTTAATGAATGAGCAAATAAGAAAATTACTAAAGATGAAGGAGCTTGACAAAACTTGATCACATCTCATCCTTTAAAATTCATATATTATTTTCTTTTCTTTGAACATATAGTGTGTTTCTCTAAGGAAGTGATTACGTGTGCGATTTATCTTCTCTTAACCCCGTCTTGTGACCTTTTACTTAAGTAACCTGATTGAAATCTCACTTTGTTAACTTTAATTGACATTGAAAGAAAATTTATTTTTCCAGAAGCCAGGCAGATCAATATGAATTTGCACTCTGCTAAGTTTACTTCCTGTCATTGTCTTGAAAACTGTAAGAAAGCTCTGTGCATGATGGAAAGCATCAAGTCTCTGTTGTTACTCTACATTTGCTGTGTTATGTGGGTTACCAAAAACATTTCAAAATAAACTGAGAAATGATAGTACAGCCATTAGAGATGAAAGCAGCCCTTTTAAGTACTTCAGTTTGCACTGAAGAGATGTATGCACTCCTCCTTTGTGCTTGATTCAGAATTAAAAGGGATAATCAAGTTTGGACTGTGATTATTACTGCAAACATTTTAGGCTGTCCAATAAAACCATTGCTTTGATTAAACCAGAGAGTAAATTATGGCTTTCAAGCATCTAGATCCTTCAATATATAAGGTGGCATTAAGTGCCCCTTCAAAAGCGGAAGTAAATAAGTTAATAGCAAATCTAAAGGGATCAGTCCTATCACGGTTTAATTAGACAGTAGAAAATATGGCCAGAAAGAGCACCGTGTCTTTAAAAGTAGCAGGGTCCATTTTTTTCCTGAATGGATAATGTTTGGCTAAATAGTGTGGCCTGACAGTAGTTTTCATTAGGTGTAAATGACATTGCGGAGCCTCGGGCTTTAAAGTGGCTTGAGGAGGTAAAGGAAGGGTATTTTTCTTCCACCTGTCTCCACTTATTTTCCTGAGCTACCGGCCAGTAGCATGGCATTTTCAGCTAATGGGAATTAAATAATACAGCTGTAATACAAATGTTGTTTCTTGTTGCTTGATCTTCTGTGGTAGTCATTAAGAGTTTAAATAAAAATCTGGAAAGAGAGCCATATTTAAAATGGTTAAGGACCCTTAGCTAACTTTGGATTTTAATGGCCTTTTCATTATAGCTATTATACTCTAACACAACCACTAATGAAAGGCTTGGAAACTTTGCGTGGGATGAGGCTCATTTCAGGCAGGAGGAGGAAGTGACTGTCTGCTCGGAAATAGCTCCCTGTGCCAGCCCAGCACAGACCCTGCCTGTGGGTCTGCTTACTTTTCTAAATTAATTTACAGCTAGGTTCACCTCAGCTTTGTACTGGGCTGCTGAAGAAGCCACCCTTGGTATGGGTGGGAACTCCCCCTGGCTGCCCGTCGGCAGTTGTCCCAGTCTTCACTCAAACGTTCCAGCCCCTCCGAAGCACTCACCTCTCCCCCAGGGCAGAGCTTGCTCCATGGGGTGGGCATTACCAAAGCAAAGGGGCCTGTGGAGTTGTTAGTGAAATCTTTCCTAGCAAGAGGCTCTGGTTTTATGCTAATGTCCTCTCAATTACACTATTGATATAATTTCTATGTGAGTTTTTAGTATTTCTTCCCTGCAGTATAATGCCTTTTGAGTCTCATACTTCAGTTTGTTTGCTCACTTTATGAAAACGGTACATCCCAGAGATAACAATTGTTGCTATTCCGGGTGAGAAATCTCTTGTGTTCCCCAAAAGAAAGCAATTTCAGTTCTGGTAAGGCATTACACAACTTGTTTTTGACTGCAGTGGTAGTAAAATAATCTTCTCAGAAGCAAGGAGGGATTTTTAGCACCTCTTTCTGGGCACCTTTTTACCTGTACCCCAGGGTGCTCTCTAAGGCTTACACTGCTGCCTTCCACTGGCCTGTAAGAAGCCACGCTGCTGCTTCTTACCTCTATCTTCCCATCTGTCAAAGAGGCATAGCAATGCCTACCTCCCCAGTTAAGTACTTTGAAGATTATTGATGTTGCAGCAAAGCTTTTTCTAATATTTTTTTCCTTCCACAGTATGTTTTATTCAGGCTAAACTCCTGCTCGCTTTCCTTAAAGCTAATGGAGCTGAGTGTCCTTCATTGTGGCTGTTTCCTGTTGTGGTCTGAAAGGTCTGCTTTGATATGTTAGCACAAGAAGCTTTTCTTTTTATAATTACAGATTTTGTCAACCATTTTGACTACTAATGGAGCTGCAATATGGATTATTGCCTTATTAGTAACACGAACAGTTCTCCAAAACACACAGCCTGAGGCAGAGCCTCATTATGGAAGACTTCAGGCCAGTTTATTTAGCAAAGCTGTAAAGAACTGGAAATAAGATCTTATACTGGGAAATGTCGAGTAACCTTAACTGTAGGCATAGAGCCCTGCTTCCCTTAGGGACACACCCCATCCATTGGTGTTTTGCTGTTCATATTTCTGGTTCTATGTTCGAAGAGAATCTGCTGGCTGATATTAAACCGATGAACGAGGCGGCCCTAGGGTCAGCCAGCATGTTTAGGGAAAGGACTATGAGGTATATGTCTGAAAACCTCCCTTCTGAGGGAAGAAACTTGCCTCGGGAGGGAAAATAAAAGTGGTCAGTGACATAATTTCAATGCAAAATTAAAGACTACTGCTGAACATTAAAATATTTCTTCTAGTTCCCCTGGGATTTTGCATGGAACTCACTGTGCTCAGTGTGAATGGCAGAGGGACTATATTTATACTTGGTAAATTGGCTGGATCATCTCCTGAGATTTGAATTGTTTAACACAGAAAGCTCTTGATTTGGGGATATTTTGTAGCATCCAGTGGCAAGATCCACCCACAACCCCTCAAGGGATGTATTCAAAAGAATATGTCTAATTTTGCATCATGAGTAGCTGGAGAAGAATACAAGCTAGATATTCAAGCAGCATGATTTAAAGAGCAATGAAAAAAAATATGAATAAAAAATTATCACAAAGAGAGCCTTATCTTAAAAGCATACAGAATGGGACTAAATGTTTTGATTGGTACTTCCCCTTCTTCATGAAATAATTCAGTTCAAGTCAAATGAAATATTTCTTGAATTATGTTGAATTTGGTAAACGTTTTCAGGGGGAAGAAAATCTGAGCACCATTCCCTCCCTTCCAAAGGAAATATTTTGACTTCCTCAAAATGGCATAATTTGTTGGCATTTTTCCCTTGTCATTATTGCTACCTAAAGTATTTAAAATTATACCTATGTTTTACAAATATGAGTATCAATGTATTATATCATTAAAGCAGCAGATGAAATACTTTGTTGTATCCAAAATGTTTGTATATTTGCTGTAAATTCTTCATTTTTAATCAAATGAAGGTCAAAAGGTTTTTTTATTTTTCTCTGCCTAATGAACTGATGTAACTGATACAGCTTTGACCTTGATGACTAGTGTGTTAGTTTAATTCCCTGAATTTAGTAGCCTTCAAATTGCTTAAATAGCACCACAGCATAGATATATTTCAGCCTTCCTAGGCACCAGAAAGAAACACATGAACCTTTGAATGCCTTACTAAGCCAGAACTTAGTTTTATTTCTGCATATTTGTTTAACTACTCCAGCAGGATTTTTTTCCATTAAAGTGTTGCCTCTAACTAAGGCACAAACAAACACTAAGCCACTTTGTCTAGTTTAAATGAAAAAGTTACATTGGTATAGAATCACTCTTGAAGTATTTTTTATCTTCTGAAAATGTTTCCAAGCAGAAATACTTCAAAAGCACATTTTCCATCCTATAAAGAAAACATGTTCACAAAATGAAGCAGTTTTAAATGCCTGTGGTAGCAGGTAAAGGAAACAACCATATGGAAAGATCTAATGAGAAAATAATGCGAGAGGAGTCGTCTTCTATTAGACTAATAATTTGCTGGTAAAGTAGACTGTCTGAAAATTGCAGTAGTGATAGGCTGTGGGCCACGGAGGTGAGGAATCACCTTCAGGTGCTTTGATGGAGATTCAGGGTGGCTTTCCTGAAAGGCAAGCCATCAAGACTGGCCTATAGCTGCCTCCTGAGCAGCGGGACAAGTATCACTAGCTGTGGTATAAAACTAGGTCCAGCCTGTGGCTCTTTGGAGCAAGGACTAAGGGAAATAAATAAGGGGAAGGAAGTGATGGAATGCTTCTGTAAGCAGTGTTTTGTCTACAGCAATTAAAGTTTACTTTAAAAAGAAACATTTTTCCTTTCTTTGCCTTTACTGGTGTCAATACTGACTTTCTAGTTTGCAGTTGCATGATCATGTTCTTGTTTCTCCTTACTATAATAGATGTCAGACTGTCTGGAGTAGCACCTTGTCTTCGGCCATGTCCAGTAGTCAATCCACAGGAAGAGGCTAAGACGTAGGACATGTACACAGCAGTGCTTCTCCTAACATGTTCTGCAGGTTTCAGATAACAGTGGTTAGTGATAATCCACTGATGGACCTTTATCCTGCATGGATTTGTCTAATCCTTCTTTGAACCTGTTAATACTCTTGGCCTCTACATTATCCTCAGGCAACAAGTCTCGCATGCTAATTGTATATGGTCTAGTGTTTGAACTGTGGAGAGGTATGTGTTTAGAGCTTAAAGTAGGTCCGGCCTGTCTGTGGAAGGATGATGGCATGATTCAACTTTGTAACCCGAGAACTTGAGCCTAGTAAAAGAAAGTAAGCATATTTTGAATTGTAACCCTGAGCAAATAGTGAGGTGCGACAGTTAAGAAGTCCTAGCCTGCTTGTATGGCAATGTGTGGAAACTCAGAGAATGTGCACAGTTATAATGCTGACTTTCTATGAATCAAGAAAGTTCAACCACCAGACTCAGTCTGAAAACTTGCACAGTTAGTGTTGATTGTCACAGGGGGAACCTGTCCAAAGCAGATGATGGAACTTAGCAGCATGTTTCGTGCTTCTCTATTTGCCAACATGTGCTAGTATTAGAGT
This sequence comes from Bucco capensis, assembly GCA_013396975.1. Classification (NCBI taxonomy): domain Eukaryota; kingdom Metazoa; phylum Chordata; class Aves; order Piciformes; family Bucconidae; genus Bucco; species Bucco capensis. The sequence continues at coordinate 1,754,188 of VWZO01013361.1, read as the reverse complement.
AAATGTTGTGTGGTGTTTGGCTGCCTTTGTAGGAAGATGATTAGGAAAACAGCCATTTTTACTGCTCCAACTGTCTCCTCAAATTCACTGTTTCATGTGTCATTTGTCAGTTCATCATATTATCCCAGGAACCAGGAAAAAGATGCCTTGTTTCATTCTGTGTCAGGCTGGGGTTATGGATATTTCTGTTTGACCATCAGCCAAGGTGGGGAGTGAGGGAGAGCTCTCTGTTCAGTTTCAGCTTCTTCATAAGGAAGTGAAAACAAAGGCTGGTAGCACACAACTGTATCTAGGGAATCTTTTTCCTTTTTTGATTATAGGAGAGGTTCAGATTTCTGTATATAGGTTTTTAATTTCATGTGTCTCTGTTCCTCTTTACATATCTGGACAGGGCTTGTGACTCTTGCATCTGAGCCCCTGTTCGTCCCTGAGTGATGGGGATCAATGCTATCCCAAGGAAAAACTCTCCGTTAGAATTTTGGGCACAAGTACTAAGTGGAGGTTCTCCCCTGTGCCAATTATACGTGCAGCACGGATCTTGTGGAAAGAGACAATTTGGGTTTCCAAAGCAAATGGAAGTCCAGCTCAAGACAGAGGGATCTAAATCCTGCCCAAGACGGATTTATCCCCACTCTTTACATGCTCCTGTTTACAGCCAAGGATGTGGCAGGGGTGGTGGACTGCACACCAGTTGCAACCCTGACAGACTACATACAGAGCATTGCGGAGATACCAGTGCTAGCTCTGAATCAGGTATTGCAGTGATCAGAAGTAATGGGTTCACGTTAAAAGCTGAGCAGTGAAGAAGTACTTCAGGATAGTAGTACCTCTACATCTGTCATGTTGACAGTAAACTGCTTTTAGTAATGCTGAGTAGGAAGAGAATGGTTTTTTGGTTCTTAGCAGAGACTGAAATGAGAGCTACTTTTGTCTCTTCATCATTTTAGCTGTGGAGAGCCTAATTTTAGTACAGTAGAGATTATATATATATGTCTATGTACAAACACATATGTATATATACACATCCCAGCTAAAATTTTAAATCATTGAAAAACCACAAAGTCTAGAATTAGAAGAGAGGAGAAAGTTCATGAACTCCAGCTAGGGCTGCAAACACAAGCACCAGCTGATTCACTTCTTCCAGGGTCTGTCAGCATGGTGTGGCTCAGCAGTACCTTTAGCATAACCACAATGACAGGCTTCTGCTAATAGAGCTTAATCTCGTACATAACCTTGGTGTGTAGTGTCTAGGGCCAGGCACCCTAACCCTGGCAGAGATGTCATGTCTTGGTCAACAGAGTACTTTGTAATTTAAAGAATTTTAAATTATGGCTTATTAGCCCAGTTCCTTCCTGAGTAGTGTCTGGTGTAGCTGCACTTGATGCCATTACTGGAGCACAGTTGGGGGGGTGTGGCTTGACCAAGCCTGTAGGACGCTGCAGTAATATTTTCATGGACAAGCAAGGGAGCTCTGAATTTCTGCATCTCTAAGTACCTATATGCTTCTTAAAGTTTGACTCTGATCACTGCCCACTAACTACCAGATACTTGCTTCACCTTGTGTCAGCATCTCATAGGATCAACCCATCAATATTTGTGCTTTGCTTTTACTGTAACTAATTCTTAGGAAAACAAGACAACTGTTTGAAGTTAACAATAGTGACTTGTGGCAAGGCATTTATTTCACATTTCAGTTCTCAAAGGACTGACTCAAGAGCAGACTGATTATTTTTATATCATGAATTTAAATAGACTGTGGCCTTTCATCTTTTTTTCTTTATTCTCCTGAAATATAGTACCATTGTATATTTAAAATGGCAACTAGCTTTTATACAGAGGTCATAAAGCATCTCTCTCTCTAAAGGCCTTTTTGAAGGCCAATATTACAATCATGGTAGTAGATGTGTAGAAACTGAGGCCCATAGAGATGGAATGACTTCCTAACAGCATGGTGAGCCCCTGAAAAAGTTGGGCTAGAACAAAATCCTGGATAAACCTAGCCTTGTTCCAGGGGCTGCAATTACTCCTTCTTTAGCCAAATGCTGCTATCATGTTTGCATTTGGATATCTCTGGTTCAAGTCTCTTAAAATATGTTCTAGTGGAAGGATGGTAACAGAACCAGGCCAGAGTCAGAGAACAGCCTGAGATGGGAGCATTTTTGAGTGAAACGTTTGTAATCTTGATCAAACTTGAGAATAGACGAGATTTGAGATGAATTCTCCATTTCATAGCCCACATTAAATGGCTGCATTTGTTGCCAATATGTATGTTGTAAATGTTGTATGTTTTTTTTCTTCTGGAGACTTGCAGAACTGCTTTAACCTGGCTCTAGTAAGATTAACATGGTATCCTTTCAATTACCTTGAACAAAACATGCCAATTTTCTTTTGCCTATTTTTAGACTTCCAGCTGGGCCTAAGAATTGAAAAGTTATTAAAGAAAGCCAAGATCTGAGCAAATGTGCCTGTTATAAATTGTAATATAAACCACTTATAAGTATAGGTTTTATCATCCTGGAGTTATTTCTTAATTTAAATGTTTCATGTGCATATCTTGGAGATTGGGATGTATTTGGGTGAGGACCGCGATTATAAAAACTTATTTCTTTCTATGCCAGACTGTGATTATTCCAGATTGTAAAAATAAAAGTATTACACATCTGTGAAATACCTGACAAACTTCTTTGACAAACCAGATGTTAGACCATCTAATAGGTATTTTAAAGATACACATAGAAATGAAAAAGTACATGCAAACTTCTTCTGTTACGATGATAATGTTATTGCTGCAACATTCATTTGTTTTGCTTTTCATGTCTCCTGCAGCAAGGGCATTATGATCATCTGAGTCTGGTTCCCATTTGTTTTGCTTGGAATGTGTTGGGCTGTCTTGAATCTCTTCCATCGTTCTATGGTCAGGACATGTGCAATAGCTCTCTTAATATAGGGCACAGAGACATACTGTAGGTATGGAGTGTAATTAACTGCACAGCTATTCGGGAGCAGCTGTTCCCTATTGTTGTTGCTTAATGTTGTGCAGCACAACAAAGCCTTAAGGCAGCACTTGTTAGTATTTATGGAAACCCATTAGCTGGTCCGTGAATGAGCCTGCAAAAGAAGAGGAAATTCTGATAATAATAAACACGGGTTCTTGTTAGAGCTGGAGGACTTCAGCCATCGCTGTGGTGAAGTACTGGTAAAGGCTCTTGTCCCTTTTGATTTTTACCACAGAGCAGGTCCAAACCCTTTCTCTGAATCAGCAATTTTAAATCCAAAGGAGCGAACTCCTTTCCAAGGCAATGCTTTGCTCTTCCCAGCTCGCTGCATTTTTTAAAGGAAATCAGAAACTCTTCCTACTGCAATCCAGGTTTGGTGCCAGGATGTACATAGGAAATACTATTTCCTGCCTGTGATGGCAAGTTTAGTTATTAAACCACTTCCTCCAAGAGCCAAATTTCTTTGAAGAAGAAATAAAGTTCAAAGCCTTTTTAAGAGACCCTTTGTTCTTCTTGTGTGCCTAACCTGAACGTTACGCTGTGTTCCGTATAAATAAAAAGTAAAGAGCTTAATCTCTTGAAGATGGACTGGTTGTTGTTCTAGGTCACCAGTTTGGGAGCAGCAGGAACAGATTACAACAGCTGCATTTTTAGGAAGCTTCTTTCTGTAGCTGAAGGGTTGTATTGTGTGGTTGCTAGAGAGATGATCACCACTGAGCAGTCACAGGACCATTGAACAGCTTCGTGTAGTGGCTCTGGGCTGCTTGCAGAGATAAGGAAGCTTGTGCTGTCATATGTGGTTATTTGGACATTGGGTAGCTCTGAGTCCAAGTGGAGGGAGCCAAATGTAAGGCAGATAACCTCAAAAAGCACTTTCTTCTTTCTATTAAAGTCACTTCCCTCTTATTGGTATTCCAGGATTAGATTTTAACTGGCAATACAGACTGTATAATGATAGTTATTCATCCTGTTGTGGAGTAAAAATGATGCTGTGTGACTGGTGGCCAGTCAAAATCCAAGTTGGGGAACTCAGAAAATAATCATCAAATTATCTACAGGAAACAAGTTTTCAGAAGCTAAAATGTTTCCAAAACTCATTTGCTGTTACAGCTTCTGTTTTAGCTTTGCCTTAGACAATAGAGAGAAAATCAGTTGCAGAACAAAGTTTCCAGGAAAAAGTTCCCTGCTCTGATAGAAGTAATAAGGAAGGATTGCAAAGTGTTGTAGGCATTTTCTAAGCTTGGAGCATGTTAGCAGTAAGGTACATTTGTGAAGAACAGCAGCAGTGAAATGTTTATTATTGTGCACCTCCATCCTTTCTGTGAGGATGGGGCTGCTTTTCATCTGATCTGTGCTGCCAAGGCGGATAAGAGAGGTTTATATGATGTCAGATCTGAAACCAAGAAACCTGTAGACAGGTTCTGAGCAGTGATGCCTCTGGCAACTGGTTTCAAGGCAGAGCTTATGTAGAGTGCCTGAGGTTTTAATAAGCGTATAGATGTCTGAACAGCACATAAAGAGCATGGGAGGTGACAGGCTGACCCAGTCACTTTCATTAATTGGGATCAAGTTACCTTTTTACATCTGGGCAGAACATTGTGCTGGAGATTTGGGAGGCGAACAATACGTTGCCATTGTATCTGTGCACTGGGTCCTTGGTTACTAGTAAACTGGGACAAAAAGTAAGTTCATATTAATAGGGGATGTTCACGGCTGAGGGAGCACCAGACAGTGTAAGTCATGCTTGCAAATGTGTGAGCATGAATCATAGAGAGATCTTTGCAATGTGTGTTTGTCAAAGGCTACTCTTCACATGTGAGTTCTACACCCACAAAATATTGTATCATTGTTTTTGATGGTGTTTGTTCTATACTGGTCAAAGTTTAGGGCTGAATCTTCAGGCAGCTGTATCAAATACTTTAGTAAGCAATTGAGAAGTATACCGTTTACATTTTGAAAAATACTGCAAAATCAAATTGCAGATCCTTTCAAAGATACTTCAGAAAGTGGTGTTTTCTGGATAGCTTTCCATAACATTCTCAATTCTGTTTTTATCAAGAATGAATTGCTTTTAATCTACTTTTTGATACTTTGGTCATTTTTGAGGCTTTTGCGTAAGCGTAAGGTTAGAATTCTACAGGAAAACTGAGTTTCTCCTCTGGTCTCAAACATTTAAGGAGGAGAGGTTTAAAATAAAGGTGTCAGTGTTGTATGATTTGAGACAAAATTTTTACAATCAGCAACACTGATCTAATAAGAGGCTTCTATCTTAGCTACGTTTAGTGGTATCTAGTTCAATCACTGGCAGAGCAGAGCTGTGTCTTAACGTGCACTTAGTCCTGCAAAACTTAATTCATGCAGTTAAACAGACTGAGGTCAAGATGTGCTTGGAGTCTGCATCTGAGGGTATTACAGTTTGTGACAGAGGACTCTGCTGAGCTTGTTCAGTTAAACCTAAAACGTATTAGCTTTGTTTCTGTAAAATATATGCTGAGGTATCATTAATGGATGTTCTCCCATGCATAAATGGTGGGTCAGGCAGGGAGCAACCATATGTCCATGTACCGGGTAGAATGAGGTAGGCACCTCCTTTCTGTTCTCTGTTTGTCCTCCCTGCCAGCAGTCACTGCCCTGGTACCTGTGCTGCCTTCCTAGACATGTTCAGAGTGTGCGAATACTCTGACCCTTGAGCAATGAAAAGCATCAGCTGCTGACTCTCTGCACGGCATCTAACAGTCCCTGTACTGCAGCTTTCCCGAGGAATATTTGCTTCAGTTGCTCTAGCTGATTAGAAAAGCCTGCTTATTCCCTTTGCATTGGCAATTTGCATCTTCCCAGTGTGGTGAGTGCTGGCTGGTGGTGGTCTGGCCAGCAGTCATGTTCAGCCTTGTTCATAGTTCCTGGGCTTAAGTATATTGCTGCTGCATTACCTTACTCCTAAACAATAACATCTCAAGCCTCTGCATCAGATGTAATAGATATCTTCACATGCAACTACTTTTTGAAATGATGGATCAGCTTAAAAACATAAGTTTTATATGATAGAGTTTGGGGGAATCTTTTTAGCTAGCATTCCTGGTTCCAGGCCTTTCATTCTCAAATGGTCATATCTACTCAATTTATTCAACTGGGGTACAAGTGATGAAATTCAGACTGCCTTATGTTCCATGTATATATTTTAAAAGTTCAATATAAGTATACTTCTGGTTACTATTCAGTACTTTTATTGCTGTGAACCTGGAGGCTCTGCTTGGGAATGGGAATCCATTGTGCAAGTTGTGATGAGCGGACACAGAAAAAGCTATGCTTGCCCTAGTGGGCTTCTGAAATCTTGCATATCACAGCAGCTAAGGAAACATTTAGGTCTCTGTCCCATCTTGCAGTTCTCTGCTCCATTTAAAGAAACTACCAACCCATACATACTCCTTGAGAATTTCAGGCCTGATTCAAAATGAGAATGGCTCTGTCTTCTCTGATATTCTGGACTGGGTTTTTTTGTGGGTTTTTTTAAAGAAGAGAGATCTTGTGTTTAGGCAACAGAAAAGTTCTGGTGAAAGATGGCTTCTTTTATCACTGGGGTTTTTGTACAGGTTGAAAAAAAAAATTTTAATGTTTAACTCCATCTGCTGCTTGCAGAAACATGTTGATAGTTGGTCCAGTCATCCTCCTCCTGAAACCCGTGAAAAGAATCTAAGTGGGTATAACAAGCCAGTATTTTTAGAGTAAGGTGTAGGGAAAGGTTGCGAGATGTATAGATTTGATTGGTTATTCTAGTGCTATTTAATGGAATTAAAATATCTTTTGTTTTCAGGTATCATTAACTGCTATAATTTCATTAATCTGTGATCCTCTTCCATGGACTAGTTTCACTGCAGTAGTTACAGAAAAAAACAGCTTACACACTTTGTGTGAAATCTATATTTGTACAATTATAGCTGCCACAGGAAAATGCCCGTTGGTTATCTTGGGAGCTCTTAGAATAAAACATATATTGAAATCGTGGTTTAGGGAGTTTGGAAGGGTTTTGTTTGTTTTTATCTAGATGCTGAATTAGGTTTTTCATCTGAGACCATATGACGCTAATCTGACTGACCAACATATTATGCAGTCCCAGGAAGGCAAAATTTAAGAGAAGATTAAATCTAGTATAGACTATCTTGTCTATTAACTGTTGTCAACTCCTAGTTCCTTTGCCCAGTGTACTAAATTTGTTCTGACTGCTTTTGTTCATATATACATAACAAAAAGTGTTTCACGGTACTGAGTCTTGCTATAATGAGAAAAAATGTTAAGAAGAAAACTCCGTGTTGAACATTAAAGTGACAATCCTATTCAAACTACCAGGGTGGGTGATTTGCTCTGTCTGTGCTAGGTTCTGTAACACGGGGAAATGAAGAGAACCAGACAAGGGCTAGTACTTAAAATTACATGAGCAAGAAAATGTAAATGGAAATCAACAGACTACTGATTTGTCATTTCATTTGCAGAGCTTAAAAAATACTAGGTATCACCAGGAAAAAAGCACAACGTTTTAAGCAGAGCTGTTTGCTGGAACAGTCCAGCTCTTCCTTTGGCAGTCATTGATTTATTTTTCACATATAAGCTATACAGTGTATTAGCTGTATATATTAGCTAAGAGAGTATGAGTTCTCGAAGGAACAGATGGTTATTCCCAGCCTGGACAGCACTTTTTAAGCATTAAGAAATCTATACAACTGTTCAAGTGAATTACCTGGGGTTTGCTACAGCAATTTTAAAGCACAGCACAGACTTAAACAGTCCCTACTGCTAGCATCCCCCTAAAATTAGAAGTTTCCTTTCTTATGCTTGCTTCATTTGCAGTGCACTTTAAAAATGACAGTTGTCATCCCTATGAAGATTAGAAGATCCGTGTTGGGTATGTCACATGCTTTGATGGTAGTATTGCCCCAGGCATTTGTCATCCAACCTACAGGGAACCTACAGGGATAACAATAGGTAATGGTAGTGCTTTTTTCCCAACACTGTAGGTATACAGATATTATTAAATTTTACAATTACCACAGGGAATGAATCAAAGCCTCCAGTAAGCAAATGAACTATATATTATTGCCCTGCCTTTGTAATTTTTGTTCAGTGCTATCTGATTGCATTCCTGTTATCACTTAGTTGTTTCTCTGCGTGTAGTTTTATCTAATTTCTCTTTATTTCAGTCACTTGCAGAGGAGATAAATGGATTACTTCAGACTAATTACTACTTATTTAAAAAACCATCAACCTTCTGTAAGAGTTTCAAATCAGTGGTTTAAGCTACTTTTACTATCTATGGTATTTATCTTGAAGCATTTAATCACTGTAGAGTCTGTTAATAAGTCATTTTTCTAAAGCCACTTTCAATTTCCCCTTACCTGGTCTGCTAAAGGTTTTAATACAAACAGATTATCATCGTAAAGAAGATAATGAGATATTTACTTCTTTTAGTATCTCTATGGATTGGAAAAATCACTGATAGACCTTGCAACTGTGTGGGTTTCAATGTAAAGTGTCTGACGGAGAACTAGAATAAAAATAAATATTGCATTATCTTCATTTCTCCTTCCTTGTATGACAAGGAAGAAGCTGTGTTATTTATCTAATTGAAGGAATGCTATGAGTCTGCTAATTAAATGTTAGGGTGCTTAGTGATACTGGAAAAGTAAACAAAGGATAAATGACAAAATGAGCTTGAGTCATCTAAGATGGTTTAATTCACAAGCCTTGTACCCGTTCATATAATAATTGCAGAATGTGTCTCTACCTCAGAATCAATGTATCCAATCTAAATTCAGCAGCATATCAATTTCTCAGCTCCCTTCACAAGCTTTCCTCTTTTCCCAGTGCAATTGGGTAGTGAGTTCTTGGAGCCTAATTCTCATGTATCCATGTGCACTAATTTTCAGTGGGATTCATCTATTCTTCCCTTGGTGTGAGAGTAAAATCCAGCTTCTGATTGCTGATAAATGTTTGAAGTTGTTATGGTTTTAAAATAGACTTGAACCCAAAGCAGTCAGTGATGCTAGAGTAGGCAATAGGATTGTTGTAGGCTACCTGAAAATAAACTTCAGCCACACAAACTGCGTAGTATAGCTTTCTCCTTCATTCTAATTGATGTTCCTAGCAATAGATGCAGCATGGTAGCTTCAGATGAACACAGTCCTGAGTATTGTTGGTATCAGAGGAAAACAGAGTGCAGGAGTTAAAATATTTACAAGTCTTAGGCTCTCTGAGGGAGTAGATGGCATTTCACAGTTAAAATAGTTTCCCAGGGATGTAAGCCTGTATTTGCTGGGTGAAGTTTTCCACATAAGTGGACAGAACATAAAGAACCTTCAGGATCTGGGATGTGGATTCTGGTGACAAACATGCTCTGTGTGAAAAAGTCCTTATCTTTACAGCCAGCTACCTCAAAAGACTCAGTGAAAGCCATAAGACGTAATTAGATCATGGAGTTTGATCCCTGCCAAATTCATAATTTAAGTCAATGCTTAAGTCATATCTCTAACAACAACAACATAAAGGAACTGCCATTAGTTCATGGAACTGACGCTTTCATGTGCTAATACACTGATCACTCCAATTTTCTGTTAAAATCAGAACTCAAGAAGTCCTAACTTAATCCTCACTCTCTGTGAATTATCTCCAAGATGGCTTTTTCTTCATTATTTCATTTCTTAAAGGATTTTTGAAAAAATCCTTTCCTATGCACTTTAAAGTCTATTAAGTGTCTTATGTGAAATTAAAGTTTAGAAAAAGTATGTTTTGCCTACGGTTAAGCAATTCTTTGTTTAGGAGTTCTTTCAGTAGATCAAGGTTTCCAGCATATCCAGTCTTCCTAGGCACTATCTATCACAAATATAGCAAAATAAACATGAAGGAATATCATCAAGAAGAAGATATGCTGCTTGTGTAAGTAATTATGTCCCTTGTTAGTTCACTATAAAGTAATTTTCTTTTTTTCTGCCACACTCTTTACATTTCTTAGTGTGCCCTGGAAGGTATTTTTACTTAATTTTGTTTAGAAATTTGAAAAGCAAGAGAAAGTGAGGGATGATTACAGACTTTATTTAAGGGTTTGATTTTGGTTTCTCTCTGTTCTTATATCAAAGATAAAATGGAAGTGGTGGTGTCATGTTCAGGTAATGAGATTTTATATTAAAAAGAATAAATTAAGCTCATAAAGCCAATGGCAGGAGGGACATGAGGAACCATTTCTAGCTCACAAAAAGGACTTTATACATTAATGCAGTGAGCATCAAGAGTTATTAGGAGTTGAAATTCAAAGCTCAAAGGATGTCAAGTGCTTCAAAAGCAAAGGCTTATTTTGTATTGTTTATATTTAGAAGTGATACGGAGCTCCCTTGAAATATTTTACCCATGATGTCAAAAATCAAAAGCATTACTGGGAAAAAAAGAACTCGGGACATTTCCCTTGCAAACAAGAGTTCTGTCCGTGACACACCAGAGGATTCCGCTGAGGTACAGATTTGTACACAGCACTACAGACCAAAAAAATACAAACATCCTCTCTGCTTAGCTGCACCTTGTTGCTCACCTTGAAAATTCATAGTACACAGAAAGGTTTTACTGTAACATTCACTACTTTTTTTTTTTTTTAGGTAAACCCCCAAATATCAGTATGTGGTCATTTTTTAAATAGATATTTTTTTGAAAAGCAGTGTGACATTTTTCTTTAATGGCTGATTTTTTTTTAATGTCAGCTACATTTTTAAAGCATGAGGCCTGGTTGTAACTAGCCTCAGCACTGCTACTGTACATCAGACTGTACTATTTGATCATTAATTTATCACAGTTCTAGCAGTTTGTTTGACAGGTGATAGTGCTTTCATCTAATGGCTACACAGCAAGTGTGTGGTGCACTAAAGAGTGGATGCCACTGACTAGAGTTAGAAATCAGCAGACAACAGCCACTTTGCAGAGCTTTATCGATTTACCAGAATCATTTAAAGATACGAAACAACTAGAATAATGAATGCCAATTCAGCTCACTGTAGGGGTTTTTGTATCATTATTTGATTTGTAGTGTATTAATAGAGTTTTATTGCTGGTGGTGTTGTTATTACAACTATTTGCAGTGGTAAAAGAGGTACAAAAATCAAGGTGCAATTTTGAGTATTTGTACTAGAAATATAGGTCGTGTTCGATGCAGCTTAGGAAATTGATTCATGACAGAAGTATGAAACATATTGGAATATTATGAATATTTAGCCTCTAAGTTCAGCCTTTCTTAAAATTATCCGGTGGAAATATTCCCTGAATTAGGTATATAAATATTGCACTGATGAGAGGTACAAAATAAGGCACCTTTTGGAAGCAATGCCCTGTGCAATCTGTACTTTTACCATTGAGGGAAACACGCTGGTATTTAACCTATTACCTTTCATTTCATACTTTGTAACAACATATGTGTGAAGTGTGGTGTCTGCATCACAAGTTGTTATAGTGCTGGTATAGCCTGGCGCACTCAGCTGTGTTTCCGGCCAGGACTGGCTGAGCATGAGTTAGCTGTGGAACACATCTATGGCACAATGTGTCTGCCTGTTTACCATGAGCAGTGGAGCTGATACGCGCCTGCAGAGGTGTTCTGCTCGAGATCCTGGCTTGGATGTAGGGCTACAGCAGGGCTGCTGACCATATGGAAATTCTGAATCTTCAAATCCTACTCCTCAACGTAGTTACGGCTTGCTCAGGTCCCTTCTTTGCCAAAGGCCTGTCTTGCAGCTGTTCTTAGCTTTGGTGAGTTTGCAAGGATGGTGTATTTCCATGAATCCAGTGCCCTGGCTTACTGCAGCAGAACCTTGGACCCATTCCAGCAAGATGCTGAAGAAACAGTAACCTGTAAACCTGTTAGCAGACCCACAAACTTCAGAGACTTCAATCCTAAAGCACTTGGCTATAGCAGGTCTTAGCTGGAAGCGTATCAAGAGGTGAAAGGGGTGCTTTGAATTTTAAAGTCGGTGCTAATGTACTTCTGCCCCAATGTTGGACAAGTCAGCTTGGGCCAAAGCTCAGATGACGCATGGGAGCTAATTGTTTTTCTGAGGTGCTGATTGCTCATATTTCCCACTGAAGTCAATAGGGAAACTCCCATGTGGTGGTGTGGGAGCTGGAAACTGGCCATACAGCATTGTGAGACATCCAGAAGAAGCAGTGTTGCTTTTTGTAGTGGAGACAGTGGGAGCTGCTTACAAACATGAAGGAAACCAAAACGATGCCAAAAGAAATTTTATATTCCTCCTCCTTAGTGGTTGTTACAAAAATCACAAGTAAATAGTAAACACAAAGGTTTGTAAAACGTTTTCAGTAGTTATTTTAAACATACCTGGATGCATGCGTATGTGCTGCCTTTTCTCCTTCTAGTTGCAAGTCACAGGGATGTTGATGCTTGCAGGGTTGCCATGTACCTAGTCCTGAGTGAAATGATACTTACTCATCTAAAGTTGTTACTAAACCACTGTCTCTATGTTTGTAGTAGCTCATCATTCTAGGTGAGTTTGCATAAGCCTTGCTCCAGGAAGGATCTCGTTCCTTGGTTTCCCCTGTCAGAAAGGCACCACCACTGCAACTGAGCATGGGTGATGGTATTTGCTCAGGAAGAGCTAGTGGGATTTCCAGGTCTGCGTTACATGGACTGCAGGCAGAATGATGTCAGAGGCTGACATGCCATAAAGCATCTAGGGCCTACCTTTGCTGGAGCTGTGAAAATTTACACTGGCCAAAAATCAGCATGAGGTTCTCAATGTATAGATAAATCTGTGTGCATTAGTAGAGCTTATACAGCATTAATTGTGGACTTTTTGCTGTAGGCTTTTAGATTCCTATGCTGTCAATCTGTCACACTTCCAACACACGAGATCTTGTTTATTTTGTTTGAAAGAAAGTTCTCTAGTTACTTTTAAGTAAAAACTGCTTAAGTTTATTTGATAGTAAAGCGAATGTGATATTACCTGCTCTGGTGAGGAATTAAAGTGCGACTGTTTTACTGATGGTTAAAAAAAAAACAACAAACAAACAAGAAAAAAGATCTGTGCTTTTATCTTGCCTTCTCTCCTGTGGCCATGGAGTGCCAGTTAGCAGTTACTCAAAGTCCTGCATAAGACACAATTGATGATTTGCCTTTCCATCTGCCTTCCTGCCTACAGAACCACAAGCTGAAAATACCTTGGACAAGCAATTCCCTTCATCTTCTCACTTCAACTTGCCAATTACTACTCCAACTCCTCATCCTTCCACCATCTGAGTGCCAATTTGAGGAGCTTTCTTTACACTTTTGGCTATCATGTTTCCAGGAGGTAGGATGGGTTTCCCCATGACCAGCCTGGTTATAAATAGTTACTTGGCTGAATGAAGAGCTTTCATCCTGGGCAAATGGTCTGAAAGAGCAATTGCCGTGTAATGGAGACATATCTTGCCTTATCTTCTCCTAGAAGTACTGTTTCTGGTTCTGCAAGGTCTTTTCTGGAAGATCTTACTCACATGATTTCAGTGTTAACTCCAGATGCATTTCCCCTGTGATGGCAGTGGAAGTGCTATGTGAATTTCTCCATCTGCAGCAGGATAAGGAGGTTGTGCTCAGGAGAGCAGATTCTTCTCTCTGTTGCTGCTGAAAACCAAGAATAATTCAGCTGGAATGAATGAAATCTTCCTAGTGATAGCCTTAGACCACAGAGATCAAAGTCTGCCCTTCCCTCATATTTTAAGCTATACTTCAACCAATATGCAAACTATGTTTCTACCTTTTCTTTCCCTGCTCGTGATTCCCACAACTGAAGTCCTGGCTTGAGCCACGATTAATATACCCTCTCCCTCCTATGGGAAGATCCCTTGCCCTTCCCACCTGAAAATCCCAGCCACAGTTTGTATTTTCAGTGTGATTGATATGTGTGTCTACAGCTGGAATCCTGAATCTCTGTCCCCGGAGCTGCCTGTTCCCTGCTCTGGTGGTTTGGCAGCCAGGGGCAGGCGGAGAGGGCGGCCTGTGTGAATGCAGATGTGCGATGGTGGGCAAGCTTGGCTTGGGTCAGCTTGTTTGTTTGTTGCTGCTGGTTTTGCTGGCCTTGCTCATCAGAGCCTAAATCTCTGGAAAACATCTAGTGCAACTCATGTAAACACCAAAGCCAAGTAGGATTGGACTTGCTGAGGAGAGGAATAAAAAGTGGAGGGGAACAAACACTTGACAAGGATTGGCTGCCTGACATGGCACAGTGAAGACTGGGATCGAGAGGTATGCCAAGAAGCTCTTTGTCTCACACGCACATTAGGATAAGTAACATTGCTCCTCGCCATCTGTCTCTCTCTCTCTATGAACCTCTGCCTCATTCCCATGTAATAAGGAGATTCATAGAAGTACCAGCTGTGACCTTACAGGGAAGCCTGAGAAACTTTGCCTTTTCAACCAGCACTGGGAGGGTCAGATTTGGCACCGTCGAACGCAGTTGCATGTGTGTAATTCTTTTGTTGTTGCTCTGTTGCCATCTTTTCCCTCAGCAGTCATGCAGTGTTTATAGAAAGATGAAAGCCACCGTGGCAGTTCAGGAGAGGCTGGCAACTGCCAAACATGAGTTTTGGTGGGCTGTTTTTTCCTCTTATTTCTTCCTGCTCTAATAAGACTGAATAATACAAGGAGAGGAGAACGTCAGATGCGGCAGTTTCCTAGTCCCTGGCTGCTGATACAGGCCAAGAGGACCAAAGTAGTAGTGGCTAAGGTGAAACAAATTGTGTCAATATTTGTTTTATTAACTTTGCACAAGGCCTCTAGAAAGGCTGCCAGCTTTGGGGCTCCCTTACAGAGGTGGTGGTGTATTTCCCTACAGGTTGAACGTGAGCTGTGTCCCTTATAGCCCATCTGCAGGATGGTTGGTAACTGAAGTTGCTGGCAGCTAACCCTAATGTGCATGAGTGTGCCTGTGATTAGGCTGTAGATCTCTGTGCAGTTACAATCCAGGTAAATGTACAGGGAGCTTTTCCACTGAACAGGATTCAAGTCCTTCTGGCTTACATGCTCATGGCAGAGTAGACTTAAAATTCCCTGACCCATAAACTTGTGGTGACACCTGTGTGAATCACTCACTTTTAATTCAGAGTCCTTCTGAAAAATTAAGAGGACAATGTTTCAAAACAAGAAGAATTTGGTTCTCTGCCTGATCAAAATCTAAAGGAAGAAATTGAATATGGATTCAGCTAAAGCCCATGTAATTCAAACCCCAGTTAAGCACTTGGACTTCAAACCTGTTTTTAGTACAGTGAAAATAACTTTCAAATTGAAATGTTTCCATTTTTAATATCAAAAGGAGCATTTCCCCCTTTTCATTAAAAACAACTACCAATAAATATTATCCACGTGGCTTTCATAGAATGTTGCAGTAACTCTAAATCTACATTTTTTTACTGTTGAAAAAACATAAGGTAAAAATCTTTCCATATTATAATTGTAGGGCAAATAACATTCCATTCCAGATAAAATAAATTATAAGTTTTCTAAAATAGAAGAATTAGGCTAAGGGATCCTGAAATTTCCCTCTTGAGCATCTGTATTTCTTGGGAAACTTGCTGTAACTGTATAAAACCAGTTTCTCCAAACTTCATGCTCTTCAACATTGAGATATTTCCAAAGCAATTTACCCTTAAAATTGAAAAAAATCAGAACAAAAGTTGATTGTCTCCCCCCTCCTTTGCAATTGTTGTACAAGGGTAACTTGGCTTTTCACTCGGACTGGAGGAGCGTATGTTACTGAGGCACTTGAAAACTGCACCCAATATCACCAAGAGCAGCAGATGGATCCATCAGCTGTTTTGCTGAAAATGGTGAATATCTTCCCTGGAACATTCATAAGTTGCCTGAGGCAAAATTTCACAGTGGAAACAGTGAGATTTCTCTTTACATAACATTCCTAGTACTCACGAAGGTCTAGGTCCCCCCTGCCCGTCAGATTAAAATACCCATGAAGCAGAAGATGATGAATAGGCACAGCTGGGCTGTGAGAAGGGCATTTTCAGAAGTCCTCTGCCATAGCCTAACTGCAGCCCATCAAAGCTGCAGTGAGCAGCAAATGATCAGTGTCTTTAGGACTTACTGTTGTCATTTATTTTCACATTTAGGTGGAAACTGAAATAGGCTCTGGTGATGACTTTGTGTCTCTCTTCTTCTATGGGGTCTTAGTGGTGGAGCAAGCAGAGTCTTCTTCATATGGTCACCTCAAGGGCTGTATGGGAGTGTTCAAGTCAGGAATTGGAGGTGTCCCAAGTCATGTGTCATAACATGCTTGCTGCCTTTGATGATACCCACATCTAAGAGGAGAGCTAATCACAGCTGTGGAGATAAGGGAAATCTGTTGTGCACGCGACCATATGTAAGTCCCAAGGCAGTGTAATGTTTGGGCCTCAGCAAAAGGGGCCACTCTACACATTGCAGAAAGGATCACTTCAGCAATACAGCTTGGCACTTTTCCTATCCATTAGTACCTTGGAGAGTTTGAACTGGCTTTCTGCAAATATTTGTGAGGCCCTGTTTGTTGGTCTTTGTTTCAGACAGTATGAGTAAGAGCTGATCATGTTGGTGTTCACCAGAAAAAATAAGCCACAGTTCCCCGAATTTGTTCCTATGTTTCACTGTTTGCTTATAGATGCAGTGCAAACTTGGCTTTATAATTTTCTATTGAAAATAAAGACTCCAGGCCCAGAGCAGCCTGAGTTTAACAAAGGGTTATCTGTGCTTTGAAGTTAATTAGTGATTAAGGTGGAGTGTAAAATTCAAACCCAGTGGCTGTCTCTAAATAACTGTGCTCTGGAATAAGGGTGTCTTTTGTTCAGAAGGATGTTAGGTAGACAGATATCAAGGGCTGCCTTGGTAAACTCTACTGCAACAAGAAGACCTTAGGTACTGTCTTAATTATAATACCTTTTTAAAGTTTATTCTTGTTACTACTAATTTTTTAATGCTTTGTCATCTGCTCTGGGATGAGGCTTTCTTAGGTCATTAACTGGTGAGAGGGTCCAGTGGGTAGGAGCACATACCAGGAAGGCCTGTGAGCAACAGCTCAGGCTGAGTAAAATGATGCTGGTTTGGGCATCCATGAAAGTGTGAAAAGCTTTCAGGTTTTCCTCTTGGGTCTAGTTTCCTCAAGGGAATCATATGGCAACCTCTACAAACAAAATGGACAATATTTTATGTTCAAAGCAGACATCTAATTGCTTCTTCCAACCACTGGGCTGTGGCGTATTTACTAATTCTGTCTTCTGTGACCCCATGTAACACTCTCATATTTACATGTGTGTGAAGCACAGTGGAGCAACCACCACATCCCTTTGGTCTAGCATGTGTGCAGTAGGGGCTACAGATGCTCATGCCAAATTTGCTTGTAGCTTGGATGTAAGAAAACAGTGGGAAAAACTCTAAACAAACCATTTGGAGCCTGATTTCTGCTCCCTCTACACTAAGCCAGCTATGACTCAAGGTTGTTGTTTTGGGAGCCTGACCTCGTTGCCTGCATACCAAATGCAGGCAGAAACAAAGAGACTGGAGAATGAAGGAAAATAAGACCAAAGGTCCTTGTTTTTCTATTGTTAGGCTTTCTTTTTAGGAAAAAAAAAATCCCAAACAAATAAATCTGAAGAAGTTTATCTTAATTCAGAGAATAAATACAGAGCATGACAACACAAAATAGCAAAAGGAATGAGTGGGCCTGTCACTGGGCACTTAGGGTATTGTCTGTTTGGCCCTGCGTGCAGTCTTCCAGGCTCTGAAGCAGTCTTTGAACCGACGGTCACTGGTGATATAAGTACAAGTTTGATCCAATTTGATGTTTCTTTGTTGTGTTTGCTGTATAGTTCTGGGTAGTCCTAATCTTCATAGGTAGCCTAGGATCACCAGAGGAATTTTTATAATTTCTACTCTCTGCTTGTTTCATGAGGGGCTGCATCTCAGGCACCTTTTTCACTTTTCTTCTGTAGTGAGAAGGATATGTGTGGCATGGTGAAAAGCTGTGAATGGTCCTACCAACATCAATAGTAGCAACAGTGAAGTCCTGAGCAACTGTGGTGAAACAGGTTTCCTGCTTAAGTTTTCCTACCTTTCTAGAGCTTATTCAAAAGCAGATACTCAGAGATTTGCTATTCCCAACAGAAAATGTCAGCAGGTTTAGTTTGTTCAGGTTGGAGAGCTACATCAGAAGTGTGGTGCCACTGCACGTGCAGGGTTTGCCCTCTGCAGATTCTGTGATGTGGCCTGTGTGCTGCCAGCAGCCTTGCTCACCAGGCTGTTCACAAGAGGAGTGTGCAGACTGATGCCAATGGATGGCAATGGAAAAGGAAAGCTGTGGTTTTGAGATTGATATTCATTTTGGCAGAATTACGGTAATATTCATGCCATGAAAAATAGGTGAACAGTTGTAGCATTGAGAATTTCATGCAAAGGGGTATGTTAGATTAGTAATCCAAACTCCAAATGGGATCCAAGGGAAGAGGTTGTGTTTAACCAGCAGCGTAGCCAGGCCATATATAAAACCCGAGAAGGAAAGAAATTCAGTAGCAACTGGGAACAAGAAAAGGGTATATCATGAGTTGGACAGGAAAAAGAAATCTGATACAAATTAAGTTCAGAAAACAATCAATGCATGGAAATCAAATGCTTACAGGGCAGTTAAAGGAGACATCAAGGTAGTTACTAAACAGAATGTTGCAAGGAGAAATGCAAAAAACATGGAAGATACGGCTTTTAGTTTTTACTTTTGAGAGGTTACAACTTCAAAAGTAACCCACTACAACAAGATAAAATGTTTCTCCCTTATGCAGAAGTGGTTTGGCCATAGGTATCCATGTTCTTTTTATAGTTGTGTCCCCTGGAGGGTTTGAGTCCTCCTAAAGCTCACTCCAGACAGCCACTCTAGCTCATTCACCTCAATTAGCGAGAGGCCTGCAGTGCACTGAAATATTATAAGGAGCCTATAGAGGAACTCATCAGGAGCCAAACAGGTTACTGCCTTGGCAGGATTCCTCTTACTGGTTTGTGAAGATAAAAGGAGGCTAGGTAAAGGCTAGTATTTCAAAGCAAGTGTCTTGGATCTTAAAATATTTGGTCAAATTATTCAAGAATAGTTCATTCATGTGAGAGTATTTTCTGTGTTTTGCTGTCAAGGTCAATGAAAGCTAAAGTCTGATGCTGGCCAAGCAAGCAAAAACTGCCTGTGGGCTCTCTTAGTTTACATACCTGGTGACTCTAAGCTTAACTTAGTAAAGTCTCTGGGGAACAGGATCAACTGTTATTGGGCCAGCTCTACTGTTATTTGAAGTTGGGCTAAAATCCCCTGTGTCATCAGGAGAGTCACAGCACATGCTTCAGGAGTGCTGACGTGACTTTCTGTGATCTCACTCTGTTCAGGGTCAGGAGCAACTCCCTCTTCTGCTGCACGCTGTGCCAGAGGCTGGCATCCTACCCAGTCCAGACCTCTTGACCACCACAGCAGAGATCAAGCACTGGCATGCAGGTCCACCAGTCTGCTTGTGGATGATGTATTAACTATTTGGCTCCTCTTTTAAACAAAATTAATGTTTTAACATCTAGGGTTTCAAAATAGCTGAGATGTTAGGTAGCGAGGTGGGGGTGTTTTGCCATCTCTCAGCTGTGCCACAATCGTACCAAGCCAGGGATTTAGACAGAAGTCTACTGCTGTGTCCAAGCACAACCGATGCACATTGCGTAACATGGCAGCTGGTTCTGCCCAGTTATCCAGGGCCACTAACATGAAGCTGTTTACAGGGTCTAAACAGTTTTGGAGACCAGTTCCTACTTAGGAGCCTTGTGTCATAGCTAATGACCCTTCAGCCTGATCAGACTGTGACTGCTAGCAGCTACTGACCATGTCTTCTGAAGCCCATAGTTCAAAGCATGGAAACCTCTGCTAAACATCTGTGTAAAGGAGTAAATGCAAACATTTGTGAAGGCTTAGCAGGTCCTGTTCCTGATTGGCTGATTCTTTGTTTAAGATCTGTATGCCAAGTTGTCTGATGTAAGTGCTCAAGCTTCAGTAGCTTATTGAAGAGATGATGTTAAGAAGAGATTGTTAGCAAAATTACACTCCTCGAGTAATGGAGGAAAGATACAAGAGCTGGGCACTTTGTGGGGTTGTTCACCATGACTTTGGCAAGTGCAGGCAGGCTAAGATTGTGTTACCTTCTCATACAATGTTATATGTTTTATTAGCCTTAAATTTTAGAGATTATTATTTGTGAGTTGAAAATATCTGTTGATATGCCCTTACAGAAGGAATGGATATGTTTGCGTCTGAGTACAAAACAATCCTCCTGTGATGTATTATCTCCAGCTTTGAAGGTAAATGAGAAGGTGAATAATCTCTTGGACCTGACGGTAATATGGAAACCTTAATATATGTAATTCACTGGAAATAAGAAGTGGATTTCTTTGTTGATTTTCAGTGACATTGGGCAATTTAGCAATTCAGTATTTGTCCATATTGTTGTGGATGTCTTAGTTTTCTGAGGAAATCAGACATGGACATCTGCCATCCAGTAAAGGAACAGGAAAGGGTAGCTACTCATAACTGGTGTTAATAATTAGTGTTAGTAATTTTCAGCCAGACGTATTTAGTAAAGTCTGTTTGACATATAATTCTCTTGGAAGTCCCATGCATTTTCTTCAGCTTTTGTGAAAGCTGAGTTGGTCCTGGACTAGCATAAGCAAGCTTGCGCTCAATGCAAGAAAACAGGTGCAGAAGTGTGATTCCAGGTGCCATTCCCCTCTCCATGAAACAAAGGAACTTCTCCTTTCGTGGACTGGGGTGGGGGTCGAAGAAATTGGACTACATCGTTAGTGTCAGTTTGAATCTTGTCTTTGTTTCCTGCCATTTTGATGTCTGGATTTTGTAGCACGCTGTGTGATTTTACTGGGCTTGTGAGATGTACACACTCAACTTAAAAATCTGTGTGTTCCCATCTATACCCTGAGGATATCTTGAAAGGGGGTATTCAGAAACTGGAGGAAGGAAGGTTTCATGAATTTTGCAAACTTTTTCCTTTAAGTGCCTTTTTTTTTTTTATACTTGAGTGATGCTTACGAATTGCTTACACCATCCACTGTAATTTAATGCATTACACAATAAAGAATATCTGCTGTTCTTTGTGTATTTCATTACCAATGCTTTCCTTATCTATTTTCCCCAGCTTGCCATTTTGTGCACTAGAGGTTCTGTCATGTGATATTACTCCATGCAGAGGGAAGTCAGAGCAGCCCTGCGTGCTGCTTTACACCCCTGGGAAGCACTCAGCGGATTTGCTTTGGTCATAAATGCAGTTTCACAACGTGCATCTCTCTTCTCTCTTGCATGCTGAACATGGCATTTCAACAACTGAAAATTCAGTGGTTGTCAGCTGAATCAAGATTCGAATTAATAGCTTGTATGTTTCTTTGGAGTAATGTTTTCAGCAGGTTTGGAGTGCCTGCAAATCACGCTTGCTTGTAAAACGTGTGTGTGCAATTTCTGTTAGCGTTAGTGACAGTATCATTTGCACGCTGACTGAAGGGTTGTTGTCTTCTAGATTTTACTCTCTTCGTGCAAACTCACTGTAGTATTTTCCCCACACTCAGAGACTTTTACAAAATTAGGAACTGTTGCTTTGTAAATAGTCTTTTTTTCAGGCTGTTGTATGTGTATTGTCAAAACACCCAGACTGTTGTACCACAGCTCATACCTGCATACATCAGTTACCTAATTCCTACCTCTGTGACTCTGAACCTATATTACTATTTTTCTGAAATATTTAGTGAGAGGAAAGGAAAATAAGGAATACCTCAGTAAAGACACATGCTACAGGGTAGAATCATCTTGCCTTATTTAAGACATTTATTCTAATTTGTACTTTAGCTTTATGTTCGTTGGACAGTTTGTTCCATCTTCAAATATTTATCTAAAATAGGTTTCTATCTGTATGTGGAGAAGATGTCTAGACATCCAATTTGTAAGTGGCCTAAGTTGTTTAAGAAGAATCCCTTTCTTAGGTCCCTGGAATAGTCCTGAACAATTAACAGACTTCTTTCCATCTACTCACCCTATATTTTTCCAATGCCTTTAACTTGTGATACAGGTTTGGACCCCCTTCCAGGACCTGTGCTTTTCAGTAATGGGTGTGATTTCTTTCATGTGGAAGTTCTGAATAAAATTAGCAATAACATACTTACATTTAATTAAATCTGTTTCAACATACACATCATTTAGCCACTCAGTAGGGAAATCCTCTCTGCCCTGTTCAAGGAATGGTAATCGATACATGCTCACTACTAACATGTCTGCAAATTTCAGAAGACTATAAGGACTTAGGTGATGTAGATGACTTTGTCTTAGTAAATTGTAGCCTGACAGCTTCGCTTAGCCATAATCAATTCCCATCCCTGTTGTTCAAAGGCAAACTGCCGAGCGATTTAGTTGCTTCTGACTCAGTGTCAGAAATCATGAAGCTCCCTGTTCTTGGGAGAGAAGCAATCTGGACATGATCAGAAAATGAGCAGGACACGTTGTCTCTGGTTACATTGAGAAAAAAAAAAACAGTCCAATACAGGGGTGTACTAAATGGGCACTCTCACCTCTTAAAACATCATCCCAGGCAGGGTAACATTGTAAAAACAAACAGCAGATCTTACCCACAAAAGGGAAGTTTCAGGTTTGTGCATGCATATTAGAAGATGTGAAAGGTGACCTATGATTCTGAAAAACTGTTCTGTGCAAGAAAATGTTGAGCTTTGGCTGCGGGAAAGTCGAGTGAGGAGCTATGTGAGTGCAAGGGGAGTCTTGTCATCTGGGTCTAGAGAGCTTCATCTGCATCCCTGCTTCTGCAGAAGGTAGGCAGGTGGGAAAACAAGGAAAATCTTTCATCTGCGTGCAACCACTGGCCAACATGCTGAAGGCAGCATGGGGCTAGTAGGTAGAGATGATAGCAGTCTGTCTGGGAGTCCTTAAGCAGGCTGGCCCTTTAGTACTGCGTGTAGGCACCTGTTTTGGTCAGTGCTGAGGAGTAAAGAAAGGTGAAGCTTTCTTGTGATTTTCCTTTAGATGTGGAGGTCAGGCTATACTTGCGTTTGGACACTGGATATACTTGAGTTGAAACATGGGTATAGGCCAGCATATGAAACAGCACATACACAAAGCCGTTTCTCTGTCTTGCAAATATCTTGATTAATGCCTACTTCTTTTCCTAATAAACCAGTCTTGTGCCTCCCAGTGAGCAGGTAAGGAGTGGAAATGAAGTTGCCTTTATGGTTGGAGTAAAATGACTAGGATGACAAATGCGGGTCAGGAATCTGTCAGAGCTCACAAAAGACCCAGAACCAATCAACCTGATTTCCTTAGCTGTGAATACGCAAGTCAGACAAATGTATAATGCATCCAGCTCTCTCTAATGTGTCTGTGCAGCCTCCATGCTGGGACTACACTCCAGGCTTTTGAAGTTTAGCCAGTAGCCACTGTATTTCTGGTTGTTTAGCACTTGCTAAAGAGGAGCACAATGGTACCAGGATGAATTATAATTTTTGCCTTGGGACAGAAACAGAGAAAACAAAAACCTAACCAAACCAGTAGAAAGGCTTTTGAAAGAAGTATCATTGTATAGAGGAAAGATCTAAAAAGATCAGATGCGATCTTTCTTTTTTTTCTTCACAATTGAAGTGTTACCTGAGAAACAATACAGTTTTGTGAAGGTTCGTTAAAGTAGGAGGTGTGTGTAAGAGTGGCTTGAAAAGAATTAATGGATGGAAAATGAAGCACATGGAGAAATAAAAAGTAATCAAAGGTTTAAGGACCCTGTGTGATGCATACTACTACTGTAGAATGAAGCAGACTTCCCAGATGTCTTTGGTGTTTTATAATACATGTAACTATAAAATCGCTAAGGATATTTATAATTTCTCCTTCTCCCCTGCTTTCACTCTCCTGTTGCCTCTCCCTGCAACTGGTTGATACTTTTTGGGAGCAGGGAGGGGGAGCTGGTTTTAGACACATTAATTGTGGGTTACAGAGTTTGCTTCACTTGCCATTTCAGGAGGCTGCATCAACATCCCACCTGACAGTGTTGTTTACAAGCAGTTTTGCAACCTTTCTATTCTGCTCCTTTATTTTTGTTACGTGTGCTGTAATGATGCCATAGGATATTTTAAGTCTGAATTGGTATTCCTTGTGGTATCTCCTCAGGCTTGATAGGCTTTGACTGTTTGCATTACCTGTTCAGACACCCACACGTGGTGTGGTTATTTTCATTGGTGACTGAATGCAAGCTATATGCCAGATGTCACAGGAACATCTTTAGAAGGTCCATTGATCTCTTACCTGCAAATAATCATTATAGCTGCTAAACAAACAGTGGATCAAAAATGTAGGAACGTAGTTCAGAAGATGCTGCTTGCTTTTCTTTCTGAAGTGTAGGATGTGCAGGTTGGAGGTATAATACGTATATGACTGAAAGGTTTTTAACAAGCAAACAAGACAGGATGTCATTAGGCAAGGCCTTTTTGGGGAAAAATTAGCTCAGTGTCTTTGGGTCCTGAAAAAAAAAAAAGTACAGGCAGCCACGGGAAGTTGGTTGGCTTGTGTAATTCCTCAGCACTAACATAGTAGTCAATAAATGCCCTGCTGCAGTTTTGACTAAAGATAGATTTTTGCTTCTCAATACTGTTGCTATGCGACAGTCACACAGTTTGCTTGTTCCACCCCAGAGATGGCTGCATCCTGCATAGATAGTTTGAGGAATTTATAGACATGCCCCATGTTCAGTTGGCTAAAGGATAAACCTTGTTCTTATTCATTTATTTAATTTTATATATCAGCTATTTGTCAGGAGAAACCTGAGTTTGGAAGAAGAGTTATTGAAAGCTTAAAACAAAATTATGTTAGATTTCAACATCCTAAATCCTAGGTCCTTATGGTCCTTTAATTCCTGGCCTTACTTCAGAGAAAGGAAAATTTCCAAGATCTGGTCCGTTGTGGGTGTTGTTTGTATGAGAAGAAAGGTGATCCAGTGCTTCCCTGCAAATTCTGGTTCAGTGCTTTTTCTAGCCCAGCATCCTTGAGTGTAATCTTGGGCAAGTCACAGAGGGCGTTCCATGTCCATGGTGGGGATGGAGCTGGCTCCAGCGCTGCTCCTCAGCATCTAGTTCTCTTCCAACAAGACCTGCTGAGATTCTTAGTTCAAAAATAGCCCAGGCTAAGCACAGCCAGCATTATGTCTGTGAGCATGAGC
Source organism: Bucco capensis (assembly GCA_013396975.1). NCBI lineage: Eukaryota > Metazoa > Chordata > Aves > Piciformes > Bucconidae > Bucco > Bucco capensis. The sequence goes on along the minus strand of VWZO01013361.1, from coordinate 1,728,920 downwards.
TGTCACAGCTGCATGCTGCCTCACTGTATGGAGAATGAGGTTGGGTCAGTGCTAGCTCAGGGAGATCTGCTGCTTCAGACAATCTGCTCCTTCCTTAACATCCTTCTGCTTTGGTCCTCCCTCTGTAAAAATATTGATTTCCTTTCTTCCAGGAGGTCTTCCAAAGATAAATGCATTGACGAGTATGATGCAGGCAGCCCCTGCAGTACTGGAGAATTATTGATGTATCTAAGGGTTTTAGATGTAGGTGATTGCTAGTTGAAACTTGTTCTTGCAGAACCAGGAATGCTTTCATATCTTTCCTAGCAGAAGTTGTGGTGCTCATTAGAAACTGGTGGTTTACATGTTTTAAATAACTGTTCACCGTAATTCCTGTCCAGAAGACGTATGTAGGACATAAGCAGCGTTATCTAACAGCAGTGTGCAGTGTACCCTAGCGTCTCTAGCCCTGCCAGCTCTGTCCCGTTGGCCAAGAAATCTCTGCAGTAGTGGTATGCCTGCTGCTGACGGCAGTGTATCAGTAGCATTACACAGACTTTGAAAAGGGTAGGAAAAAAGGTTTCTGTTGTTCATGCCATCCTATCACAATTGTTTGGGGATAATTATTGAATACACACAAGCAGCATTTTTTCTCCCCTGCAAATGAACTGTAGTTGATGTTGTGCTATTTTGGTTTTGTTTTCTGCTTAACATTCCTCTGTAAGTGCAGCTCCTCTGAGGCTTGAAGTGAGACAAAACTGAACCAAAGTGACTTTGTTTTCTCTATGTAAGAGGATGGACGCTGAGTGATAATGACATATTTTGCATGTGAGCAGCAGGTGCGAGACCAAGTGTCTACTGCGGATTAAAGTAAATATGGTTTTTTCTATATTTAACTGATATGTGACAAAGAAACAATGTTTAAATGTCACTTTCCGTGGGTTTTTTGTGTGTCTGTAATTATACATTCTAATGTGCCAAGTAGCTACTCACTGAAGTTCAAATTTACATAGTAAAGTTGTGCATAACAAGACAAACAAGATACAGTCTAGCATTCATCGCCATGCATCTGGGCTGCCTCCACCCAGCAGTTACACTACCAACAAATGAATGTTTTCTGCTTTCTTGAGTTCACATAAATAGCTGTAAATTCCTATAATTAACTATGATAAGTCACTCCCCACTATTAAAACAAAGACGTGTTTGTTTATCGGTCATACTTGTATCCACCACTCTTAACATTACAGTGTCAACTGATATTTTTTCACTGTGTTTAACAAAGCAGAAATATTCCTGTTGGGCAATGCCAGAGTCCCAAGAGCAGCCTCAAAAGCAGGAGCACCAGACTGTCGCCTGCTGAATGCTCCACTTCTCTGCTGATGGCTGCTTCTTTTCCTCGCCTTTATCGCACGCCCTCCAAAAGACAGTAGCCTTTAGGTGGGCTGTTAAGGCATTGGGGAGCACGACACTGCTTGGAAGCAGAGAAGTAAATGCAACTGAGATATCAGTATGAGTTTGTTCTTATAGGACCTAGAAATAAAGCAGTTCCTATGAACATTTGATTTTCCATGTGTCAGGCATATGTTTAGTCATGGGCTGTTCGTGGCAAGGCTGGACCAAATTTTACTGCCTAAATTTTCTCCAATGTTCAACTGGATTGGTAGTAATAGTAAAAAACTTGTTATATTTTTCTGCTGAAATTTGGTTTGGTTTCTGTTATTTTGTTGGGGTTTTTTTTTTTCTGTGCAGGTATTTTTTTATGGGGGAGGGAGGTTGTTTGGGGTTTGGGAGGCTAGAGGAACCAAATTTTGCCCCAGAGCCTCACTTTTCTCAATTATAGTTTTATTTTATAAGCCTAATCACAGCACTTAGTGAAAGCTCTGCTTCACTTTTTATATCCATTGTCTTCTGTGTGCTGGGGGCTATGCTTAGGTTGCTTCTGCTGTGGCAGGACATGTTTTTCACAGTTTTTAATGCCTCATAAGAGACGCTGACCGCAGAACTAAATTAGGCACCCAAATTACAACTCCCATGAAATACTGAAAAGGCAGCAGTAAGGGGATAGGAAATATAACAGTGACAGTTTTGTTTTGCCTAAATTTTCCATGGAGAAGTATTTCATAAGTTATGTCAAAGTGGAAAGCAGCTCATATATCTATCTCTGCATGGGAATAAGATCATCTGTGGTCTATAGATTACTTGAGAGTGGATGTGCAATAATGGCAGGATGCTGGTAGCCAGGAATGGGAGGTCATTCTCTACTCTGACATCTCTATGCCATCTTCTTCCTGTTAATTGTGTTATGAGTGTAGTCAAAGATTTGCATTTTAGAGAAAATAGCTGTAACACAGAACTTTGTGTCTTCTGGCCGGAAGAGATTACTAGTTGACCGTCTGAAATAGCAAGGGTACTCAGAAAGTACATTGTGAAGTTTGGGGCCACTGGTGGTTTAGTGGTTGTTCATCATCAAAAAAGCATGAAACTATTTTCTTTTAAGCTGGTTTCTTTGGACAGCAAAAATAAGTCTTTCCCTTAGGTTTTAAAAGCAGACTATATGTAGCTGCTTCCTTCCTTATGGAGTTTGTTATACATAATTACCATGCATGAACAGCACAGCATATGGATTATACAGCAAATTCTGTTTTAGCCATGCAAACTCCCAGTGACACTGTGGGCTCTAACAGCTGTGAAGATGTGATTACAGACTTTCATGTTAATATGGGGTGCCTTAAAGACTGCTGAAGCTTGTTCCCAGGTCAGCAGAACTGGAACAGGCTAGCTAAGAATTCACTAAAACAAAGAGGTGCTGTAGAGGATTGTCTGTGAAAAATAGAGAAAACGAAAGCCATAATGTTTATTGCAGTGCAGAAAGAGTTAATTCTTCAATCACTACCCTAGACCAGGGCACAAGTCACTCCTAGGTTCCCAGACTGTACTTATCGCTTGGTCTCTTAAGATAGGTTATTAGTATCATATTTACATTGATATTTACAGGCTCCAACCTAGTTCTGGCCTCATTATATTAGGTCCTGTGTATAATACATGGGAAGAGATGTAAGATGTTGTAGCATTTTGAATAAAGACAAAAGGTAGAAGATGAAGCCATTATTCCTCATTTTACATGGAGAAACTGAGGCACAGAAAGATACAGTGACTTGCCCTGGGCTACCCTAAAAGGATCTGTCTACCAGGACTGCTCCTCAGGCTGCTGGAAGGGCAGCAACCAGCCTGCCTGTTGCTGAGCTTTTACATCTGTAATGGGCAGAGTCAGCGTGTGGAGCTCAGCCTGGAGCTGAATAGTTTGTTTTCAAATAGAGCTAATCGCCCTGAAATAAATGCAGCCTATTCTCTCACTCCTCTCTAAGAAACATATCGATGGATCAATGGAATTTTTCAGCTGTAAAACTCTGCCTTTGGATAAAAAACAGTCAAAGGAGTTATTTAGAATTTCTGTCTTTTATTTTAAGTCCTGGTTTCATATTCTTTCCAGGAGGGAGAATAGAAACATGACAGTTAGGGAACATGAGGTTTTTTTTCTCCTCTAAACTCTAGGCTTGCCAGGGAACATGAGGGGGTTTTTTCCTCTGAAATCTAGGCTTGCCTTGGGACCAACCTATTTTACATGAGCACAGTACAACTGCAAAAGGAAGAACTAAGAATAAGGCCAATAAACAATAGAGCATAGCAAAAACCCACTTAAATATCATAGCTCAAAATACCGCAGAGCCTCATTTGTCTGTAATCCTGCTCTATTTAATGGAACCCCTTGTGTCCAATTCACCTTATAGTTTTATTAATCTTTGTGGTTTTCCCTAATGATCCTGTTATAAAGACATCACAGCACATGGCACAAGGATAATGCACATAAAAAGTTAAGAATGCATTTAACTACCAGCCATTGATTAGTGTTCTTGATGAGCTTAAATACTACCTGGGAAAGGCTTTCTATCAAGTTCAATTGGCTGCAAATGCATTAAGCTTAATGAAAGTCAAGATTTGGGTATATATGAATATTTTTTTCTTAGAGGAGGTGCCCTTGCCATGAGAATGTGAGCATTTGCTATCCAACTTCCTGCCCTAGTGGGAAGGGGTGGCAAATGGCAGTATCTGTGACCCCCTCAGAGCTATGACCCAATTCCCATTCCACTTAGTTTGCTATAAATCAGGAGAAATACCATTGACACCAGCAAAACTACACTAGTCTTGGTAGTTCTTGTGATCCGCAGATATAGAAGGAGATGAAATGTATTATTGGTTGGTAAGACCTGGGGAAATGTCAATCTGGGAAGGATTTAGTGACAGAATCAGGAACTGAGGCCAGGTGCTAGTAAAAGGCTCCACCAGACCTTTCCAGGAGCTCAGGTGGGATGTGCGTATTATGTCAGATCCTACATCTGACAATCATACAGCGCACTGTGTGAACAGAAAGATTTTGTCCTTCCCATGACTATCCTGCTGTGATAGTGAGCTAAGCTACATCCCAGTGAATATATATGAAATATATGAAAAGTTACTGCAGAGTAGGAACAAGCTGCAAACCTGTATGTCAGCCTGCCATGAGGAGGTACCAAGTTCACATAGCCAACCCCCTACTTGCAGTTTAACCACAAGAGCATCATTTCTCAGTGTTGGTTTGTCGTTTTATGCAGTCTCTCTGATAGTCACAAAATCATTTTTTCAGACAGAAATACGATATTTTATTTTTCCTAAGATGCAGTTCACCCACAAACGTCAAACACCCTTCTAAAGAAAGCCCGTTTCCTCCCTCTATGTCTAAGAGGAACAATTTCACTAGGGCTCCAGAAGCTGCAGCATAGGCTGCTGTCACCTCTTCTTAGACTGCAGTGTAGTCTTCAGCTTCCAAACTTATTCTTTTCTGCTCTCCAGACTTATTTAATTTACAGTAGTTTGCATACTGGTTACCACATGTATTTTGTTTGGCACCATTTTTTCCAAAACCTTTCCATAAAACTAAAAATAAAACACACTGAACAAACCACTCCCATTACCCAAAGAGAAAAACTTACTTACTGAAACTCAGGAAAGTCTGTTGTGAGGTATTCATTTTAACTTCAGCTTCTGTCATAAAATTCTAAAAAACACAGAAATCTGGAACGTGCAATTAAAATAATTGTAGGTGTGCAAATGCCTGCCTCCAAGCAAGGAATTTAATAATACATTAAAACTTTTATTTTTGATTCTAGCAAAATACACAATTCCATCCATACAAGCTACCATTGCATCACTTCTTGCGTTCATGGAGGAAACCTCACCTACTGCTATTTCTACTATAGGGCATGGTGTTGTTATAACTCTTAATTTAACAGAGCAGTGTGCTCTTCAGTACACTCAGCTGCAAATGACACACACTTTCCTAGTGAGATTGTATTTACTATTGATTTATCTTGCCCTAGAGAGTTCTGGTTAACATTCCATTGATAATTTGCCCTGCTTTATTTAACTCTTTCGGAAGTGCATCCTCATTCCCAACGGTACCATGATGCTAGAAGACACTGGAACATTAGTTCAAACACTGAATTTGCAGGAGATTGATTCATATAACATTCATCACTTCTACGATTTGTAAGAAAAACAGAAGTCTCAGGATAAGATATGATTAATTAGCTCATTAATGTAATGGAGAATTTTCAGATGTAGATTAGGGAGGAAGTGTCATCAAAGCTTTCTTTGTTATATTGGAAGCTTACAATTAGTGATGCTTTAGCAGGCATCTTTCAAACTAATCGTTACCACTGCCTGCACTGGAAGAGGTATAATTTCATCGTATCCCAACAGATGCAATGCAAATTAATAACCTTGTCCTATTTTAGTCCATGGAAGGTTTTTCTGCTGCTTCACCAAGATCCATGTTCTGCCCTAAAGTGGTTTAGATTGTGTCAGTCAGTGTAATGAAAGATGGTGCCTCTGCTTACAAACTATGCTTTGCTAGGATGACGTGGCTATCCTAAAATATAATTTGGAATGTTCCCATTTTAAAAATTATGAGTTGAAAAGATCTCCCAAAACAACAACAGTCTTGTGATGGTGTGCCTGGTCTTTATTATAGAACTATCTCTGGTGTTGGGTATTTACTGTAGAGATGGAACCATGTACATCCCTGTTGTTGCTTCAAGTATGATAAGAAGATGAAATAGAAAATATTTTTACCTGTAGCATTTAAAAATTCTTGATTGTTGAATTTTTGGGGGGGATTGATAGCTATGGTACAGTTCTTTCTCTAATCTTCCCCCTTTTTTAAGAGCTGTATGCAGCACAGTAATTTCTGAACACTTGAGTAACCTAGAGACATGTCACAAGTGAAGTTGCACCCTCAGGGCCTTCAGCTGTAAGCTTTGGTATTGCAGGTGGAAGTGCGTGGGGTTCAAAGTGAGCTGGTTTTTGTGGACTTAGTCTGGAGGGAGAGCACGTATAGGCCTTGACCTGTGAGCATGCGTGTGACTACAATTAGTTGTACACAATTTCATTTCTAGTTGTGTGTGTCTAGATTTGTAAATCAGAAAGCTCCTTCCCATGGACTTGTCACAGAGGTGTGGTCTAGGAGACCAGCCTGGCTTCCTAGGCTGAATGAGCAGGTAAGGCACCAGTAGATGGCATCCAAGAGTGCCATCACTGGGGATGCAGCTCCTCAAAAGCACCTCCTATCTTCAACCAAAACTGCCCTCCCAATGTTTCCTGAAAACACATCACAACAAGTCACCTTCCACATCCTTCTTTAACTTGTCCTATTGCTGCTTGGAAGGTTTTGGAAACACTGGCTCCTGACTTAGATTATTGATACCTTTAGAAATAGCTCTCCTAAAGGGTGATGTTTCTGTCAGCATTGACTCTTGTCTTGTATCCAGGCAGCTCCAGGTGCGTGATTTTGTTCCTACTATGCCCCCCCCCCACTAGTGGAACTGTGTCTGGATGAGTTTGAAATGGCTGCCCTGATAAAGAAGACAATTTTACCTCTATATAACTACATTTGCTCCAGGCCATTAAACATTGCAGGAGTCCAGATCTTAGCTCCCAACAGAATGACTAGGCATATGACTTTTTTTATATGTAGTATGTTTGTATACAGATTTCCTTTTTTCACCAGTATAGGATCATCCCTTTCTTGGGAGGCTGTGGAGCGTAGGCCCTGCTTGAGTGAAATCTAAAAATTGCAGATGTCTTAACCAAGATATTGTCTGCTCGGTGCTGTTGACATACAGAACTGCAATGTGTTGCTTTGCCAGAGAAGCAGAGGAGGTGAATGACACCTGAAAGACACTTGGGATTATTCTGTGGCTCCGCCATTGCCCCAAGGAGTGTGATTCCACTTCCGGCAGCAATGCCCTACTTCATCACACCATGTTTACTTGGCTAATCCCAGAAGTGGTAGCCATAAATACTGGTAATTAACACTGACAGTTAATACTTGTGATGAGAGAAATGATCCCTCCTGCTTCCCTCTTGAAGCTATCCAGTAATTATCATGATCCCTGTTTTGTGTAATCGCAGTATGTGCCACTCATTTGCCCTCCTAACCAACAGTAATCTTCAGTGGTGGTAATGCACGTTGGGTTGCATACGTGCCCAGATCAGCCAGCTGTCAATGTGCCAAGCAGGCACTTGTGTGACACTGCTGTGGTACTGTTACTTAAAACACAAACCCATCATCTAAGAGATGGGACAAAGCAAGGGCAGAGCCTCCATTCAGTCTTACTGCTGTCCTTCTGCAGGTGCAGCAATGCAACACACGTTACTGGGCTAAGAAACTGCTAAGGTGTCTCTACCCCATCAGGCTGTTCCTTCCCATTCATTCCCACCCCAACTTCATGGCTTATTGCTGTCAACATGAGCACACCGCACCCTGCATCACCAAAATAATGCCCTTGTGCTTAGAGGAGGGAGCAGGAAAAATTGACACCAGCTCTGCTGTTGGACCTGATGCATCATGCAGCTACACCCAGAGTTTCTGCCTCTCGTGTCTTACTTTTCACCTTGAAGTTCAGCAAGAGGTGGGTCAGGCGATGAGGAAGGGTTAATGTGAAAAAGCAAGGAGCAGCATTGCTCCCAGGAGTGTACCAGAGGTGACAGGACGTAAAATGGTATTGACAGCCATTACATCTGATAGTATTAGTAAGTATTTAGGGAATTTTTTTAAAGGTGAAATATTGACAGGGAAGACTGTAACAGCTACTTCTGGGCCATTACAATTTATCTTCTAAATCAGTCTAGGTTTATGGTTCACTGACATGTTTCACCCTATTACCTACTAAAGGGTGGTTAATGACAATGTGTGGCTACACATGATACTAGAGCGTGTGACACAGCACATCTATGATGCAAAGGCCTTGCAGGGAAGTGCTCCTCTGAGGAAAGCTGTTTGCAGCAGATTCTTGTAGGCTGGTTCTTAATAGCTACATAATAGAATAAAACATTGCATTTGATCTCTCAGAGCGATGTCTAAACTTGCAAATGTGTCACATTCTGGTAAATCTTAGGTGAAGTACAAACCCTGGCATTACAAACTTCCATATAATAAATGGGGGCAAGAGTTACCATGGTTGTAGGTGCCCTGGCTCTGCTGACAGCAATGGGCTAGCACAGGTTGGTACTTGCCGTTTCTGGCTGATGCAGGGCTTTCTCCTCAAAGGCACCGCTAGATTGGTCATGAACAGAGGTCATTTTAGGGTTATTTGAGTGTGTGGGTAAAACTATTTGGTTACTAATAGCGAAGTCACAAATAACATTTACCTGTACAGGGGTCTTTATGCACAGCCTTGTTGGAAATGTTTTCAGAAGCAGGAGAAATTAAGAACACAGAACTGCCCAAAGTAACTCCAGTGTGTAAATACTCTAAGCTTGGTGTCTTGATCCTTGCTAGTCTTATGCTGGTCACCAATACTATTCTGATGGGTTTACTCCTTTTTTGTTATTGAAATTCAGAGCAGTTAATATGCACCTGAATTATCTGTCTCCTGACAAAAGTTATTTGCTTCTTTATCCAGAATATTGTTTAGAATTGGGATTTCCATCTCCCTTCCCAATTCTAGACCACTCCAGAAGCAAAACAGATGTGGATTTACTCACGCATAGTCATGACTCACCTTTTCATTCTGTTGAGTGTGAACTCAATAGAGTTTCATACACATATAATGGCCCAGGCATCAACAACAGTGAGGTTTTGCCATGAAAACATTTAATTCCCAAGATATGGACTTGCATTGCCATCTCTTTTAACTTCTGACCACCACAGTTCTAGAGACCTTTTCTGGAAGCAGCCAGCAGAGAAGTTGAGTTCTAGGCCTGTCTCTTGTTCTTTCAGCATTGAACTATCTTATCACAGCCATCTTTTACATTGCCAGCTATCTCCCATCCATCCTGCCTTTGTCCTCCATTCCTGTAACATGACTGAGTTGTTTGACACTAAGGGCTGTTCCATTTCCACCAAAAGCCAGCCTGCTGTTGGGGAGCAGGGCTGCTCTGGACAGCCAGACCGTTTGCTCCTCTTTTTGTTTGCACTCCATTTTCCGCACCACCATCAAGTGCCTTTCAGTGCCTCAGTTAACATTTACACTGCAATCAGCATCCTGTGCCCTGTTCTATTTTCTGCAGACATGTAAATAGAAGCTTTTTGTAAACTTCATTTAATGATAGTGCCGTATTATGGGTTGTCTAAAACAGTGTCAAGGGATCCTGTTTCCTTTTAACTTCACCGTTTGGCTAAGGTATAATCTACAGTACGTCAACACAACACATCTCTCTATTGAGTGTAGAGGTGAGATACAAAGCTTTCAAAGCAGGCAGATTCTTTTACTGTTTCTTAATTTCCTCAAGCACTTTGTACATGGAAGATTGTTTCCTTATCTCTCGGAAAAGCTTTTGGATGAAATTAACCCCACTGTAGAGGGTCAGCCTGACGGCCTCTGTACTACTTAAGTCCTACTTAAAGCCTATTCTCAGAGCTTAAATTGGATTTGTATGGTGCACAAGATGCACTTCCCTCTGTGGATAGGTAAAAATGAATATAATAATTCATACTTCATAGTGATTTCAGTTCCTAACTGGATCCATTTTACATGGCTTTGCGTTGCAGTAATTCTTAAAAAGCAAGTTTCTAACTCCCTACTTGTCTCAGACACTCTTCAGCAAACATGGAGAAACTGGGCTGCTCACCCCTGCTGCCACTGCCATGCTGGTGGCTTCTCAGCTGTGTTTTCCCTTTCAGTCTCTGCAATTGAATTACACAGTTCTATGTCCAGCTAGAAGAAATTTAGAAGTAATCTATGGGAAATTGCTGATGAAACTATCTCAACGTAAAATAAGTCTGTTTGATGATCTCCAGGGGTCCCTTCCAACCCCTGAAATTCTGTGATACTGAAGGAATAGTCGCAAATATCTCTTCTTTTCCTTCTTGAGAACTTGCTCGATATCAAGGCAAAATAAATCCAAAATGCTACCCTAATGTAAATCTGTGGACATCAGTGGTTAGGTACAGGTATTTATGGGAGAATCATGCCCCAGATGAACACCGAAGGGACCTATTAAGGCATTTCCCCATCTTGGTTTTCTCCAGCCAGCTTCGTGGTCAGCTGGGGCAGGTTGCCTGACTACTGTTCGTGGTGTACCTATGTTTCAGCTAAGAATTATGGACCTTCTGTTACCAATTAGGTCAGTCTGGCACTTGTCAAATCCTAAATTCAGGTTGTCATTTTGGACATTTATAAATGGAAACAAAGATGTGTTTCTCCATCGTGCTTCTAAATAAGTTCAAAAACAATGCTAAGTCCATTTTAAGCATCGGATCCACCCAGCAGTCTTATTTTCCTTTTTGGTAAATTGATCTTTCTATTATAATGTCAGGCCTCAGAAGTTTCAATGACAGAAAAATCACTTTTCTCTCCCACCTTGGGATCTGTGAAGTTAACCTTGCTTGACCATCTAGTTCAGGAAGTTCATTTGAACATATTCTGAGAGTGGAGGTTAGGTAAACGACAGTTGCATTGTAAGTGGCGTTAGTAATTTGTCAGTATATCTGAGGTTCAGTTCACATATGAGCTAGGAAATTAGGAGCCTTGTCTCTGAAAGTGTGTGTGATGCTGTGGGCCTTCTCAAATCATCTCTGTCTCAGTTTGGTGAAGAATTTGGAAGATCACATTCCAATACTAGTTTGTTGGTGGTATTCTAACAATTCAGAGTCTAAGGCTGAGTGCCTTATAGGCCCTAAATGAAATTATGGAGCTGGGCAGTTAGCACATTTGGGGATGTACTCAGCTCTTGGAAGGCTCTGATCCTTGGACTGTGCATCTGATTGTATCTGCAGTCTTTAAAATCTAATACATTTGAGGTAATACTATAAAAATCTCAGCTCCTAGGAACAGGCAGAAAAGGTTTGCAGAAGCAGCATCTGGCACTGGTAAAATACAGAACATGTTTAGTGAATGTCAGCTTGCTTTCTGTAATTCAAGTACTTGGGTATCATTTCTGTCTCATCTGCTCACATTATGAATGACACAAGGGGTCTCTTTCTAATAAATCACAGAAGCAGTTGTAGTGTGTACAAGCCCGCTCAGATACTGGTGGGAACCAAGCCATGGGGGAGTGAAGATCCACACTGACTAATTTGCTGGGACTGAGCCCCACCCTCAGTTGGAATCCCTGTTAATGTAATAATCATCCAGAACCGGGAGTGTTAATGGCAAAAAAAAGCCCTGGGAGAACAAGCGCTACAGGAGGAGGTGAAAGATGTGGGCAGATTAAAAAATAGAGTGCCAAATTCTTGGCTAGGGTAAATAAATAAACCTCTTTTGAAGCTACTGGCGAGACACCAGGTAACCTGACCCAAAATTTGTACAGGTGGGTGAGCCCTTGCAGGACAACCTCCATATGTTTGTTATTACTTTAAGATATCTCACAGTCACTTGAGCTCTGCTCTTCCACAGCCTCCCTCTTCTGTTGCACGGAGAAGGGAGCAACGTGCAGAAGGCTTCTCCTCTGAGATGGTAGTCTCACAATATGGCAGCTTTGGATGAGGAAATTCCATCTCCTATTCCTTGCGAGTTTTTCTAACCCAGCCTAGGTCACTGACATGCAGCAAAGCCCCATGGAGGGTGGTGCTGGCACGGCTGCTGTGGCACTGGGCAGCAGGAGTCAGAGGACTCTGCACCCTGCCCCTGCTGCTGCACAGGCAGGAGGAGCCCTTGCACAAGGCACTGCATGAAGGGCTATTTGGAATTTGGCCTAATATGCAGAGAAATGCCTTTGAGTCTATCCATCCACCTTGCAGCATTCCTTAAAGCTACCAAAAAGACAGTCCTCCAGTAATAAAAAGGAAAACAAGTAAACCACAAATCAATGCAATATTTGACTTGGCTTTGGGAGCTATTTCTTTGAAAATGTTTAAGGCTATTATGAGTAACATGGTGTTTAGCTTTCTGCTAATATAAGAGCTGAAGAAAAATGCATTTTGCTCTCAACTTGCTTATTAGTCAATGGAAACTATAACCACAAACAGTGCAACTCCATTTAACCACTGTATTAAATATTAAACCTTAAACTGTCATTACCAATTATTTTCAATAGGGCATAATGATTTGAGGGTTAAGTAATATGGACTAAGAGCCAATGGATCAGTCTAATCAAATGAAATTATTCCTAATGGGATAATACTGTATGGGAAGGTGCAGTGATGCTGAATCTTGTTTTTTAACACCAGGATGATTTGATGTTGAGCATTTTCCTGCTATTTGTTCCTTCACAACTAACCTACTCTAATGGTATTGATGAGGAAGGTGATTCAGGGAGGCAGAGACACCAAAAGCCTGAAAACTTTTAGGTTTAGCATGTATATATTCTGACAGGACTGATGGCTAGCATATCACCCCATTCACTCTGTAAAATGCTTGTTGAGCAAGATTAGAATTCTCTACCTGAAGAGACATAATGAGATTGAAGCAAACTCTGTGCTGCCTGTACTTAGGAGGAAAATGCCGAATGTCCTGTTTGAAGGTTGTGGATAAAAAGATGCTACTAATAGTTAGAATTGTTCCTGTACAAAAATTTGCAAATATTTGTAAATACAAACTTAACAATATGTATTCAATAAAATCTTGCTCACATTAGAGAAATCTAGTGCTTATGGTCAGACACAGCAGGCAACATCTTTGTGGCCAAGTTAGCAACCGGCTAAGGGACAATGTTTGAGTTTTCTATATCTACAACTGTAAGTACAAACATTTACTGTCCAACTCTGTTCATGGCAGCAGAAGGCCATGCTGAGACCCACATTCTACTGCAAACCTGACAGCTCTGGACCTGCTCCTGAATTTTTCAAAGCATTTTGGCATATGCAGAAGTTCTCTTCCAATTCAGGCAGAAATTAGCTTCCATATTGGGCCGGGCCTGGCTTGTTCCATAGGTTGACGGACCTTAGATACTTGCTTTTCTTGGTTGTCCACTGAGAGCTGCCAGGTAGCAGGTAGGAAGGGTCCTGCTGAGCCAGCACAGCCAGAGACTGCTGGTGATTTACCTGGAGCTCAGCATGTGCAGCAAGTGTCTGTGAACTTTGTTAGATTCTCATCTGCCTCTTCCAGTGAAACCAGGTTTTGTCAGAAAGATTCCTGACCAGGGCTAGCCTTATTGTTCTCATGGTTCAGCTGAGGTCAGTAATGCATGTAATCAGTACCAGGGTGTGGATGCATCTGGCAAGTAATGGCAATACCCCAGCCTGTGAAGATTTTCCTCTGAATGACAGTGCTATAATTAAGTCTCCAAATTCAGGACTCTGAGCCAGAATTGAAGTTCGGGAACTTCATAGAGGTAGAGGCCAGCTGTGAAGCTCGTCTAGGGATGCGGATTGCAATTTCCCAAAGCCCTGAGGCAGTTGGGTTCTGGGGGAAGATGCTCAGGAGCTGTATAAAGAGATTGAGCAAAGATAGCAAGTTCTCTCTCACAGCCCTAGACTGAGTAAACAGGTTTGCAATAATCAGCTGTTGACAGATGGCAGCAAAACACCTGTGAGTGACTAAACTTTTCAGGCACTTAGTCAGAGCTCCAGGAAAACTTGGTGGTGATTCTCAGAAATAAGAAGCAGATCTGCTAACATGCTCTGTATCTCCTGCAACTTTCTTCTTTAGCCACAATAAAATGCCTATGGATGAAGCTCATGGAGGTTCATCGAATTCATTTGGCACTGGTTTAAGCCTACTTTTAAAATATGTCAGATGTAACACTAATCTTGGTGCAACCGCACCGTAATTAGTGTTTGGCTCAACACACTGTAGTAAATGCACCTGACTCAGCTATTTCACAGTTAGATATCATTATGCTTTGAAGCTGTATTTACCATCTGCAGCTGAAATATCTGCTTAAAAGTATCCCGTAGACAGTAAGGCATTGACCCTATTGTGTAGCTTGTGCTTTGTTTTTTAGCCAGATGCATACCCCAACGATTTGCTTACAAGTGTTAGAGCCTCATACGTTGTGGGATATGTTTCTTGACTTTCTGTAGGGATGATTTCAGAGGGCAACAAAGAGGAGTTCCTAATTGGACATTTTGATAAGTTACAGGCTCCCATTACAGAGCCAATTTAAAATTAGTGTAGTGGGAGGGTTTTGCTCAATCACATGAGAACAGGATGAGTGTAGGGTGGACAAAATAATAATATAATATGCTTCACAGAGGGATCTGTGTCAAAGCTTGGCTGTTGTCCAGACAGGCCCTCTAGGCTAGTGCTGGGTGTCATGTGGTGATGCAGTGTTCAGACTGTCATGCCACCACTGTGTTGATGGTGTGCCCAAACACCAGCATAAAGGGGACTTCAGGTCTGTGCCTCAAAGAACATCACAAAGCTGCACACCTGGTCTCTCCCACAGTCTGCCAGAAACCACTGCACAGTCAACACAGTGTCATCAGCCTTCAAGACTTCATCTTCGGTCTTGCATAATTTGCTTAAAGTTCTAATTTGTGGATTACAATGATGAGGAAAGCATCTCAGTTTTCACATAGAAAGAGAGTTTTTAGTTCTAATGGTTATGGAGAAGAGCCTGAAAAACATGAACTTTAAATTAAAGGCTCAAAACCCAGAAGGCATTTGGGTGTGATTTATATGTATGACTCCTGTTTTATGTTTTTTCAATGCTGAGGGTTAGCAACACAGCCAGCTTTGTTTTATGAGGTGAAGAGGAGCTGGAACACTTCAGATAATGGAAAGTCCCTGGTAACACCAATACAGCTGGTTCCTGCACTGTTCCCTGCTGCAGCTGTTTACAAAAGGGCTCAGATCTCGAGTGCGGCACTGCACACATGCCCCAGCCCAGCCCAAAGCTGGAACTGTAGAGTGTGTGGACGGTGCAGTGTCTGCACATACCAGCCCCTTGCTAATGGGGATAGAGACATCCCAGGTAGTGCAGTGACAGCATGGGGCTGGCAGAGGTGGGTGTACGCCATGGGCAGCCCACCGCCCGTGCAGGGCCGCCCGGGTATTTGGCACACAGGCAGCTTGGGATGCCTATACTTGTATCAACCTATGTCTGCAAACCAGATCATCTGGCCCCAGATTATATGCTGATCACATGTTGATGACTGTACAAAGCGAAAAAAACCCATGCTTTTTCTCTAGAGGTCAGCTATTCTGACTGGGCATTGTTTAACCCCTAATCTGTGGATCTGGGCTGCAGGCTTGGAAAATGCTTCTCTCACTGGCAAAGCCCTATGCAAATGTGTCTACTCATCTGCTGGAGTTTACAAGAAAATATGACCCTTGTGCATAGATCCCTAGACTGAGTGGAGTTGAATTTCATTCACTGCATGCACAGGGAGATGATAGACACATGATTTTCAGAGCCAAATTCACCCTGCAGCATAGGGGTTTGCCTTATTGCACATATTGACACATATTTGGAAGGCAAACTGTGTATCACCTTCTCCATTGTTATGTTTTCTAGAACTTGAAGATCCATGCTGGCAACTATAGGGTCTTTTTTCTTATTTGCACCTCTGTCACGTACATTTTTTAGACATTCGGAAATCATGAGATTTGCTTGACAATAGTGAGTGTCTGTCTGGATAGATTAGGAATTTTGGGTGTTCAACTTCCCAGCCATTAGATTGGTGTGTTTCATGTGCTAAATCTTTGTTCTGCAATGATGGGGCCAACGATGGTATTTCTTGTCGCTGCTGTCAGTAGTTGTATTTAGACTTTAAAGGCTTTTATCTTCCTTTTCCTCCCCAAGACTCGTGCATGTGGAGTAGAAACACACACTCTCACTCAGGGCTTGTCTTGGGTGGATGTGGGGTAGCTTTCTCATCTTTTGTTGCACAGTGTAAGTCTCCATAGGGTCAGAGCCTGAGCGTGCTCTTAGTTACCTGCTTCTGTGTCAACACTGTGCAGACTTTTCAGCTGGGATGTCTTCCTGACAGTATCTGAGCAGCAGAATACAGGTATTGTGTGGTACATGTGCAAGCAGTTTTGAACAGTCCATGCTTTTTACCCTGGGTGCTCAAATGCATTCCCAATCTGGGCTCAGGCAAAATGCAGCTACTTCAGGGACAAGGCCCAGCTTTCACTAGCAGGAAACCTGGCCCTGTGGCTTGAAAAGATCCAATCAAATGCTTTGTTCTTGAAAATAAGCATGAGATTACAATGTTTAAAATAAGTTTAATTAAAGAGGATACTCAAATATACATAGGGTTTGATTTTTCATGTAGGAGAATTAAGCCAAATTATAACATTTCTTTGCAGTCATATCAATGACAGCATAGGTATAAAACTCAAGAGAATTATATCTTTAATATCTGCTTTCATGTGGCAAAAAAGATCAATTTATTTGAATTGGTACATTTGCTTTATTTGAAACTTTAAATTCATCACGTTTCCAGGAAACTCTAAAGTAGCATTTTACTGGGCTTTCTCATTTCAGCCACCAGGGAGACCATCTCCTACCATTTCAATAAAATGAAAGTTCTTTTTTATTATTATTTATTTTAATACCAACCATAGCTATGACATCTGTGAAAGGAACTGCTGTGTTATTAAACTTAATAAAAATGTAGCTCCCTCTTCTGCTGACCCAGATAATTAGTTGTTGATATTTAAAAATTTACAAATATATGTTAAAGACTGCAGCTGATTTCTTCTCATTTTCTCTTGTTGCACAGGTTTGTGACTATCTGACCAAAACTCCTTCTATGTGTCTGTGCTCAGAAATACAGCTAGCAGTGTTAACAGACTGTTTTATAAACATCAACAGTTTGCTCTCTCTAAGCATACTAATATTATATGGCAAAATAAAAAATGTGCTCTAATTATGATGCTGCAATAACTGCATAGCATTACTGAATTAACCTTTATGGCTAAATTGTTCCATTTGCTATACAGGGGAAGAGAGAGACTGTAGTAGGTTCTTTCCAACTTCACTAGGTGCAATAGTTCGAGCATCATTCAAAGGTCTTAATGCATCTTGCAGTGTGGCTTTGGAGATGGCCTTTCTCTTTAAACTGCTCAGTTGTATCAGAGTCATTAGTGGATTCAGAGTAAGCAATCAAAAGCCACTCTGCTATGAAGTCCCCAGGCTTCCCTTAGTACATTATATTTTAAATGACTAAAGACACCAGGAAAAAAAAATAAAGGGAAACCACCTACTAATTACCAGTAATAAACAATCTTGACTGTAAACTTCAGATTTCAAGTAAATTTGCATGCTTTCACCAGTTCAGTATCTGTCCTTATTATAAAGCTCATTATAAAGTGAGCATGCTGCAGCCTCTGAAGAAATCACTGTAGTAAATGAGCTTTGCATTCGCAAGATGAGTTCCCACATGTGTGAAAATGTTAATATTCCCGTGACTGAATTCAATGACATAATGAATCTACAGTGGAAAATCATTCTGCATCAAGCAAAGACAGGCATAACAGTGCTGGGCTGTTCTTGGCAGACAGGACATTTTGTATCTCCAGTTAGGAATGGAAAATAATTGCAGTTGAGTGTCAGTATGTGCTAACTGGGCTAGATCCTGAGGCTATTTTATTCTGTTTGTTGCTACACCTGACTGAAAAATGTTGCTTGAGAGTAAACAGAATGAGAAACGTACCTGAAGAAGACTCTAAGATCCAGGATAGATACCCTTTTAACCCTGAGTCACATCAGGCATGTTTATAAGGTCTTTTGTAACTAGATGTGAACAAACTCCTTCCAATCTTGCTGGCTTTGGGACTGAAACCAGCTATAAGATAAAGACAACATGCTGGCAGTACAATCCTATGTCTATGTGCATGTTGGAACAGTTACTCCATAGAGCAGCCTTAGAGTTGTTTTGTTCATGTGTTTCAGCTAAACAAGAAACCCTAATAGTATGTAGCTGATTAGAAAATTGAGTGCTGGTCTGTTCTGACTTTCTGGTACTAAGAGAGTTGCAAGTGTAAGAGTTGTGTCGGACACCAAGTTAGGAAAAGTTGGTGTGTGCATTTAGATGCAATAGAGAAGGTGTGTAGCTGCTAGTGCTAAATCTAGAGTGCTGTTCCATTTGAGAGTGTGACCAGTTAGCTATAAGCTCACAAAACTTAATGCCTCTTAAATGTAGGACTTGCCAAACTGATTCAGAAGCTGGATGACATGAATGTGGAAATGTATGGGTGCAATTGTAATTCATTTGCAGGAGAGCTAAAGGAGGGTGAGGTAGGACTGAAATAAGAGAGAGGTCTGTTGTTCATGGGCACCTTTCCTTCCCAGCCAAAACAGTGAGGGTGGCAATTACAATATGCTGATTTTAGGAAACCCAAAAACATACAATTCAATGCCACTTTTTATGTGACAAAGTCCCTTGCCGCCAGAAAGAATATCTCCAGCATGTTTGGCAGATCTAATTGACTTCAGTTTGGGGCCCAGCCCACATCTCCCTATTTTTAGGGTATTAAACTGGCCAAAACTTATGGGAAGAGAAATTTGTTTGATACAACTCTTGTGAGGGTATCCACTGTGTTGTATATACTGCCTGAGAAAAATAACCCCACAAAATATAATTTATGCTGAAAGAATGTTTTAATTGTTTATGAGTCAAGTAGTTCAGTGTTCTGGCATATAATTTTGTTGTTGGTCCTTTAAGCCCAACAAGAATGTTTGTTTTGAGGTTCTGGATGTGCATTGCAGGAGCATGTTCCTTAGCTTTCAACTTTTGTGCTGCTGCTTCAGTTGATGAACTATCTTACAGAATTAATCGCATACCTTCTTTTCTCATGGGTCACCAATCAGCTTTGAAGGCTGGGGTTTAAGTTGTGTATCAGTCATATTACTCCTTTCTGATAGAGGAGAAGAAAATGCATATATTGTCAGTAGCTTCATCATTTGGTACCTTGCCTGTCAGCAGAAATGTTTTGGACCTCTTGTGGTTGTCAGGTGGGAGATGTGTCAGGTTGTGACGTGCAGCAGTCATGGATGAGGAGCTCTAGAGTTCCTGGTTCTTGGCTCCTCTCTGTCGCCCCTTCCCCTAAATTGCCAATTATTCTGAGAAAGAATCCTTTTCCCTCCATCTCTCCCTGGATGAGCTGGGGGCACCCAGCCCCTGGGTGTGATGGCTGCATAGCATGCAGAGTAGTGCAAATCAAATGCCAAGTGCCTGAACTGAGATATACCAAGCCTTCTTGATGTGTTGATGCAATGCATTCATGTTTCACATGACCTACTTTAAAAAAAAAAAAAAAGATGCAGCCACTTTGAGCCTTAAAAATGTCAGAGTCTAATTGTGAAGGGGGCTCAACAAGCTATAGTAAGATAAAAGCAAATGAAAAGATGTCTCACAAATTCTTGAAATCTGCTGTGAAAATGAGCAAGAACTGGAGCCTGAGTCAAGATGTCTCTGAAACAGAGCCACATGTCAAGAGGACACTAAAATCCATAGGCTTCCAGCTGCTTTCACTTGGTCTAAGGGGCATGGACATTTGTTAAAGTAAATCAGGACCTGGATAAACCAGCAGAGGTAAAACTGGAGCTGATGCATTGTGCCAGCATGTGAGGAAAGATCTTGGTATTTCTATCACTCATCTTATAAAAGATGGCATGGAATTATATTTAACAGCAAAATGCTTTGAAGTGCAAATATGGATAACGTATTACACTCAATGATCCAAATGTTTGTATCATGTTGGTCAGAGTGATCCTCTGTGACATTTCACAAGGTGATAAAATAGGAGGAGGGAAAACTTCAGAGGGTAAACTTGAAGCGTGTTTGTTAAGCAATATGGGCTCAAAACAAAGCAGAAGTGCTAAAGGGAGCTCTAGTTTTGTTCAGGTAACTATTAGGTTAAAATAAACACACCATCTACTGGCACATGTCTTAGGTGCAGCTCTGTTCATAATTGAATAGAACTGGTTAAGTTGTTGGCCTACCCAAGACTTTCAGTTTGCACCTTGTAACAGCTGGTGTGTGTTAATTGTTGCAGCTGATATCACTTAAAAATACATTTGTTGGGTTTTTTTGCTGAACATTGTTTTTATTATTCTACCTCTTCTCTTTGGTTTGCTATCACTGATTCTCAACCGTAAATACAGAATTATTAATTTTGACCAGGTTTGCTGCAATTCTTCAATGATCTGCTTTGCTGCAACTTCCATTGTGTTAGACGTCAGTCCAGTGTGGAGCTCATGGAGGGCTAAGTGCTCTTTGTGTCCACAGGATTCTGCCTACAGGAGGAGAAGCAGATTCTTCTTGCAGGATTTCCCAAGACAGTCTGAGAAATTAGTGTCCTGTTTCCTACATCTCTTAATGGGCCCAGTTCACTCAGGTACCTGTCAACCCCTCGCAGATGTTCAGAGCAACCTGCCCACTGTTTGGCATCTTACATTTCTGCTTTGTTTGGATTTCTGAGGCTGAACTGGGCTCATGGAAAGCTTTTGATGAGACAGCTTCCTTGAGGAAGGAAATTGGAAGTAGGTTACTGCTGTTACCTGCTTCTCTTTCATCACCCAAGCAGTGTGAAGGATGAAAACAAGCATGGGAGGATGGCTCTCTGGGAGCTGGGGTATAAATGTCATGTGCAGCTGGACCAACCACATCCCATTTGCTGTTGTGAGAACATCCTGTAGGAGAAGACACCATCTTCCCTTTTCAGAGCCAGCTGAAAGGCTGTCAGGTAACACAGAAAAAGAATCACAAAAATTTGAGAAGGGAAGGCTGCTCCCTCCCTACAGACACCCACCCCACAGCCTGTGGTGAGAGGCAGGGCAGTGGCCACCCAACTGTGCTGTGCTGGAACACCATTTCATCTGTGCTGAAAGCTGATGCTGCCCTGAATCGCTACCCCAGATACTGCCAAATTATTATGGCTATTCTCCTGCAGCCAAGCATCTGATGGGGTGTTTCAGCTTCTGCTTTTCATTCAGTGCTATCTTTCCTTTTTGCATTCTCCTAACAGTAGTGCTTTGCTGTCCTCTGCAGAGCAGAGCTTCTTTCTCTTTTCTTTCCCCCTCTTTAAATGAATTTAGTCATCTCCTCTTTGCAGCCTACTTTAGTCCCTGGAGGCTTCTCATAGTCATCGACTTCTCCATTCATGTCTTTTTGAGTTATGCCTTCTCACTAATAATTTTGTGGCTGTATTGAACTCCTTCAACCTCATTCAAGTTGTTTCATTGCCTACTCAGTTAGGTACCCACTGTATCCAGGCTTTTATTGGCTAACTAAGGCATGGATAATCCAGTTATTTCAGGCTACTTCTTTGTAAGTTGTAAGCAAGTCTTCCTGCATCCTGGCCAGCAACCTCACAATTTCTTCCTGCTTTAACACAACCCCTCACTTAAGTTAAGGGAATATGAATTCCCTTTGGGCCCAGTCCTCTGTGGCAAAGGCTACATGTACCCTGATTGGTGCAAAGATTGTCATTCTGATTGTCTCCACATGCCTTTTGTAAGCAAACTGGACAGTACAAACCTCCATCTATCAATTTTACTTGCTATGTCAGATAATGTCTTCTACAACCCCACCACACTGAGCTAGAGTCAATGCATCCCAAAACAATCCACAATACAGAGATAATTGCTTTGTTATATAAGTATTATACCCATCAGGCATCTCCCTGTCCCTGTAAAGGTAAGGTTAGCAAGACTTGAGATTGCTGGAGCTGTTAATCAGTCCATTCCAGTTCTTTCCCCTATTGAAATTGAGTGGGATGGTTAGGGGTCATTTATCAGTCTGTCCCAGACTGTACTTATGAATAATAAATGGTCACTAGACCTGGAGTTACAGCTCACTGAGAGCAAGCCCTTTTGGTTTCATTGAATGAAACCACAATTGTTTTCAAGGGTGACAGGATCAGACCCTTAATGTGATTTTCATTCACATGTGAACAGTAATCTGATAATAATAATAAAAAAAATCTTGTTAACATTATTACAGCATCATTTAAGCAGGAAAATACCTTCAGAAGGTGATTGGGTGCTGAGAATGGATATGAGATGGTATAAGTTGAAAATAAGTTGGGAGTGAAAAGGAAACTGTGGAAAATGAAAAATGTGTATGATTATATTTCACAGAATACATTTTTAACCCCTTTGTAGGAAAGGTTTTTTTCCAGAGGAAAGTTGTAAACAGTTCAGAGCAGTTCTGTACTAAGCTATGGGTGTTGCAAATGGTTTCAAGCTTAGAAAGACATCTAGCACTGTTTGTGTCCCACACAGCCTATCTCCTTGTGCGCATGACTCCTATCAGTCTGATTTTCCTGAGCCATAAACTCATGAGGTCAGCCAGAGGCAAGCCTGGAGCTAAGATCTAGCTTATATTGCAGCTCTCTCATTTTTCAGCATTGCCAGTTGCAATCATCCTAGCATCAATCTGTGACTATTAGGTGATGTTTGTGGTACTTTTATTTCTGGAAATACACAAAAATGTGATAGTCTCTCCTTATTTATAAAATAAAGTTCTAGACCTCATAGTTGCAGAAAGAGATTTCATAGTGTGCTTAGGGTGAACACTAAGGGCTTTTACAGAAGCAGTCAGTGAGAGTGCAGAAATGAGTGTCAAATGCCTTTCTTTTTGCTTGTTACTATCTAAGGCTTTTGAAAATTTGTGTTTGGCAATACTGGTTGCCCAAGTTTGGGGTTATGTTTAGACTTTGTACTTGGAACTGTCATTGTGCATCAGTCAAGGACTGGCAGATATCATAACCCAGCCTTTTGTGAACTAGAATTGTACATGTGAAGAGATACCCTGTGCACCTGCTGGATTCTGCCTGGACCATGTATCACAGAGTCATCTGCTGAATGGCTGCTAGTTTTGTGGGGCATAAACCACCTGAAAAGCCTTCAGTAGGTACAGCTCTCCTTTGGAGGGAGGCATTTTATAGCCTCTTGGCAGCCCTAGTGCTGCCTGTGGCTGTGGGGTCCCCACTGAAGCACTTTGTCAAGGAGAGGGTGATTGGGCACTTGGAATGGGCTGCCCAGGGAGGTGGTGGAGTCACTGTCCCTGGAAGTGTTTAAGAAGAGATTGAATGTGGCACTTAGTGGCATGGTTTAGCTGATGCTGTATTATTGGGTCGTAGGCTGGACTGGGTGATCTTGGAGGTCTATTTCAGCCTCTGTGATTCAGTTTCAGTTAGAGATGGGCCCTGGGAGGGGGGTGGTTTGCATGGCACTAAGTTGGTGATAATAGGGAGTCAGAAAATCCCAGGAGCCCATCTGCTTTTCTCTTAATATATTTTGTAAGAGGCCAAATTATCATTCACTGTTGAAATATTGACAGGATTCCCATTTATAAGAATATTCAAAATCCATTTGTTACTGGGCCCAGTCTTGCTGCTTTCAGAGCTATTGCCATCTGATGCACACAGTGTGTTTTGACTCAAAACAGAAGTAGCCTGATGACATTTCTTGTTAAAAAGAAAGTTATTGCACATGTAAGTTAGTTATTTTTCATTGCCTCAAGGGGAACCACAAATGTGTGTTGTTTCTAATTGCTGGGTTATGTAAAGGGTGCTCTGTAGAGCAAAACAGAGTGGGATGCTTAACACAGCAGTCAGGTTTTCTTCCCTTATGCTGCTGAGCTTTCCCCATTTTTCTCCCAGTCTCAAGTAGCTCTTCTTTCCCCAGTGAGTCATAGTTCCACTGGGTGGTTGTATTTCTTGAGAGTGTGGATGTTTATAAACAGATATTTATTTGCACACCATTAGCCCTTCAACACCTGACCAGAAGATGAGGTTGGAGACTTATCCTTAAAGAATGAGAGAAACAAACTTATTGATGTTTGTATACAACTCTTTATCCTCCCAGAATCTCTGTTTTTGTGTTTAGGGTTTTTTTCCTGTCTAAGACCCATATTCAAGTTGGGTGTTCCTAGTCCTGCATCCATTTAGCACCCAGTACCAGTCACTTATGCCTGGGAAAAGTGAAAATGTAGTGCACTTATGCACTAGAAACAATGGCCAACCTTTCAAAGCACCTTTCACAGGGACAGAAGGGACAGTCTGACAGAAGTGACAGCATTCTGCTGTGTGCTGGCCATCCAGCTGGACTTGTCCAAGATGGTGCGAATACTCACAGCCTTCCATTCTGATCTCTGTGTCATGAGTGTAATTCAGGTGGCAGTTAATGGTATCTGTCCTGGCTGCCAAGAGGTAAGAGTAAGTGCAGGATGAAGCCCTACATCTATCAGGTTATGGCTGTGTGTACATAGTGCATTATGCCAGAGGAGGTCAGGTAGTGAAACTAGTCAGGGCAGGTACAGCACATTGGCCACAGGAGTGTGTGGGGTCAAAAAAATGCTTTCCAGGGTGTCTCAGGTGAACTCACACACTCAGCTACTGAGTTAACCCATTGAAGCACTCATCTTTTCCATGCTGCATGGAAGCAAGTGTGCATTCCTCTGCTGAAGGGGGTTAAAGCAGTGGAAGTTGCTCAAAGCTGGGCCGTGCCCTTAGGACTAAAGGTGCTTGGTTTTTTGATGACCCAAACCCTCCTTGCACTCCTGGAGAAGAATATCAGGAGATGTTGGGGTTGTCTTTTGTTTCTGTTTTCTACCATGTACATCAGGGTTCTGGTGTGACTGGACCTCTAGGTGCTCCTGTGATGGCAATAATATTAACTTTAATTGCTGTTAAACATCTGGTCAGTTAATGGATCTTTTATCTTTGTGTTTAAATCTTGAACCTCCTCTCAAATGTTTATGGAGCCACTATTGCTTTTGCTGAGCAGTGTGTTCAGTGTATCATAGCCACTTTGTATACTCTGGTCAAGCATTAAAAACTATTTTGAGTAGTATGTAGAAATCTGTATGCTGTCTAGAATCCTGTTCTTTTTGTGCTGAATGAACAGAAGAAACAGCCTCTATTTATTAAAGCCATATTTCTTCAGATAGTCTAACCTCCGCTTTATAAATTGTATTTGACATCAGTATCATATTCTGTCTTAATCTACTATTGCATTTTAAACTCTGTTCCCATGTCGGTCTGGAGCAGTCCATGCAAATCAGCCCAATGGACAGAAAACAGGATGGTATTATATAGTGGCTCTTTACTGTTATATCCAATTTTATGCTTTGTTGAGACCAGAAGTCACACTATAACAATCCCTCAAAGGCTCAAAGCTAAAGGAACATTAATCAACAGCAAGATTAAGTGACTAAATATAATGTCCATGTTGGGGGAAAGGAGCTTGTATCTGGTTCCATGCACTCTGTCTGATGCCTGGGACTTTTATCAGCTAGAGCTGAGGGAGAATCTTTAAAAAGAAATACTTGAGCAAGAGTGATTTATCATGTGATTGGGAAGAGTCCACTGGGAAAGGTGTCTGGCCAAGTCCATGTTGACTAAGTAGATCAAGAATGAGTGCCACAGATATGCCTCAGTTTTAAATGCCTGTTTGCTGGTCTCATTAATCTGCTAAATTACCCAGCTCAAATTGCCTATGTATAAGTGTTACATCAAGGTACACTATTTTGTATTAGCTGCCATATAAAAAGGAAACAGCCACCGAAGGTAGGAGAGAGTGAGGGTGAGTTATTGGCTGTTAAATAATCCAGCAACAAAGTACTTACTCATGGAGAACAAAAATTGCCAAGAAATATTCACATGGGTATCTGCTAATGTCTAATTTGTTCCCAGAATCACACATCATTGTTTCTGCATACTCAAGAGAGAGGCAAAAACAGCAAAAGAGAGAAACAAATATACACACAGACACACAAATAATTAACAGGCAGGCAATCATAGAGTCCAGTATTAGATCTGGAATACAGTGAAGACACAGCATAAGATATGTTTATTATGAGCAAAGATGAAAAAAACTTGACATTAGGGATGGTTGATCACAGTTATGAATAACAATTCCTAAATCATCCATGGCAAATACTTCTTACAGAGGAAATGAATTGTTGCAACACAATACATCCTTGTTGTATCGATATGATTAGCTAGTTATCCATAACATGTTGTAATTTGTTTTGATTTTTAAGTGTTCTTTAGCTGCAGAGCCTTAATGAGGCTTCTCTAAATTGATTAGGAACTGCGAGATACAGCATGGTTCACAGATTATTTCAGAGAGCTGTCAAGATCCTGTGACTTTCATTTCATTGGATTTAATGATCGTTGGAAAAGGTGTGCATTACAGCCAGATACAATCACATTTGCCAGCATGATCCTTTTAAGTGCAATTCAATTAAAGTGTTATTCTCTAATTTTATTATTGCTCAAGCTGAGTGCTAATGCTGGCTACCAATAAAGCTACAGGTAGATAATGGTATACAATTTAATTTAACTAATTGGAGTTTAGTGATCTAACATGCTTTTCATATCTTAATTCTTTGAATAATCTTTGATTTTTGCATCTGCTACAATTCTTTTAATGGAAAAGGGCAACTGAAAACATCAGTTACATTTGAGATTAAATTATCTAGTAACATCTGCCTTTAACAGTGTATCAGTATGCATGCGAATTTTCTTCTATTACCTGCCACTTGCATCCATTTTCCATTGTCACTGTGCTTGACCTTGAAATTAATTTACCTAACAGTGCTTACATTCCTTATTAAGTTAGCTGCAGCCTTGGAGTGCCAGAAACATTCTCACCAAGGGGGTGCTGGCTAGATGACAGATTAAAGGGTCAGGAGCAGAGATAAACCAGTCCCTCCAACTAGACAAAGCCCATATTTTTTCCTACAATTGTGAAGAGTTAGAGACAAATAAAAACAGATGCAAGAGCACATAGATACATGGGAATAAGATTATTTTATTTACTTGTAAACTCCTTACTGCTTATTCCCTATACCAATGTTTTTGTTGGTTTCTTATATCTGCTTTGTTTGGGGACATGGATATTAACATTTGAAAACTGAGGAGAGGCTAAGCTATCTTCACTGCAGATTTAAAACTGGAAATCCTGTTATTGCAGTGCCTCAAGCTCTCTGAGTCAGTCAGTTCAGGTGTTTTGCTGTGAATTGAGTGAACCTTAAAATATTTCATCAAAGCACAACAAAAACTGACCTCCAGGAAGGAGGTGCTCTCCTGTCTCTTCTGGGTATCTGTTTTGCCTGTGTTGATCATTGCCCTATGTGTGGCTCTGCTCTCTTGATGTAAACTGTAACATTTCGAGTTAGGCAAACATTTCTGTGTTTTTCTCTACAGAAAATGGAAGAAATTTAGGTCCCATCACCTTGTGCAGCAGGATAGCTTTATTTTGGATTCTCTCTACTCACTCTCTTTTCCACAAAGCCCTGGTATTAGTGCAGAAAAAAGGTTTCTGTATCCTTCAACTGTTTGCACTTTCTGCCAGTGATGAAGCTGCTAAGTCACTTTTTGTCCTAAAGTTACTGTCAGTGACTTCAGTAGCAGTGTGTCCACAGAGTGTTCCAGATCTCCTTGGCTACCTCACCCAGGTACTTGCAGCAAACCCATTGCTCCAGTAAACAAATGCATCTCTATCTTTAATGGATTTGTGACATCTCTGTGACAAAGTGCTATCATTCTCAAGATATAGATGGCAGTAAAGGCACAGGGAGTTGCCTAAGACAGTGCACAAAACCTATGTGCAGATTGTGCTGTATACAGCAGAAAAGTGATGGAACAGGAAAGTAACCCAGGTCTCCCAATGGCCCCACCACTAGACTTCTCCAGCTACAGCCAAGAAGTAAATTCTCCTTTTTCTGCTCTATTGCATGTGGATTCACATTCTTCCCTTGAAGCAGCTTTTAAGAAGAAATCACAAGCACTTACAAGCCTCCTTTCTGGATATCATGAAGGTCTTTTTACCAAAAGCAGAGATTCCACTGAAGAAGTCTTGTCTCTTTCTCTTCCATGTTCTTCAGCTGTAATTTTTCCAGAAAGAATAAGCGCAAAGACCTTTTCCATATGTCCTTGCTCAGCTGTGTGCTCAGTTTCTAGCTGCATTTGGTTATGGCACACTTTCAAAAGTACATAATCCAACATCTAACATCAGTCATTCCCCTGAAACCATATTTGATCAGATAGTTGGAAAATCACAGTGTCCTTCTTCCTGGTGTGAGTCATTGCGTGTTCTTGACATGATCTTTCACACTTTAGATTAATTGAGTCCAGATTTCAACAGCTGGCTTCAAGTTTAAAAAAAAAAGTCAGGATATGTAAGAAAAGTAGCAGTGATGTCAAAGGCAGGGTGGAGGGCTCGCTGTGCATCTGCATACTGGCCTTGGTTTGATTTATGTGTGAGAGGGGGATACTGGCTGCAATCAGTGACTTGGCATTGCAATAAGCATGAGAAAGTCTTGAATGTTAGTGAGGCTGCTGATTGCTGATGCTGGGAATTTGCTGATTATTGTCAAATATGTTGTGTTTAAAGAGTCTTGACAAGTGATTCATTCTGTCCCTACTATCTTTCAAAAGCATGACAGTGTTGATGCAACATCACTGATCACGTGTACAATTAGTTGACAATTATGCTAATGCACAGGTTTAATTTTCCAACTTTTTCTGCTATGGCTGTAGAATATTTTTTGACTTTCCAGGGCAACAAAATTAGCTCATTCTCTTATTTGTGCAGTGTGGCTACTGTATCCAATGTTAGTATTTGATTGAACTACTTTTAAACTATGGATACTTACTGGCAAAAGTTTCCTAACTAGTTTAGCAGCATGTCATGTGATGATGCTGAGCTTGGCATCTACAATCACTCAACTCTATGCTTAAAAATAAAATTAATTAAGACACATATGTCCTTAAAAAGGCCAAAGTAGGTTCTGTATTTATAGCATTTCAGTGACATCAGATCCTATTCACAGAGTAAAAAAGGATTTATGGGCCTTTACTAGCTGTGAACTTAGCCTAAGAACTAAGCTGGGCTCTCTCTGGGGTGTGCTAACCTGGAAATAAAGTTCCTACTGATCAGATTCACTTCTCATTCACCTAGTGCCAATCTCTTCCCTGAAGAGACTTATTTTTAAAATGAAATGACCTATTCAGCTGTCCCAGTGCTGGATGCCTTGGTGTTTTCTGAAGAACTCAAAGTGAAAGAGATGCCATAGAAATGATGGATCTTCTTTCTGTTTTCTTTCACTATGAGGATTGCAGAAGAATCCTGCAGAAAGACTTGAACTTTGAGTGTTGGTTAAGAAAACAGCAAACTTTGCTTTTCACCATACTTAGGATTTCTGTTCAGGTCACTTGAAATGTGTGTAATGCTGAAATATTTCAGCAGGTTATTTTACCCATATATAATCACAACCATAACTGTTTCTTACTGAAATATTTGTATTTATTTTAGGTAACATTCCAGGTTCATGTTCAGGGAAACTCCTGAGAAGCAGGAAGATACATTTTTTGTAAACTGAGCAGTGATATATTCACTCTCACTCAAACAGCTCTATTTAGATTTCCAGCTGGGATAAATAGAGGAAATGTATTTAGATCTAAGTACTTTGTCATGATCCAGTGAAGTGTAGTCTGTACACCAGACCTAGTGAAATGTTAAATGATGCCATGGGTGCAGTGCTAGTGGAATTCAAGATGAGAAGGTTTTATTTCATGTATATTACTTTTTTGTTTCTTCTTCTGTATTTTTTCAGAAATGTTTTATTGCTTCTATCAATTCCAAGAGTGCATAAAACTTTAATGATAAAGCAGTAAAAGAAATGATCTCCAAATATTACTGCAGATCCCTTGATAGATTCCCCTGCACTCTGCAATCTTTGTCTGAGCTAATTAAATAACAGGCAGAATAATTCTGGGAATGCTTATAGACAGCACTGCTATGATGCTATTTTCAGAATGGATTTTTTCTCCTTAAAGCTCCTTGTCTAGGAAGCAAACCCAAAGCCCTTTAACCAGAGAGGTACCAATCCTAAATCTGCCCACAACAATTAACACAGTAACAGGATTAGAAATTAATGTGGAGGCCAAAACCAATCAAGAATGTAGTGTGATATCATTAAAACTGTGTACAAATGAATAGGAGTGGCAATAAAATGTTTGGTGAGTTTTAGAACATCTGCTTTCCTAAATCATCATTAACATGGTAAAGACAGTCTATTTTTCCATCCAGTGGGTTATGATGCTTCCACAACTTGTGGTTATGGAAGTTCCTGTTTTCCATCTGAAACTTAAATATGCTGTTCAACAGCTTTACTATTAGGGCCCAACTATACTCTGAAGTCTGAAAAATGTGTTTTCAGAACCCAGAAATTTTGGTTTCTAATCTAATTGGTTTGTGTTGAATGGCCTGCCTGGAGAGGTGGTGGATTCACCATCCCTGGAGATTTTTAAGCAAAGATTGGATGTGGCACTGAGTGCCATGATCTAGTAAATGGATTTGAGTTGATGGAGGGTTGGACTTGATGGTCTCGGAGGTCTTTCCAGCCCGATCGATTCTGTGATTCTGTGTTACAATAGTACCGTGAAGTTCCAAATGAATTTGGTGCTCTGTTGAACTGAGCTCCAGTGCAGAGTACTTGCCCTGGAAAAAGTAACCTAAAAGGGAGGAAAAAAATTATTTTAAAATGCAAAAAAAGGGGGAAACAGCAGCAGTGACTGCTAAAATGGCTGCCTGCTGCTTTGCTCTCAGCAGAACATCCACTGAACAGAAAATAAAATCCAGATTTCTTGTTGCCCAGTGCCTCCAGTCTACCTAGCCTTTTACAGTGGTTCTCCAACAGAATGGAGCTTTGCTGTCTTTGCTGCCCTACCAGGAGAAAAAGACCAGTACTTATTATTTTATAGGCTTATTTCAGTCTCGTCACCATTTTAAATGTTCCAAGAATGAGCAGAACATTTAAGTATTTCTAAGGTAAGGATTTCACTGATAGGAAACCTGAACGTGTTTCCAACTACCATCTGATAGCACATATGTGACTTTGATGGTGCATTTTGGAGCCTCTGGCACCATTTTAGGTATTCGAAGTAGTAAATATGAAATACTTGAAGGCATTTACAAGAATGTGCAAAATCTGTAAAGGCACTTCAGCTGCTGCATCAGAGACAGAAGGTCAAAGTTCCAATAAATTGGCCAGCTGATCCCAGGGAAAGTGCCTGGTCTTTCATACCAATGCCTGCTGCAAGCCAAGGCCAGGCAATCTGTGATGAGAAAACCAATCTGAAGAGTTTGTGTGCTGTCCTCCAGCCACACGTCCCCCAGGCTGCTATTGTCTATTATTAACAGAAGTACTGTGGCTTATTGCAACAATGCAGGCGCTGATCTCGGCTATCAGGCAGATCAGATTCTAAGAGAGCCAAGAGGACCTGGAAATCTTTGGAGATGAAAGCCACTGGGTTGAATTGCACTCAGAAGCAAACACCACCATGCTGAGCTCAGATGTAACCTGCTTAGCGTAGCTTACAGCTCTGGCTTATGCTCTGTGCTGATTGAAGCGTCCTCTGTGAGGGAGGAATTGATGCTTCCTGTGAGGTAGCAGAGGACTTGTGTCAGCTGCTCTAGTGGAAGCAGAACATGTGGTTTGGGGAGAAGGTGAGTGTAGCTGGGATGTCTCAACTCTGTGCTCCTTGGTCATAGTCTCTCTATGGGACCTGACAGTCCCCATGGCTTGAACTACCTCAGTGTTGTACTGAGTTATTCTGGTGGACAGTACACAGATCTGTAGAGCATGGGTGACACAAAAGGCCAACTTTCTATGGATGTTCTCTAGATTGAGAACTTGGCCAGGACTCAGGTTTGTCTTCCTTTGTGCACAGAGGCTCAAGCAAGACAGTAGTTGACATATTACAGTGGGTATTAATCTTTGCTTTAACTGGTAGTAGACTGAAGTGAGCAATTTATTTTGCTCTTGGAACAAATTAGGATGTTCTTGACATAAAGCTCTTATCTACTAGTGTAGTACTCAGTGCAGATTGTCATTTCGTGATCATTTTTCTCCTATGATTGGTGTTTTCTTTAACAATGCACTTTTGCTGAGCAGGGCAAGAAAGATGCAAACACTCTCTTCATGGAGGCATTTACTGCAGCTGAGACACTGATGGTCTCCTGCAGCCAATAAAACTCTCCTGCTCTGGTGATGACATGGTCTCGCAAATCTTCCCAGAGTCATAGGTCTTTCCCTCCCAAATGCAGTACTGCCTGGAATGGTGACACTTTAAAGTGGTTGCTGGAGGTATCCAGAGTGATGCAGGTGTATTTTAGGATACTTGTGGGCTGGCTCATTTCCAGATTGTGGTGTCATATATTTTTGTTTCTATTTTTAATCACTGTACTAGTTTGCAGAGAAGTTTTTTTAAAATGTCAGTGTCTGCTGCAATGCACTGCATAAATTATTCAACAGAGCCACAGATTGGTTTTGAAAGCTGAATCAACTCTGAGCATAATGGCAAATTCTGAGCAGTAGTGACCAGAAAAGAGCTGCACCCATGTTACTGGTTCCATTCAGCTTGGTCTCCTCAGCTTTTTAAATTTACTACTTTGATTTGGAAATTCTTGATGAACTCTGCAGACTGGCGGGTTTTATCCTCTCCCCTGATGCTTGGGGCAGGTGAAAGTCAGCCCTCAGCACAGTTTTGAGTAGTCTTAGGGCTGTGTTTCAGGGGTGGCTCCTGAGGGGTTGCTTTTTTGGCCTAAGGTTTCCAGAGCTTCAGAAGCTTGTGTGTATGCCCTGATATTCCATGTTGCTGGGGGCCAGGGAGGCTCACAGGCTTTTGTGCATGAAGTGATGCTGCTGGCAGAGCAGGATTTCCAGGTCCCCCACTAGCAACAGCCTGGAGTACCTTTGAGTGCTGACTCGACAGTGCCTCCTCCCAGGTAGGCTGTCTCTGAAGTCCCTCTGCCATACCTCTGAACACAAAGGAGTTTGAAGTGAGCTGTCTTTTTTTTTTTCTCCTTTTTTCCTTCCAGATTGTTAGCATAAAATTCAAATAGGTTAAATATGATTCATCTTGCTAACACTGGGAGGGGACAGAGGTCTGGCTATCCCAGGTAATAGTTGCAGAATTCAAAGCCCATCATTGTGCTTTCAAGCAGCAATAGGTTACTCATTACCGCGGCTTTGAACAGCTTCCCTGTGGGTTGTGTGCATCTCAGCCACCATCACTACTGGCACCAATCAATTAGTGTCACAAGCAGTTTTAGAAAAGGGC
Organism: Bucco capensis; assembly: GCA_013396975.1. NCBI lineage: Eukaryota > Metazoa > Chordata > Aves > Piciformes > Bucconidae > Bucco > Bucco capensis. The sequence continues at coordinate 1,695,429 of VWZO01013361.1, read as the reverse complement.
CAAGCAGAGAATGTGTGTGGAGCTATTCTCCCACCTGCTGTTCTTACTGGTGGAGCTGGAGGGATCTGGCCTGCCAGCATGGTATCTGTTTGGGAGCTAATTAGTTTGAGAGATTACAGAAAGCAGGATATATAAACTACTTGATTGATCTCCTCCACAGCCCTCTAAAGGGAATAGGTAAATGTCATTTTGTTACACTGGCATAAAAGTTGAGGAATAGAGGCCAGATGTGCTCCCTGGCCACAGTCCACAGCTGCTGGCTCCAGGAGCACAGAGACAGGAGCAGAAACCTCCCTGTGAAAATCTGGGGTGGTGGAAGCTGCCCCTTTTGGAGGGAATCCCACCAACATCAGGAGCTGCACTGTGCCGTTTCTCCCCACCCTGGTGCTCTAGCTGCAGTTCCTTAGATTATGCCACTCACTTTTCCAAAGGCTTCTCTTATTTGGCTTTCCATAACATATGCTGTTGGGCTGCTGGAGGGGAGACTTGATAAGGGTGCTTTATGTAGTACATCTCACCAATCAGGAGGTGGGGGTTCTGGCTCCTACCTAATTACTCAGGTCAGTGGAAATAATGACAAGGCTTTTCTCAGATGTACATTCAGAGAAGTCTATGGCTAAGAGTCTATCAAAAATTAAAAACACCGTGCAGCAAAATAATTACTTTTGTATGGCTTTTCAGTTTTTTACCAATGATGAGGGAAACAGCAGGAGTTTGCAAAGGGAATATATTTTATTGATGCCAAGGAATTATTGCATCAGTATTAGAACTTCAGGGGCATGTAAATGTTTGGGACAGTGAAACACTGCATTGTTAAGAAAAAGTCATGCCTTTGAATAAGAAAGAAAAAAACACTTAAATGTTTTAACAAAGTTATTTCTACGACTCACTGAGTGATTTGGGAGCATGTTAGTGCTCGGGTGGGTGGTGAACAATTCTTCTTTGCCATTCACTTGTATTTTTGGGATAGCTCTTGAAAAAACCTCAATAGTCAGTGTCTGTTGAAGAATGAGTGATTAAGGATGAGATTCACTTTAAGTTACTGTCTGGAATTGTGTTCTTCTAAAATATTCTGTCCTAGTTTGACTCAATGTATTCCATGCCATATGTGTCATATATCAGTCCTTGAGGCTGTGATGTTGAGCTTGGGCATCTCTTGCATGAGGCCTAAGACACAAGCAAAACAGGTGCTTAATTGAGCTAATTAGCACCCAATTAATAACTACTACATACAAGGAGAGGTCTGAATCTCTACCCTTCTAGAAGGTTGAGCACCTGAGCCTTGTGAAGATCAGAAGCCTAGCTCTGTTCCTATAGGACTCTGTCCTGCTTTCCATCTCATTTCAAGAGTTCCAGGATCCAGCCTCCTGACTCTGAGTCCCAGCTGCTGCTGAAGTCTTCCTGCTACAGCATCAGTGATAACATAGTTACTATCAAGGTGGGTTTGGTTCTGGTATTGGTTTTGTGTGTGTGTGTGTGTATATATATATATAGATACACTCTTTGTTTTCTTGTAATTATTTTCATTAAGGTAATTTAAGTTTCATTTCCAATTTGCAAGTCTCTCTCTGTTAATTTCCCCTTTTCCTCCCTGGAAATAATAATAGAGAATATCTGTTACTAGGTTGGTGGTTGGCCCAGCCCTAACCCTTGACACGTTGCAAAGTTTTCTGTTTTGGTGGAGAAAGAGGAGTGCTTTCTTTTACTTTGCCATAGTGTCCCATTTCAGTGTTCCAGTCTAGTAAGCAAAAGCCAGAATTAGTTTCCTTGATGGGTCAGAGAGAGAACTCCCAGTGCAGGCTGTGTGATGTTCACAAGCCCAGCACCTTGCTCTGCAGCCAACAGCCCAAATGCTTCTCTTGAAGGCAGCATTCAGTGTGGCATGGATCTGTGCAGGGACCCTGGGGCCAGCTCAGAGGCAGTGACCAGCTGTGCAGGGAATGAGTCACTCCCATACCCCACCTGGGGATCTGCGTAATGCTGCAGGTACCAGGACTGCTTTACGAGGGTGGTGAGACCCATCTCTGAGGAACATCTCACACCTCCAGCTGCCCTCTGCAGGTGGGGTTCTTGTTTTTCTGTTTCCTTCTGAGTATTTGAAATGCACATCTTGTTCTCTTAAATTTGCCACTCATCCTTAGGAATGAAAGCTGGGTTCTCACTGAGGGAGAAGAGGACAGTTTGGAGTCTAAATCTGCTTCTTCCTTTTTCTTAAAGCCTTCTTTCTCTGTACTGGTGGGATGATGCCAGTTATAAATGTGTTTCTGTTTTGGTTTTAATGCCATTTCTATGCTGGCCAAAACCTTGTTAGGCAAAAGTCTAATTGTGCTGCAATTATCCTCACATTGCTTGCTTAATTAGAAGACCATTGTATACTCTACCACCAAACATACTTTTGGGAGATGAGAATTACTAGAACAAATTTTGCTGGAATAGTTACAGTAGCAGAGCCTTTTCGACACCAGTCCCAGCCTTGGCAGGGCTTTGCAGCTGAACAGCTGCTGAAGAACTCCAGTAGCCACAGGAACAGGCCCTGAAGAGCACGTTCATTCATTGCCTCTCAGCCAAGCGTTGCTTTTGAGTCTGGGGTTTTGAACCTGCTAAGGGGTTTAGAGGAAAAAGTACCTGGAAACTCTTTGAAAGTGGATTTAAAGAGGATGCATGTTCGAGAGCCCTGCAGGCTCAAGCTCAGTCCTGTCCTTGCATTCTTTCACAGAGATCCCATGTTTACATGTCTGCCTTCCGCGCTTCATAAATGCAAGACTCCTTGACCTACTATTCTTAACCTTAACTGACAAAAAGATTGTAATATAAATAGGACATTTATAACCAGCATTGGAAATCTCTTCTGTTGTGTGATTATCTACGAAGTGTTATTACCCCCTTTTTGCACAGGAAAATACGCCTAGATTTTCATTGATCCATCTTGAATCAATGCTTTTAAAAATCTTAGACACATTTTACTTAAGAGCAAAAGCATGCATTTTGTGTTTTGACATGGTATTATTGATTGGAAAGGAGAGAGCAGTGCTCTCCACCTGACTGTCTCCTCAGTTTCCTAGTCTGGCAGTGTCTGGTAGCACAACATCCTTAATGGCTTTGCTCCTGTTTTCTCTGCTTGTTGCCTCTCCTCTTTATCCTCCCAGTCCTCAGCACGGTGCCTTTCTCAGTTTTTTAAAGTAATCAATACTGTGCTCAAGCCTCCTGCTGTTTGCTGTCACTCATATTTGTCACAGCTATAAATTATGTATGGGTCTTTCTCGACCCATATAAAATTTCTATTGCATTTGTCAATTGCTAATCAATAGTTCACTTCTCTTATCCTCAAAGACACACATGTTCTGAAGTTTTAATGCAAGCACATTTCCCCCTTTTACATGTAGATGGGGAAAGCAGCGAGACTTCAGCTAGGATGCTAGAAGCTGCAGAGGTACAAACCTAGACCTGGCGCTGTGTTGGAAAAGACATTAACATAAATGGTCTTTCTACAGTGCTTTGGTTTCTTGGTTTCTGCATTTCACTGTGGAGTTACTTCCAAGCAGTGTTTTAGCGTGGCTTTGGCTACTTGTGACCCTTTCAGCCTCCACTGCATAAGATGCTCACAGTGGTAGACTGTTTGAACTTCCAGAGCTAATGGCATCTGACATTTAAGTCAACCTTAAAGAAATCTCGGCAAACCCAGTCACTTAAACTAATATGGCAGTGTGTCTTTAAGGAGGCATATTGACAGGCTTTGTAAAATGTCATGTTATGTTGATGTCTCCATCAAGCACATTGCTCTCCCCTTCCCTCTCCCCAAGTTTTCATTGGCTTTGAAATTGGGTTGTAAAACAAAAAAAGGAACAAATAAATCTTTTGTATAAAAAGCACATTTTAAAGTTGGATTGCTGACTATCTGAAATAAGTGAGTGAGCCCTGTAGCATCAACTTCTGCTGCAACATCTTTTATACATACACAGGTGCTGTTAGCTGAGGCAAGGAGAAAGTACTGGTGGAGTGAGACTGCTTGAAACCATATTTTGCTTTAGGCAAAACAGTGTGCTAGAAGAGCTGAAAACAAGAAAAGCTGCCTACTGCTATCCCTGCAACATTAAACATCAAAACTCAAGCCATTTGCTACTGAAGGTTGGTCGCTTGAATAAATGCTCAAGATTTGAGAAACTGCTGGTCACAATGGGGAGAGGAGAGCACTTATTCCTTCAAAAACCTGACATTTCCCATCACTCCAGAAGGTCAGTTGCTGCCTAAGTAAATCCTCAGTTAGGGTTGTTGGCTGCAGATCCTGGACAGAGGGATTTGCTAGAGCAGTCTCCATTTACAGCTATGTATGCTGCAACACTTTCTGATTTGGAGTCCAAGAGAGTTTGACCTTCAGGCCTTGATGCAAAGGTCTCTTTGCTTTGGGGCAGATAATGCCATTTTTACTCTCACTGAGTAGTATTTTCCTCCTTAAGAGGACTGATGTCTCAGCTGAACTCCACTGAACTGAGCTGAGGTTTCTGCCTTACCCAAGGTTTACTGACGGGAGAGTGGATTTTCAAAAGGGCATAATTCTCCAAATTGCAGAATGTTCAGGGGTTTTTGAGTGACTTCTCAACGTCCAGGCTTTTGCCTGCAGAAGTCAGGGACCAGGTGTCATGCAAGGAGAGACCAAAATGATAAAAGCTTGAGGAACTGACTGTTTTATCATAAGGGTATATAGAGATTGGTGACAGATTGGCAATTTAAGTATTAAAGAGACAGTATTATTAATGGAATAATAAATAGTAGTTTCCTAGAAAGTGGATTCCCTAGCATGGGTTAAACCTCATTCTCTGAGATATTTTGACATGTTGGGGTAGTTGAGCAGAGGAGTTTGACTGACTGGGTGGTGAATCCAGATCATGGATATCTAGAGGTAGAGATTACAGAGATCTCAGTCTTAATGATGGAGATCTAGAAGAACTCCACTGGTTTTGGCTGTTCCAGGTTTACCCAGGTATGACCAAGAGTATTCTGCAGCACATTGCTTTTCAGCCTCCCCAGTGGTCCTGACTACCTGAATGCAGCAAGGGTCCTTGCCTCAGGAACACATGGCCTGAGGAAACAGGGCAAATGTGGGAGGACTGATGGCCATAAGGAATAAAGGAGGGAGTTGTCCAGTGTCTTAAGGCATAAGAAAGGCAGACTTAGGTGGCAGGATCACCTCTGCTGCCTTCCTTCTGAAACTTCTGCCCATTAGGAGGACTCCATTAATTAATAAATTCATGTGGAAAGGGCTTGCTAGTCCATGCCTTTTGCTGAGTATCAGAGTCACTTCCAGATGAGCTGCATGGTTTTGTGTATAGAAGCCCTGTGTCTGTGTGCTTCTCATTGTAGAATCATAGAACAGTTACAGCTGGAAGAGACCTTTAAGATCATCAGTCCTAGCCCTAGCAACCTGCTAAATGATGCCTCCCAATGCAACATCCACCTGTCTCTTAAACACTTCCAGGGATGGTGATTCAACCACCTCCCTGGGCAGCCTGTTCCAATGGCTGACAACCCTTTCAGCAAAGAAATTCTTCCTAATATCAAATCTGAACCTCCCCTGGTGCAATTTACATCCATTTCCCCTTGCCCTATCAGTCTNAGAACAGACCAGTCCCTGCCTCTCTACAACCTCCCTTCAGGTAATTAGAGAGAGTGATGAGGTCTCCCCTCAATCTCTTCTCCAGGCTAAACAGGCCCAGATCTCTTAGTCTTTCCTCACAAGGCTTATGTTCTATGGCCTTTACCAGCTTGGTAGCCTCTGTCCCCTCTCCAACATCTCAATGTCCCTCTTGTAGTGAGGGGACCAAAACTGGATGCAGTACTTGAGGTGAGGCCTCACCAAAGCTGAGGAAAGGGGCAGGATCACCTCCCTGCTCCTGCTGACAACACTGTTCCTGATCCAGGCCAAGATGCCATTGGCCTTCTTGGCCACCTGGGCACACTGCTGGTTCATGTTCAGCCAGCTGTCAATCAACACCCCCAGGTCCCTCTCTGCCTGGCAGGGTTTTATCCAGTCACTTCTGTCACAATATATTAGATTTCTGGACTGAACTTACACAGAAAGAAGAGAAAACATGGGGAAAAATAAATTCAGAGTGTAAGTGAACCTTGTTTACAATGAGAGAAATGAGTTCTGTATGTACCACATAACAAACTCTTGTGTATGATCTGTGCTGTTTGGATTCTCCTCTGCCAAAGGCTGAGCTACATGACAAGTCAGTGAATTCAGGAAATGTGCAGGCTCTTGGTTCAGAGTCATAGCGAAACCCTTCAGTAAAGGAACCCTGTGATTTAATGCTGGCACCTTCCCTGAGGGAGTGGTCACTGGACACTTTCAGTTTTGGAGATGAGACGCTGCTGAGCATGAGTAAAGCATGTTGTGAAGATGAGTGGCTTAGTGGTAAAGCAAAGGTGGGAGGCCAAGTTTGTTGGGGTTGTGAAAGGACTGCCAATGGAAGGTGAGGACTAACAATATGATTCAGTGCTGGCATCTTCCCTCAGGGAACAGTCACTGGATGTTCTAGATTTTGCAGCTGGGCTTCTGTTAAAGGCAAATAAAGCATGAGACTTAGCTAAAAGTCCAGACATGCTTTTAAAGTTTGACTTTTAAGTCATCTTCTGATTCTGGAGGACTAGTTATTTCTGAACACGTGATGTTGAATTGTAAGGGATATGAGACAGTAGTCCTTTCTTTTTTTGTCTTTCTTTCTTGTCTCTGGCAAATGAGTACAGATTAGCTGAGGCTGAGTTATGAGATTGCTGCCCTCAGCTATCTGCTCTGTCCCTTCTGCATGGTCACCTGGGCCATTTGTGAATTAGCTGCTGAGCCACTGATTCCTACAGCACAGAGGTTTAAAGTGGACTGAAATTGTTCATGGTTAACCTGCGCGTTAGTTCAGAGGCTGAACCGTGATGCAGAAGTGGTTTGGATGCTGCTATAGCAGGGGCAGACAGTATAGGACAATAACACTCATCTGTCAGGCAGAGCTGATGCTAGTTGTCTTTTTATTTTTGTAGTCTTGAAGCAATGATTAAGGCTCTTACAGCTTGTTACAGTTAGTGTTTGTCCCTACGTAACCTTTGCTCTCTCCCTCTCTTGAGAGCTGCTGTAGCCATTTCATTCACCACCACTCCCCAGCGCAGGGAGGGTTTCTGTGCATGCACAGAACCCACTCAAGTCAGCAGAGGAAGCAAGGGCAAGAGATTTGACTATGCAGAGAGAGTTGCAAGATGAATTAATTTTTTTTTCCTATTTGAATTTCTAAAAATATTTTTTCCTGGTTCTGTTGGAGCTTAGAGCATCCCAGGGGCACTTCTTTGTAAATGTCAATCCTACGTAATTATTTTTAAAGACGCTTGGTAGAATGAAGGCATAATTTTCTTTGACCCACTGGTCAGCTCGATGTTTGCCCATAGGCAGTATGGCAGTATTCAGGATGTGCTGTTTTGATAGACATACTAGCCAACTTACACGCATCTTTCAGCCTTTATTGTTTCTGTTTGTAGGGCACCTTTTCATACTTGGAAGTGTGGAAAGGAGGAGCTTATCCACTGCAGAATATACCTTTTGGCACATCCTTGAATATTTTGTTTTGCTAGAGTTTGTGTTTTACCCTCATGTTGAATACTTCCATTTCAAAGCAGATGGTTTAGAAAGCTAGCAGGAAAGAGCACCTTTTCTTGCTGACACCCTAAAAATTGCTTGCTCAAACTCCCTTTTCCCTGATGTTTGTGCTAGCCATCCTGTGTTCTCACAGTGCTGCAGAGGCTCAGTGCCCAGCTGCATGATTCCTTGGCAAACCAGATTTCTGGCTGTTGAAGATGTGAAACCTTTGCATCCGTGAAAATCCTGCAAGGTCCTTCCAAGCCCTGATGAGCTGCTGAGCAAGACCAGAAGTGCTACTCATTTCCTACAGGCTCTAATTCTCATGGCTGCTCATCCCCTTTGGGGGAAAAATGGGAAACAGGAGGCCAGGAGCCCTGCTGGCGCCCGCTGCCGAAGGTCTGCCGAGGGGCTAGGTTTGTAGGATTGTAAATCATCCAGAGCAAGAGAGCTACGTTAGTTAATCCCAGATGAGGATCAGATCACCTGCCTTGCAGCCCAGACCATTTCCCCAGGACCACTGCACTGGCTCAGATCCTGTTGGCTCTAATTCCACTCTTTGTTCTATTTTTGTGTGGTAGTTTTTTTAATTAGTAATTCTGTTGAATTTATAACACGTTGTGACTGCACGTCCCTGAGCATAAATAGAGCACAGAGAAGGAAGGAGGCAGTGATTTAGTGCCAGATCATCATGGGCCCAATTCATAAAAATGTTATACTTTTTATGTAGGAAAAGGAGTGTCCATGTAGTGTATTTGGAATTCATTGAATCTTCTTTCTTATGCATAAAAGTTGCCAACCACTCATTACTCACTGAAGGGATTCATAACTCAAAAGAGGGCAGAGGCAGAAGAAAAATGAGTGTGCCCTACTTAATGTGTAAAATTCAAATATTAAAAAAAAAAGGAAAGAAAATCTGGCAGGGATACAGGGTGAGTAAATCATCTCTTTAAAAAAGAAACCTCTAATAATTACCTAAGTACAAGATTCATGGCTGATAACTAGTCAGAGCAAAGATATGCGCATAACCTTACTTCGGCTTTTAAACAGCGCTCATGACTATTATTGTTTTAAACAATGGCAAGTCTGTTTTCCTAGCAAACTGTATACTTCAAACAAAACTTTAACATATTTATTGGGGAAGCCATATGCAGGAAATAGATTATTAGGGGAGAAGATGTTCTTCCATTTACGGTGATCCTAGAGCAGAGAATACAGAGAAAACACATTAAGAAGCACTTCACATTTTTCCTTTGCTGTAACCCAACCCAGACTTGCGCCCAGAAGAGACAGCCTCCTTTGATCATTGCAGATCCATATTGACATGTCCCATGCCATCCTTCACTCTCTAATCTCTCAGCACTGTGCACATTGAACACATTGCTGTACACACACTCATTACCGTTCTGAACAAGAAACCACATATACAGTACCAGAAACCACAACTAGACAAAAGTCATTGGTCAAAGATCATTTACATTCCTTTTTAGTTGCTTCTACTCCCTGCGGAGAAACTCTGATTTAGCAGGAGATTTGAGCTGTAGTTCCTTCCCAGCACGGTACTTCCTTACACTTGGGTGGGGACAGGAGCTTTACTTTGCTGCTGTTTTTCCTTTTCATTTTCTTGCCTTCCTATATCTCTCTCATCAAGCATGAGAAACTTCTCTCTTCTGTCTCTTCTCACCCATCTTGGCACGTTACTGGAGGAGGGAGAAGGTGGAAGGAGAGAACACGGCACACATCTTTTAACTCAAAGTGCAAAAGCACTCAAAGCAGTCGGAGGTGCCGCTGCATTAGGAAATGCAGAAGTGCCATGTACCAAATGGCAAGGCAGTAGTGGCTCGGTGCAGTTCCACAGCCAGGTGTAGTTTAGGGGTTTGAACCCTTAGATGGGGAATAGCATTGACATCAGACAGCGGGTGAAAAAGGATGCTGAGTTTGTTTTGAAAGCAGTGAGAGCATTATGCAATGGCCTAGCACCTCAGTGGTGATACTTCTGTAGTGTAGCAGCCATTCTGGTGTGAGCTGGGCAGGCCCTGGGTCTGTGTTTGTGGTGGCTTACCACGCATCAGGTTCCTTCTCACCCCTTGCCTAGGAAAGGGAGAAAATGTGCACATCTCCCTGGCATCTCCTATTTACTGGTCGTGTTTCGGGCCACTCCCTGAAGTTACATCTGTGCTTGCAGAGACTTCAGCCGTAGCCAAAATACATCAATAAGACTGGTGGAAGTGGCAGACAGAGAAATAGCCAAGCGTGTTTTGACTCTCAAGGCTGATTAGTACACAGACATCCCATAGCAAACTGTAGAAATCATTGCCATCGGTTTCAGTGGGAGCAAGATATAGCCTTTAATGAGGTCAGCTATAAGGGCATGGGTTTGACATCAGAAGCAATTCTTGATGTGCTTGTTATCTTCTCTCAGAGGAACCCTGGCTTGCTTTCACAGCCAGCAGTATACCAAATCCAGCAGCTTATTCTAGAGTTTTCTTTGTTTTGTTTTTTTTTGTTAATAGGCAAGATTCATGGACTAGACTGAAAGATGTAATTATTGGAGACTAGGCCTAAGGTATGCCTCTGCACCCATTTCATGCTGGAGATCTTAAGAGAACTGCAGAAAACTCTGCCCACTTCTCTGACTCTTTAAGAGGATGAAGGTTTCAGTTGGCAAAAGGCACTGAGCTCTAGAGTGTTGTTAGCTGATACATTTTGAAAGCATGTCGCTATCAGATCCAGTATCCCATCCAAAGTCAGGCATGGCAGATTTCTTCTTCCCAGGCAGTATTTCCCCTGCACTTTCAAACAGCTGTAACATCTTCCTGCCTTGCCATCTCCAGTTTCTGCAGCTATTCCAGAGCTGCTGAGTAGCAGCATAGAAATGACCACATTTTAATGCAGCCCCAAGCAGTTCCTGTCTGTGTGAAGTTCATTTAAAAAATTGCTGGGGATAAGAGCAGCTGTGTGAACATAAGATACTTTATTATTTTATTGGGCATCTGATTTGTATCTCACTTGCACAATTTTTTCACTGGGTTGAACTTATTGCCCTCATTGAAGTTTACTAACAATTTATAGAGATCAGAATCAGTCTATATAATTATATATCATAATTATCAGCTTCTATAAATTGGTGTTGGTCCACTGAAGTCTAATTACACCACCTAAGGAGCTGAGTCATTTGTTATGACTCTGTTATACAATAGGCTGAAGCTAATTATACTGTATGTCTATGTATGTATCTTGGGGTGTATTTTCCGCCTCTCTTTATCCTCTTTTATTCTCCATTGCTTCTCCAGTGTTTCCAATTACATTAGTTAATTTTGCTCCCTGTGGAAATAGTTTCCAAGAGACACCTTTGGGAGCCTGGAATTAACCAAGTCTGGAGGCTCTATTTTGTGGCCTCATGTTTGCTGTGATCTAGAGGTGTCAAATTGCCTATGTTTTTATAAATGTAACCTTTCAACACATTTTAGAGTCAAATTTATAGCTGGATACATGCTTGTAGTTGATTCGCTCTAACATCCAAAGCAGAGAATATTTTCCTTCCTATTAGAAAATGAGCCTTTGCTGAAAAACGCAAGGAAACTACATTTTGATTAGAGCTGATGTAATGGTGAGAAGCAGAAAGCCTGGATAACACTTTATACAGAAAAAGTTGGGGAGAAGTGAGTGACCGTGGACCATGGTTGTTTGTCTCAGGCTGTCTGACTCTGCACATCTGCAAGGTCACCGCAGTGTGGTGCCATTGAGGAGCAAGCAATGTTTCTCAGCCCTTCAGTGGCACCTGGGGAAAGGGCCTGCAGGCTCAATATGTCCTTCAACATGTTTCAGACCATGCTGAGACATACTTTGCTGCATTACCATATGATCCAAACTAACTTGTCTGATGACTGGTAGCAAGTTTCAACTGTTACTAAATCAGCTGGGGAAAGCTTCCAGAGATGGTGTTGAGTATGTGAGATAGAAGTGTCCAGATAAAGTGAGTGTGCAATGGGTATATCTGATGCTATTGGGAGTTTCCAGGAAACAGCTGACATGGGGCTTGTTTGGCTTTCCAGAGGACACTTTAAAATGACATATTTAAAGGTAGTAAACATCTTTCTTTTGCTGAAGCGTGCTGTGATCAGATTGCTGTTTTCTTTACCCTGTTCTACCTTTAAGTGTCTGTAGTCATTTTATTCACTTATCTGTTCTGTACTAATTGTAGCAATATGGCTTGCTGAGCAATAGGTACACGACTGCCCCAGCACTCCTGTTGCTGTAGGGATAATGCTGACTCAACAGGTTATCAGGAATCACCATTCAGCTTCTGCATCCTCGCGGTTCCACAGCGCAGGCCCCTGCACGCTGTGTGCTGGGTGAAGGGAGGTGAAGGGTGGCTGCAGACAACGCAGTCTTGGATAGCCTTGGAGCAGGATGATGTGGAGGAATGCAGTGGATGCACAAACAGTATTGAAAGGTGGTCTCACTTTAACAGGGCTCAGTGTAGCACACTCTGTTTTTAGTGATCAAATCCATATCTGTTGTGGTCACCTTTACTGTCCTTCCATTCATGGCAAATGTTGCACAACATCTATGACAGCCTGGCGAAATAAGGGTCAGGAACACAAACCTAAATCAAATTTACTGTGTCGTAACAGCTGTAGGATAGAAGAGTGCTTTAACCACTGTTCACACCTTGTCCTGCCTACAGGACAAAAGACAAAAACCAAAAGACAAAAATGCCTCGCCTCATGCCATAGGTGTTCCTCATCCGCTTCCATAAGTGCTGTGAGCTCCGTGGGAAAGTGAAAACCTCAAACTCCCCAAAAGAACAGTTGACCTTTTCTTTTCTGGTCCATATAACGCTTTTCTTAGTAAATTACCTGTCTGTTTGGGATCAGAACATCTCTCTTTCCTCCAGAAATGTGCTTCTGTGATGTACTGTGTTCAAGCTCTGGCTTCACATGGTGCAATTATGGTATTAAAAAGAGGGATCTTCTGTCAGATACTTCTATTTAGGTGAGCAACTGATAAACAGATTAAAGTTGAAACTGTGGGGAAAAGCAGACTAGCAATTAAACCATCAAAGGCAACCTACAGCAGATTTTGTTAAATCCCCTGGTTTTTAACCAGGTGGAACCAAGTAGCTTTGGCGGAGGCGGTGAGGCTGTGGTTTTATCCATGTAGCAGCGGCAAGATGCTGCCCTCCACACAGGCTGTTTACAGTCTTTATCTCTGGTTCTTCTCTAGTTTCAGCTGCTTATATTCATTGTGTGAATTTATTAGTCACTTGTAATTTCTTCATTGATCTTTGTTAAACTGTTTCCTGGCTCATGATCTTGGCAACCTATTTCTGTTGGTTAAACAAGCTGGCTTGTCAAGCAGGTTTTCCCAATGTCACAGTTCTAGTATTAACTCTCTTTATTGAGTAATGCTCCTCCTTATCCAGGATGAGATCAGACTTCGTAACAAGTGGATCAAAGCCATGAAGTTTAGATCCAAAATCCAAGCTGAATCCAAGCGTTCCTGAAATTTGAGGATGTTTGAGTTCTGGTTTGATCTTGCCATGGAGAAAGGTTTAAGTGGCAGAGTTCTTAGTTGGATTCATATTATCTCATTAATTAAAGGAGTTTTTAGTCCCAAGTTTTGATGTTGGGTACATCTTTGATAACCAATGGTCAAACATGATGAGCTCCTAAGCTGTTCAGCAAAGAGGTTTAACACCTGCTAAGCTATGTGGCATAACATTTCCCCAGAAATGTTCTGTTGTATTTTAACTCCTGCTGGCAGCTGGAGAAACCCAGTCAGTTAATAGATGGAAACCTAAGAAGCAGTAAAGGGCCAAATTTTTTATCAGTGTACTGTATTTTGATTCATATTAAATGCTACACATGTCTGAATACACTACTCAGATTTCTACCCAAATACCAAAGGGCTGTTATAGTTGTATCGATAACAAAGACAGAATTACTGAAACCTTATGTGAGAAGAGCTGGTCTTAAGATTTCTGTCAGCTGACTTTTGCAAATGAAGTAATGTTGATCTGTTCTGCTATGGCCCAAATGCTCATATTGATTTTGTGGGGTGTATTCCCAAACATCTGAACTGTGGTAAAGGTTTGACCCATCACCCTCCCAACACCTAGGCCAATATGTTATGGTGTGCAGTGATGCAGATAATGTTGCATTTCCCAGGAGCTTTCAATGCTACAGTGTGCTGAAGACACATCTTGATGCATGAGTTTCAAATCCAAAAACTTGTGTATTATACCAGTATTTCAAAGGAAAAATCCTCAGAATGCATTTTAATACTGCAGATTCAGAACGTTTAAAGCAAAGAATTATACCATTGAGTGGTAACTTTATTTTTATTCCTCTTTAATCATGAGAATAACAATTTTCCTATATAAACACACTTTTGCACTGACAAATAATGTATTTCAGCTAAAAAACTACAAGTGTAATAACTGTGTAACTAGGATCATTATAGAAAAAGACATGAATTGTGTAATCATGGCTTGGTAGTTTATGTAATTGAGGAAAGCTGATATAAACATCTGAAACACTCTGAATTTTGTGTTACAGCAGAGTTTAAATAAACTCTCTGTTCCCCTTCTCCATGCTCCAATGCCAGTGAAAAAGGAAGTATCAGTAGGCTCTTCACTGAAGTAATGTAAAAATATTTCTCTAACCTGAAGATTCTTAAATTACAATCTTTTGCAAACTTACCCTCTTATTGTTTCTGTCTGCAAATTACATTAAAAGCAATTGTATACGTAATTTTTCTTCTAATGGAATTGCCGTAGGGACTCATGATCCTGTAAGGGCCCATATGATGTTAACCTCATGAACACATCACTTCCTCTCTAATTTCTCTTTATTAAGAAGGATTTTGTATGGAAAAATTTTGACAATGTTGACTCAAATGAAACGGATTTTAGGAGGTAGATCAAGGTGTCTAATAGCGCTGGCAGTGTTTTTAGAGGCTTCCAGCCTTCACAGTGACACATGTTTATTACAGTTTGACTCATATTTGAGGGGACACAAACAACAGAAGAGTCTGTGCTTATTTATTCACTAATTTATTGTCTTTGTAGCCTTAAATTAAAAGGGAATCACTTGTAGCATGTGCATTGGCTTACCTCTAGCGTGCACCTTGTCCATATTGCTTAAACTTTTTTCTCATCTGTAACTGGATCTAGTGACACTTGTGTTGCAGAGAGATACCATGAAGATCAATTTCATGTTATAAGGATGTTCCATCAAAATGTTATTTCCAGGGCTCAATACCATCAATACCTCCTATTGATTTCAGTGGAGCTTGCAGTGAAAGTAACACTTCACTCTCTAACAATACAGAGCAAATGTTAAATTTAGCAGAAATATGGCTGATTTTCCACTGCCGATGTGTTAGTTTCTCCATTATCAATGTGTAAAAAGTACTGATTTGACTTCAGTCACAATGAGCTACGTCAAATATAAGTAAAACAAGCACCAGTAGTACAAAGTTTCCTCTCTTTCCTGTTTTCCTGGATACTTCTAAAATTATTTTCACATGCTTGGCATTGCTATTGCCACCTAAAATCAAGAGGAAGAAAATTGTTTAATGTGTGGTATTTAGCTAATTGCCAGTCTCCAGGCAGGACTATAAATTCCAGCAACTGCATATAAAGGTAATTTGGGATCTGTCCATATTTTTGGCGCTGAGGTCAGCGCAAAGGTATTAGAAGTAAATGTGAATGCAGTACAATGGATGCTTTTACTTTGTCTCTGAAAGAAAAGGTGGATTAATATAAAGAGCCGTTTATTCTGAGAGGATGCATCTTGTGTTTATAAGATTGTTTATGACCTGAGCATGTTATACGTAGTGTTCTCTAGATCCCTGAACTTTCACATGATAGCTTTGCAGCGACGTGTCCAAAAGGGTTGGGTAAGTCTGACAGAACGTGCTGGCTCTGTACAAAACACTTGACACCTTCCTGTGTCAATAGAAGAACCCACCTCTGCTTTCCTCGCATGTTGTAACAGCTCTATTTCACTTTTGCCTGGTCCCACGCAGACCACATTGCCTTCCTAGCTGCAGTAGGAAGTTTTAAACAGAATCCTAAAATGTGTGTTTATGCACAGTGCCAAATTTCAAGTACAGGAGAGAATCTCAGTGCCAATTTACTACTAATTGTCCCTCCTGGCTGTGTCTGTTAGGCTTCTTGGAACAGCCAACCCTACAGATCACTGTAAATACTAATCTTCTTATACTTAAGGTATCAGGTTTTCTTTGATGTTACCAAACATGTCGACTCTTATCTTGGTTGAATGCACAATCCAGACACAGTTGTCATTAATAATGTTGTGTCTGCTCCTTCCTTATGGAGAAAATAGCAAGATGCTTCCTTTCAAAATAACTTTTCTATACTTCAGTAATGATCAAGCCTGTTTGATTTACACCCTATTTAATGTTCAAAATGACACTTTTACTTCCCTGAGTCTAAAAAGAAAGCTAAAGCCCTGGTCCTGATAATGTATGTGCTTAGCTTGACACTCACAAGCCCCTTCCAGCAAGTACTATGCATGAATAAATACGTGCAGGACTGAGGTCTTGTGCTCCATTTGCTTGCACTGCTGTCCTGAAGGCAAGGATTTTTCTAATATATATATAGTCAGCTTTCAACTTGCAAAGGGTTTGAGTCTGTTAGCTTTAACTGGCACGGGCAGATCCATTTAATTCTCTATTCATGGGATATTTTGCCAAGTCATTAGCTTAAGTAGAACAATTCATGCAAGTAAAGGCTTTTAGGCCAAATCGGAAGAGTTAAAAATATTACATGTACTAAATTTCATTATATGGAAGATTAGAAGTCATTCACTGAATTCCATACTCTTGTAGATGTAAGGCCTGATCCTCACCTGAAGTAAATTGATATAGAGCTATTGACTTCACTGGTGCTACTGCAATTAATAGCAGCTAAGCAGAAGTCCGTTTTCTATACTGTGACATTTTAGTCTCTTCATGACTCATTAACTTGACCACATACTCCCTGTGAACCTGATCTAAAACCTGTACCTCAATTACTTGATCATCCTAAAGAATGGCTAATTAACAACTGCATGCTTGAAAAAAAAAAGGGGGGGCATAAAGGAGATATATTTTGATGTTTTCCATTTGGCAGAGTATGTATGTTATGAATAATATAATATGCATTTCAAGATCTTGTTAATTTTGATGTGATAATGAATGGGAATTCCTAGTGGAATTTTTTGTCCAGAAATATGAATGGTATTAGCTCAACAGTTATATGATTAAGCAATAAGACCTGCTGAGGCAGGCACTACTCGGAAATGATTGACTGCTTTAATTGATTGACATCCAAAGGTAAAGCCAAGGGCACCAATTTACAGATCAGGTCAATTATCTCCTGGTAATGCCCACTTGGTATGTCTTATTGCTATGCTAATATTAACTGTTATTGAAACATTTTAATGAGGTTTTAATTTAAAAGTGGTAAATTTAAAAAGGGTGAACATTAAATTATTCAACTTGAAATAATGGGAACAGAAATATTCTGCTTTGCTAATGGTGATCTAAAAGTTTTGTTGTGCATACCAATACTCCTAGAGATTTAGTTCATCTCACAGGGAAGGCGAATTCTCTTTGGCACTTAATACAAACCCACAATGTGGCAGCACAAAATACCTGGGAGAAAAGCCCAGACTGCTACATCCAAACGTTAGGTGGAAAGCCAGCCTAGCCCAGGGAGAGGATGTTTCCTGTAATGATGTTAAGGGTCTGCCTACAGAGGCAGTGGAAGGTGCTCAGCGTGACCCCAAACACAAGTCTCTAATAGGAAGGGAGCCAAGTGCAGGACTGGCACGTTTCTCGCAGGAGAGAGATGTGTGTCCCCATGAAAGCAGCACACGAAACCTCTGCCACCACCCACCCTCCTGTTCCCCTGCTTTCACCACGTGCTATTGAAGCATAGGCATGAAGCTGCTTAGGAACCTGGCTCCGTTGGCTGTTCTTGACGAGATCTCCCTCCTGTAATTTAATCCAGTCTTTAAGGAAGATTTAATTTCAAAGAGCCTCATGCTTTTTACAGAAGGAAGGATGTGAGTCCTCTGTCTCTTTCTCCTGCCCCAGGCAGCTGCCCAGCAGCTTGCAGCTGCTCTTCCACTCCAGGTTACCCAGCAGAGCTGGCAAGGTAGAGCGTGTGTTAGCACTCCAGCTCATGCTGAGCAGGAGCACAAAGAGATGTGATGTGTTGGGTCTCAAGGGTGCACATAGCTGCTCTGAGGGCCAGGTTAGAAAGAGAGAGAGAGCTTCTGTTGATATTGCCAGGAGAAAAAAGAATATGGATGCTGTTACCATGTGTGCATACACTGGCAACCAGGAAGATCAGGGATAAAGGTCCTCTGTGAACAGTAAGTTGACCCCTCTAGAGCACAGGATCTGGTATAAACAGAGAAGTAAGACACTTAGACATTTATTGGAAAACAAAGAATACAGATGGTTTAGGCAGTTAGTCAAACATACTGGAAGTGTTTTTGTGTAGGACAAGGAAAAGAAGAGCTACATGGGTTGTATACAATAGGAACTGTCTTTCATTCGTGTAAAGTTTCCTCAAAGTAAAGTTTTAGGAAGATAAACATCAGCATGTCATGAAATCTTGTCCAAGGATATACAGTGTTAAACAGATCTGGGAGATCCTTCAAGAAACAGTATTAAGAGCACAAGTACAAAGTGTTCCAATGCAAACAAAAGAGAGGAAGGATAGTAAAGAAACCAGTTCAGCTAAATCGCAATTTTTTTTTCACTTCAAACACTGGGAAGAGTAACCTTAAGATCACAGACTTCTAAGTGCAGTGGGATGCAGTTAGACTGATGCACACACAATATGTGATGCTGCTGGGACATCAGTGGCTTGATGAAATTCCTTCTTGTTCTTGTGAGAAACTAGAGTAGTCACAGGGCTTCTGGAAATTAAGATTGTGTGACAGGGCTACAGCACAGCAAATACGGTGTCTTTTTCCATAGGAGAGGCACTAGTGGTTTAGTAAGGCTTTTGACATCATCCTACATGCTGTTTGCATCTGAAATGTAGGAAACTGTTTGAAATGCCACAGTTGCTAGCAAAAGGAAGGGGGGGGGTTCAAACTAGTGGGAATTTGTGGGAGCCTGCTGCAGGCCCTGTATTTTCATTAGCCACGTGGATCATGTAGGCTGCAGTACCTCCAACACTGAGGATAGTTAAGATGTCAGACAAATATCTGTCAGGTGTTACACAGAACAGTTCAGGCAGAAGCATGAACTAGGTGACCTCTGTGGTCCTTCCAGTTCCATCCTTCTGTGCCTCACATCAAAATATTTTAAGTTAATATGCCAGAATTTAAACTGTAATGGCCCAGACAGAAGAAAATACTCCTTTCTGCCAATCCTATTGTATGAGTTGTAACCTCTAGCCAAAGGGTGACAGGAGCAAGGGGTGCAGTAACATCTTAAATCACCACTATAAGACTCAACAGAGCTCATCTGTCAGCAAGTCTTGACAGGAGAGTCCTAAAAAAACCCAAACAGGACTAGCAGGTCTGCAGAGTGTGGTTTTTCTCTTGCTCCTCTCCCGCCCCCCCCCCCTTCTCCCTCCATTTACTCTCTTGATCAGCCCTTATTTAAGGGAAGACAAACTCAGTTATGCTCAAGTTCAAATGAAACTTTCCAACTTAGAGAGTTTCATTGAGTACCAAATGATGCCAGGCAAGCTTACCTGTCTCTGGCTGACATTACATTGTGTGACTCCTGTCCCAGGGACCGGCACAAATACCAGTTATCAATCTCACAGGCAAGCGAAAGTTAAATGAAAGATTTAGGGAAGCGTGTGTGATGACAGACTGGCTTTGCACACCCCTATTGAGTGTTGCAAGTTGCTCAGTCTTACTGAAAGGGTAGCTGTAACATGAGATGTAAATAGCTTTGGGGTTTGGGGTCAGTACCTCAGACTGTCCCAAAAAAAGACTTTTGCAGATGTGGTGTGGGAGATGGGGAACTTGGTTTCCTAATCACCTTTCTGCTCTTTGGTTTCCTTGACTGGAGTGGTGAACATTCCCCAGCCCTTGTGAGTGCTCTGAGCTGAGTAGATGGAAACAACTATTTGAGAGCTAAGGATTTAATTGTGCTACAAGGGTTAAAAGTGCTACTGGTAGTCTTAGCCAAGGCTTAAAATACATGCTTATGCAATGTACAATAAGGACACAGAGTTACCTAGGAGCTAAATGATGCATTTAGCACTATGCTGAGTGCAGGTTGTATAAATAAGAGCTCTAAATAGTTTCAATTCCTTATGTATGTTTTCAAAATACCCTTTATTAATGCTCTTGAATTTGGAATAACTTTTATGGGCAAAAGATCAACAGTGATGTGAAGATGAATTTCACGCCCCTCTTAATCTATGCCATGAAGTTATTCAAAAGCCAGTGAAAAATCAGTTCCAGTTCAACCCACATTGATGCCCTAATCTGTGTGCTGTCATCGGGCAATAGTGAGTTTTGAACATGCCATATGGGAGCTTTGCAGATGTTGCACAAACTGCCTTTTCCTTCCTGCTTCCTAGGCTTTTGTCAGCTATGCACTCTGTCATGGCAGCATGCAGGAGTGGGAGCACGTCAGCCCCTCAGTAATTACTCTAAGATAGATCCATTTTGCCTATTTCACGCTTACATCTCTCTGCAGTGAGCATAAATGAATATTGCAGTATTATCCTTGTTTGTTGTAGCAAGAGTTCACTATCAACAACAGTGGCTTTGGGGACAGGTAGTTTTCCAGAGACTACAAAATCCCAGCTAATGCTCCTTTAGGGGAGGGGAGGTTAAAACCTTGAGGGGAGAACATCTGGGTGGTGTTTGCAGGCAGGTAGTGGTTTACACTAGCCCTTGCACCAAGCCAGCCAGATGCCACCCAACATTGTGCAGAAAGCCTTGGTCAGTGTAAAACTGAGCCTGAGCTACTAAGCCTTGCTTAGATTATTTTGCATTAGTGTGACTACACAGTGCTTATATTAGATTCAGTGGCATGAGGAGGAGCACACAGACTTCACTCACATCCCTCTCTTTGACTCCTTGTTTCTATCTTTGTCAAGGATGTGCTGGTTCCTGGGGTGCAACACTTCTTTCTGAAGCCAGTTTCTTTGCTCAATAAACTTACAGGTTTAGTTCTGTTTTCTGAACAGAAATAGGCTCTCCATTTCACCATGCCTCTAAATTAGGAAGTCATCTTTGTTGTTGCTTTTTGAGCTTCAAATGGGCTCTAAATAGCTGTGGTTATAAATGTGACGACTAAGCGTGGCTGTTTCCAAATACACACTGCTATGCTGGCCTGTAACAGAAGTCACCAAAATACAGCATGTTATGAGAACCAGCAAAGAGCTGGTGGGTTACTTAAAAGGACATATCGCTTTGCCTAACCATCACTTTCCATCTTGTAAATACATGAGTCATTAGTAGGTGCAAATCTGTGCTGAAATGCATAAATATCCTGAACTGGACATCTTTTTTTTTTTTTTATAGTTAAAAAGTAAATACAAATAAATTTAAAATTAAACAGAGCCTTCGATAAACCCTTTAAGTTTCTCAAACTCAGGTATCTTGAAGTGGTTTGGGCCTTGATCCTATGCTAGTTGCTTTCCTGATGTCAACTGCAATCCTGTCTGCTAGGAGTTCGTTGCAGTGTCAGTGCTCCTGCAGAACAAAGAATGGTCTATCACAGCAACAAACATTAGTGGGTGATGTTACATCCCATTGCAAAGTATTTATTTTCTAGATATGAAGGAATATAGAAAAGTATCAATCTGGATTTGATGCATGGGTAAGAAATGGAATAGTGTGGCACAGTGAGTTCACATAACATACATCTCGCAAAATACATGTCAGTCAGGTGAACAGGAGGTAATGTCACCTCCTTTCAAAGGGTAGAAGGACAGTATGTGCTAAAAGAAAACACATATTGCTGATCTGTGCCAAATCTCATACTGTTGTAACGGGGTGTTTATTTCATTTAGCTTGATCACTGTGGAGTTTACCTTTCACATCACTAGAGCTGTAAGAAAAAGGAGAAAATACACATCATGCATGTATAGGCAATTTGTGCCAAACTATTCAAAAGCAATATAGGTTGTCAGCAAACAGGGCTATTTGCTGTCTGCTGCTATCTGCTGTATGTCTCATATTATCTGTAACAACTCTGCAATTCGTTCTTTCACTCTTGTTCTCTCTCTTTCATCACATTAGATTATGTAGAGGCACTTCAAGGTAAATTTTTAAAACTGTGTGGGAGATGCATGTTGGAGAAAAACTTAAAGCAAATATCTTGAATGTTTTTTAGCGCAACTCCATCTGTCACCTATTTTGACAACTTACCTGCTCATGTCACCTCTGTCTTATGCTGCTATGTTGAGTCATATTGTGTTATCTCAAAATAACATGTTTTGGTGCCAGGGCTGCCTTAAAAATGCTGCATGCTTAGTAATTATAAGATAGGCTTCTGTGCATAAGGAATATAGAGAACGGATGTTTTCTGTTCAGCCACCTCCACAGCCCTGCTGTGTGTCTAGTGTTGTGCTGTAGTGAACTTGCTCAGTGGCACTGCACACTTAGGGGAGCTCAAGGTCAAGAGACTCATTTGCATTGTAAGTGCAGCACCTCTTGCTGAAGTACTGTTCCACATTGCCCCCACTCATATATCTTATTGCCATACCGCTCCTTCCAGGTTGCATAAGTTAAAAAGTCAGCTAAGAACGCTCAGAGATGACAGTGATATAAAATATTAATATGGCCTTATAGAAAATAATCCATAAGCTCTTACAGCAGCTGTGATTTTGTTCTGCAGTTTGCTGTATTAAAAGAGCACATTCAACTTCCAATCTAGCCAGTTTCACAAGCGTGTTACCTGTAGGCTTTCTGATAGTTCACAGTCACAAATTACTGTTTCTTTTAAGCCTTTTCTGTCACTGTGTGTAGGGGAGGAGCAAGAGAAAAAAGTGCTAGAACTAAAGTGAAAGCTGACTGAAAATACAGAGTGAAACTGCCAGCTGCACAAAACAATCCAATGGCATGGAATAAAGGGAAATCCTCCTCACTCTCTTTTCCTTAATAGCTGCTACTTAGTGTTTCCCATTACACATGGATGTGCATGTCTGTCATGTGAAATGGGAGGCAGAGTGTGGCCTTTCAGAAACTCAGAGGAGGAGGGATACTTAAGAAGTGTGGATTGGGAGACTGTGTTGTGAGATGGATTAGGAATTGGTTGAAGGACAGAGCCCAGAGTGTTGTGGTTGGTGGAGCAGAATCTAACTGGAGGCCTGTGACTAGTGGTGTGCCCCAGGGGTCAGTGCTGGGTCCAGTACTGTTCAATATATTCATCAATGATCTGGATGAAGGGGGAGAGTGTTCCCTCAGCAAGTTTGCGGATGATGCCAAGCTTGGAGGAGTGGCTGGCACACCAGGAGCTGTGCTGCCATCCAGAGTGACCTGGACAGGCTAGAGACATGGGCAGGGAGAAACTGAATGCAATTTAACAAGGGGAAGTGTAAAGTACTGCATCTGGGAAAGAACAACCCCATGTATCAGTACAGGCTAGGAACTGATCTGTTGGAGAACGGCCCTGAGGAAAAAGATCTAGGAGTGCTGGTGGCTAGGAGGATGCCCATGAGGCAGCAATGTGCCCTTGTGGCCAAGAGGCCAATGGCATCCTAGGATGCATTAAGAGGAGCGTGGCCAGCAGAGCCAGAGAGGTTCTTCTCCCCTCTCCTGTGCCCTGGGGAGGCCTCCCCTGGAATGCTGTGTCCAGTTGTGGGCCCCTCAGCTCCAGAAGGATAGGGAGCTGCTGGAGAGAGTCCAGCCCAGGGCCAGCAAGATCCTGAAAGGAGTGGAGCATGTGCCCTAGGAGGACAGGCTGAGAGAGCTGGGTCTCTTCAGCCTGGACAAGAGGAGACTGAGAGGAGACCTCAGGAATGGTTAGAAATATGTTAAGGGTAAGTGTGAGGAGGAGAGAGCCAGGCTCTGCTCAATGGCATCCAATGGTAGGACAAGAGGGAATGGGAGCAAGTTGGACCACAGGAGGTTTAGTATTAACCTCAGGAGAAACTTGTTTGCAGTGCAGGTGCCAGAGCACTGGACCAGGCTGCCCAGGAGCCTGTGGAGTCTCCTTGTCTGGAGCCATTGCAGAGCTGCCTGGACGCATTCCTGTGTGACCTGGTCTAGGTGATCCTGCTCTGGCAGGAGGGGTTGGACTAGATGATCTTTCTAGGTCCCTTCCAACCCCTAACATTTTGTGATTTCTGTGATACCCTGAGGGGCTGGCTGGTGCCTACTACCCTAGCTGTAGGGCAGCTCCAGCTGATTTGGGGTTTTTGAGGTGGGAGAACTTGGGGCAGGGAGACTTCAGTAATTCACCAGGATGAGATACACACTTATCGGTGCTTTTCAGAATTGGTAATTAGTCACCAAAGATATCTGGAGATGAGCAGTAACACAAGTGGCACTGATCACTGCAAAGATGGTGTTAAGTCTTTTTGTGCAGCGCAGGCTCTGATTCTACAATTGGTTGTAACTAACAGAAGGAGTCTCTCTGACTCCTTTCAGCTGTTGATCAGGCCATACCCATGTCCAAATGCCAGAGTTGTCTGGCCAACTTGCCTGCTCACATTCTTGAGGGAAGTGTGATATGTGAGACTCGTCATGGAATTTGGAGCCCGAATGCTTGTTAAGTATCAAAGTGCTGGTCCCACTGCACACCCTCCTGGTGTTCAGGGCATTAAGGACTCTGACGTTACGATGTTCTGAAGCTGCGCAGAGAGAAAGTGCAGATCCTGGGAAATGGTAGAAAGGGAAAAGCTTGGAGATTTTGATTATCGGTCATCCCTGTCATACAATGCATCGATCTCCTAAGGATTACTCCCAGAAATGATAAAACTGCTCTAACTAGGTCAGCAGTATAGATGAGGAAGAAGTGCTCAAAGACTGAGCTTTCTTTTTGGTCCTGTAACACAAGAGCATAGGCATTCCTGGCATTTACGGTTTCCTTTCCTTTGGAGTCCTGGTGGAGCTGGGAACAGGCTATATGATGCAAAGGCATTGTGTAATGTGTACTCCTCTCGCAGCTAGCAGCCTCAGCAGGAGGTGTAGGCTGAGCAGGATAGGGCTCAGCGCCCTGGCACACATTGTGTCATTAGCTAGTGTCAGCATAGTCCTCTGGCAAAACAAAATATAAGCATCAGATCACATTTATGCATCCAGCTGGTACCTGTCCTGCCAAGCTTGCGCGAGCAGCTCTCACTGCTAGTAGGTTTGGGGACACCAAGTGGCAATGGAAATACATTGACTTACTATCTGTTGATGAGCTTTGCAGAGGCAAAACATGTTTGTCTTAAACCAGCTCTGTACTTCAGTAAGATTATTTTGAAGGTCAAACTTATACATATTTCTGGGGTGGTTTCTCCTATGTTACTTTAGGTGTATTTTCCTGGACTATGTCTTGCCTAAAGCTGTGGGAGACAGCACGTGCTATAAGAGGCAGCCCCTGAGCTTAAGAGCATCAGGCATGTGATACAGCATACAAGCCCTTGAGTAATGAGCTAAGGAGACAATTACCTAGTAGGAATGGTACATCTAAGTGCATGTAGACGTTTCCTCTGCTTCACAGTGAGTCCCAATACAGAAGCTGCACAACCAAATGAATATGTGGCTTTCATCCAGTTTCCCTAGCATTTTCTTCTCTTTGTGTAGGACAGTAATGACAAGATATTGCATGGTGGAACGGTAGCTGGTAATAAGAAAGTTCACCAGACTGGAGAGCTGGAACAGAACTTTTGTAACTTAGCAGCAGATCGTTGTCCCAGGACAATGGAGGGCCAGCCTAAACTCTGCAACTGGCTTGTTCATCTAAGATTTTTTTTTGTTATGGTAAATTTCATATTTGCTCCTGGGCTTTGGATGGTGTGGAGGCATAAGGGAGGCTGCAAGGCTACTGTCAATCTTTTTCTCTCCAAATACTGGTCTAGCTCCAGTACCACTGGGGCCCAACAAAGGGTTGACTCCCAAGTTTTGGGCTCTCCCAGAGGCTCTCTAAGCCTTTCCAGTATACCTGAAGTTCTTGTTTCTGTGCTTAAGCCTTGTGAACCATGTCAAATGCGGTCTTAAAGGTAGGGTCTCATGAAATATGACATCAAGCAAGAATGATACATTGGCATTTCTTTCCTAGGGTTTAGACTGCACTAGGTCAGACATGATAGAACTTGCAGCCCCATTGTAGAAGAGGCAGCTTGGTTGCAGCAGCCATAACAGGACAGTCCCATCAGCCCCAGCTAGTGCATCATGGCACCAGCCTGCTTAGCTGTTGAAGGCTTAGCACTGGGAGTACAGTGGGTATAGGCCAGCCCTCCTCCCCCTGAGTGCACCCAGACGGCCTGGCACCCCGCCTGAGAAAACCCTCCCATCTCTGCCTATCTGCTGCTGGCAGCACTAAGAAACTTGAGGGGTGGATGCTGCCAAAAGTTTATCTTGGGATCAAACACCAGGTGTTATAAAGGTCATTAATGTTTTCCAAGTAACGTTCTGTTTGCTTCTCAAAGCCTCTGCCAAGTTTCTCTGAGGTGTGTTCATAAAACGCTCTGGATGTCTCATACAATAAAAAGGGTAGCAGATTTCTAAAGCAATTTGTGATACATCAGTAGCATCTTAGAAGAGTATGTTCCTATTACTTGGACTTGTTCAGGTTGGCTTCCTTGCCAACTGAACTCTTACACTTGCAACAACAGAAGAAACCCCATGTTTTTTATATTGTAGCAGTTTTGCAGATTTAGGAGCGTTATATTAACCAATACATGCCACAGCTGTTAATACAGGTTTCACAATCTATCCCCACCAAATGTTATTTTTATGATACAGTGATTTTGTGACATGTATTGCTCTTGGCTGGTATTCCTCTGGCAATCAATTCAACCAATTTAGAAATCTAGAGAAGTATACAGGATTACTTGCAGAATGGGTGCATCAAAAGACATTGTTCTAGTAACAGTTGATCATATAACTAAAACAAGTCAGTTAGGGATGGCAAAGATACTGGATGTTTTTATTTTAAGATATGTACCCATGCTTGATGCATTTTCCAAATTGCCCTATGTAAACAGTCTTACAGGGTGTTTGGTGACCCATGTATTCAATCTTTTTCACTTCTGGTAGGCTAAGGCCAATGGGAGAAACCTGTTACATACTCAAAACTTTCTCTTTCCTTTCTAATTAGAGTGTGTTCAGTCATCATCTTCAGCTGCTGTCCCATGCTTGCTCCCTTACCCCCTCCTCTACATGCTTGTAGCCTCTAACTTGTCTTCTGCCTTGACCTCTTGGTTGGAACAAGGCAGGTTGCTTTAACAGTGGCAGTACTAGGTCCTTATTAATGTGGTTCTTTGTGTCTGAAATGAGTAAAGGAGCAATTATAGGAGCAGCTGAGCAAGGAGATGAGAGGGGAAAACTTGCAGCAGAGGGAAGTGGCGAGCTGATGGAGGACTGGGAGAACATCTCTTCAGGTAGGGTAGCTGTAACCAGGCAAGCTTTATAAACACGGTCTTAATTGTTACCTACTTTATATCTACCAAGAAAAAAAGGAAAGTGAATTAGGTATTCATGGCATGGCAATTTTTTATCCACACAGAAGATCTTGGGAGTTCACTCTTCAGTTTAGTTAATTTTATTACTGCAATTGAATCTGCTTGTGCTAAATATTTATTTGTGTATGTTCAGCCTAGCTGCCTACGGTATTGTTTTCTGAGCTGCTTTAAAAATATTCCTGTCTTTCTTTTGTTGAGATTTCAGAAGCAAATAGTGGGTCCTTTAGGAACACTCCTACTAGTGGATCATACTGGGATGGCTTTGTCATGCTTAGCCACTGACAGGGTGTTTGTCAAATAGAGCTCCAGGTTGCATTAGGCAATCATCATCATAGATTTTATTGCAAACTGTACTGTTCTAATTAATGAGTCATTATCATATTATTGGAAATGTATCCTACCTACTGATGTTCAACTGCAAATTATCCCCTTCTGTGTGTTTTGTAAAACAGGAGACAAGGGCTATGTTCTACAGCAGTAATCTTAGGGACTTTATTTGTCCATGTCACTTAATTCTACAAAATGTATTTTTCAATCACAGGATCTGTCTTCAAAGAAAAAAAGCAAAACCAGTAGAATCCAGGCCTAAATAATTAAGACCAGAGCCTTAGCTAGTGTGAACAGGAATATTGAAATCATGGGATATGTAGCAGATGTTACCAGCTCAACATCAGCTTTTTTTATATTACAGCTGTGATAAAAACACTGACCTTATGTTACAAGTAACAATTAGATTTTTTTGTATTGTAGTTAGCTTACTCTTTCTTCTTTCTCTGTCTTTTTTCCCCCCTTTCTCCCCCTTTTCCTGCTCTGTTGAATTATTTTATTAGAGTTCAAGATCTGGACAAGTAAAGCATTCCTGATAAACCTGTGTTACCGGCACAGCATTTAGTCATAAAACTTCAGAACAAAGGGAATGAAAAGCATATTTCACAATGTTTAGTTCCTGCAAGTCTTAGAATAGACCAGTATCCTTCCTAAACTACTTTGTAAGCATTCAGGTATAATTTGGATGAGTTAAGTATAGAGACAAGAGGGCATGTTTCAGCTACATGAAAGAGGTTTATATTGTCCTTTCAGAATGGAAAATAGAGTATGCATAAAAATACCTCTTGCCATTTAAAGAGCAGTGTTAAAGACTTTGTATTGGCTAAACTGTTTCTGGACTGCTCAAAATATTGGCTGGCAGAGAGAACGAAGTTGGTGGCTTCAGCAAACACAAAGTTCCTTACATGATATTTTAAAATAAATACAGTAAGTACCTTTCAGTGCAGAAGAAGTCTCTCATTAAATCCCTGCTCAGTTTCCACTTAACCTTTCAACCCAGTCAAAGAAAAGCTGAAATACTAAAGATGGGTTGCTTTGAGTGAAAAGCTTTATCCTGAGCCTAGGAGTCTGAATTTAGAGCAATGCTGGAGAGAGAAATTGAGAGCCAGTAGCACGTTTGTGAGGGTTTGGCTCCCAGAGTGTTTGCAAAGGGTATGCTTACTGTGGCCACTTTTCCATAGCTGCAAAGGGATGCTCATAGGATGCTGGAGGATGACATACCCTGTTTGAGACAGCCCTGCTTGACAGTCAGACAAGCCTAAGACCAGAGCTTCTGTCTCAGGAAATTTTCTGTATGCAGAGAGAAATTGAAATGACAGACAAAACACAGGTCAAAGGGGGAACCAGCCAGAGTAAATGAGACACGAGATTGAACTGGAGCAGTCAAAGGAAAGAGCATCTTTTTCAGGCACAGGAATGAATAGTTAAACTTTAAGATTGAACTCCTTGCAATTTACTTGAGCTCAGTAAGGAAAATAGATTTAGTAAGTTAAAGAGGAGTATAGCTCAGAAGAAATACATCAAGTTTTTGACACAAGGCCTATTTACCATTTAATTCTCACCAGATAGAAGTGAGCCCCACCCTGGGTGCATGATGGAGCTTTTTGATCAGTTTAGCTGCTCTGCAGGGGCAAAGCTACAAGAGAAAACTGAGAATGGCCATCTAGTGCAAGGCACTGCTCTCTGCTCTCTCTGGCTATTAAAGTTACTCTAGCAGTAAAGATATTGAGGTAAAGAGACTTACTTAAAACGGCAGGACTCTGTGTGCGCATTTTGATCATGAAATTGAAGTTCTTTGGTGTTACTATGATATGACTTGTGGAAATGCTATACCAGGTATGGAATGAGTAGACTTGGTAACACTTCTGACAGAGTTGTGTGATCATAATTGCAGTGACTGAACTGCAGTGCTCTAACTTGCATTGTTCAGCTGAAAGAAATGCAGCTGCAAGAGCCGAGTGCTAGCTGAGAGCTTGTGTGTTCTCTTCTGAACCTAACAGGATGAAGCTACAGCTGGTAGTGGAACCTTTGCCCCATAATCCCTGGCTGCATTGGTTTGCTCTTGTGCAGACCTACCATTCTAGCATGTGTGTGCATACATCTGTGTATGTGAGAGGTTAATTGTACCACACAAATTGTGTCCATTTCATATCTGATGAAATTTGAGACTAGGATAAACCAGCTAATATAATCAGTTACGTAGATTCTCTGAAATCCTGCAATCTGTTTGTTACAGGTGTGCTTTCAAAGTTAGAATATTACATTAAGGGTAATTTCCTTGATGTTTAGTTAAAATCAGTCACTTTTCTAGTCTATCTTCATCTGTGTCAATCTGAATTGGCACAATTAGTTGTAAGCACCACAAAACAAGTGTCTATAAGTGACAGATTTATTTTTTTCCTCTAATTTATCAGCTAAAACATCCTTAATTTTGGAGACTGTAAGAGGCCTCACATCCCTCCTGCTCCTCAAGATGTGGTTCGCAGTTGCCAGTAAGAAGGAGTCAAAGTAGATTGCAACCAATTAATCAGCTTCAGGAATGCTAGCAAATATGTAAAAGCTGATAAAATAATAACTCTTCACTTCGCAAACAGCAAAGGAAAAGCTTAATGAAATTCTTTGGCTGGAACTGGAGTTTCACCTACTCTTACTGACCTAAAAATGGCATCCTTGGGGTGGAGGGAATATGAAGCTTTTTGGAAACAGAGAGCACTGGGAGCAGAACCACTGCCTTCCAGAAGGACAGTGAAATACTTACATTTCAGAAAGGACTGAAGTTAGTTTAACAAAATCCCAAATTCAGGCCAAAGAGTCTGCTCTTGGCTGTGCTCTAGCATCTTCTCCAAAGAGAGGAACTTTTTGGAAGCTTAAAGGCATCGAGGATATGTCTGTGATCCTGCACACACAGAACTAGCTGCTTTTCCATCTCTATGCACTGAGAGGTGTGGGCTTCAATTTGCTTCCTGCTGATGTCTCCCCAAGGGATAAATCTGTTTTGAGCTATAGATAGCCATGCTGCACTGCACACCATGCCAGGGATAATGGGACCTCCAGGGCCTCTGCTCTCCCTCTGGGCACACAGGAGTCTCCCATTCATTCGTTCATTCTACATAACAAAAATAAGTCAGTGTGGGAGGCTGGCATCACACCCAGCTTGGCAGAAGTATCAGGTTCTGAAGGAGAAAAGTTCAGAAAGTGATACCACGTCATGCCCACGTAATCCAGTAATAATGATCCTGATATGTATTATTTTGGAGTAGCATCCTAGCAACCAAATAGAAGAAAAAGCATGAGAACAAAGAGGGCATGGTAGAACTACCCTGAAGCATGTCTGAATATTAATTATGCCTCTTAATTATTTTTTTTTTAAAAATCAGGTGCTTATTTCATTATTTATAGCACAAAATAAAAACACTACTCTTTTATTTATGATACTGATTCTGCCCAGTTCGTGTTGGCTGCCCTGTTATCAACAGCAGCTCTGAAACACTTGATGTCTTTCCATGTGACTTTTTGCTAAACTGAAACTGTAGTTTAGAAATCTAAAAAGGAAATCAAAGTTTGTATTATGGGGCAAAGAGTATTTTAAACTTTTACCAAGCATGAAATGAATCATAATAACTATCTGGACTGTACACATCAAAGCAGTGCAAGCTATAAATTAATTAATCTTGAAAACACTCTGTACGACAAATAAGTTGGCTACTACGCTAACCAAGTTACAGGAAACTTATATTTATCAAAATGAATACTTACCCTGTAACCAAAAAAGGAGCTATGTGCCATCATTTCAACTTCTTGAGATGATAAATACACAAATAAAAGACATGGTTTGCCAAGCAAGTATTATCTGCAGAATTAAATTTAGTATGGAAAGGTAGTGTATTCTCCAGGCATTTCAGCAGCAGTCTGTGTACATCATTAACTTCAAAATAGCTCATTTATTTTCATAGTTCGGTTTCCTTTAGCAAATAAAATGCAGTTTGGCAAATTGTGTAACATGTCTGTAATCTGCATGTTACATACAACCAACAAATTTTTAAAATGAGAAGTCTGACCCACAGTTATGTCCCTCAGGCTTTTCTATCAGCAGAACTGTCCCACAATCAAAACTGTGCCGCTTTAAAGCTGAAATACTGTAGTGATGAATGATTCACATCCCTAGTTTAGTGATAGGAGCCAATGAAAATTGCAAGGAGTTGCTCCTTTCCAAAGTTTGCTTAGTGTTTCACAACCTCCTCCTGTTTGATCAGAATGTTTGCATTTATTATTATTTTCACCCAACTCTCAGTCCTCATTAATATTTATCCTTGTCCCCACACTAACGTGAGCTGCAGGAACTGTAAGTGGTAACGCTGCAGGGTAATTGTGTTTGTAACTGTAAATACAATCCATTGCTGTTTCACTGTATGAGCATGAATTTACACATATAGGATCTATTACACTGTGGAGAAATGTTTTAAGTGAATTCCAACGTCAACCAAATTGATAGTTTAAGGTATGAAATTCAACATTGATAGATGGAAATGCTTTTTTACACAACACATGATTTAACCATGGGCCTGTCTGCCACAGAAAATTGTTCAGACTGAGATTTAGCAAGATTCAGATTTAGAAGCTTATATGGAAATGAGAATATCGAATGTTATAATTAACACAACAAATAGTGAAAAGGATATTGAACCTTGTGTTCTAGGATGTAGATCAGTCTCTAACTGCTAGAGAGTAGGATATGAAGCAGGCTGTTTACATCTGCCCAATAATGTGCTTTTTTTTCTTCCTGATGTACTAGGTACTGATCAGTATCAGACTTTGGTTCTGACACAGAACTGATCATTTCCAAAGGTACTTTCTTAGACTGTTCCTACCAGAAAGATGTTGCTCATACTGTGATAGCAGCCAAATTCTTTAGTCCAGACTCAGAACAGCAAGGCATTAAACCATTCTTCCCCCCAAAGACCCTGTTTAACTCTGCTCACTGACAGGCTGTATTCAAGTTCAACCTGATTACTTCTTCAATAAATTTAAGATTTGCAATTCGTGTTTACATCTCTGTTTTACTTAGGCATGGAATTGCAGGCCAACCTTTTTCAGGGAGGTGGTAGGTTGCATGAAAAAGCTTTTGTCCAAAAACAGTGTCGTACCTACTGAGCACAGATGTTTAATAAATCTGTCCTATGATAGGTATTACAGAAAGAATGTGTGATTAGAACATAGCTTTGGATCAGGAGAGCACCACTGAAGAAAAATTCATGATCATTGGCAGTTGCTAGTCTGTGGTTCATGTTATGGAGTGGTCTGAGGGCACACAAACTGTATGTATTCCCTTATTAACCAAGTGAGAAAATGCTCTCCAGAACTACACCTAATATACTCATTACATTCATAGAACCAGACTAGTGCTAATCTGAAGTAAATCCCCTGAGATACCTGTAGAGTGCACACCAAGTGTCTGCAGGTCCACCACAGCAGGGCTGCACTGTTCACTGACAAAGACCTGGCCTTCAGGAATGCTGTTGTATGTGTTGGTCATGGCCAATCTGATGTCAGTTGCCCAAGGCAGCTTTCCTCTTCCTCCCATATCTGTTAGTATCTTTCTTTTTTCAAATATTTTGCCTTCCCCTGCAAAGTCACTGAGGCATTTTATGACGCTTTTGTACAATGATTAGCCTGATCAATACGTTTGAAATATATTTGATAACTCACATGGACTGTGAAGTCATAGCTTACAAGTGCTGTTAGGTGGTAGAGCCAGGACAAAACTGGAATTTCTCTTCTCCAAAAGATGCCTAATTTAGAAATAATGACAAATGGAATCATCTTGATGGTCTTCTATTTACCATTATCCAAATACTCTGTATCATCAGCTGGTGGCCCTTGATGGCTCCCAAAGTGCTGGGGAGGTGTTACCTCTTTTTCTGTTTTGTGTAAGCCACAATAGCAAATAATTATAGCTGCTTTTCTTCTGCTACTAAGGAATAGATGTAAGAGTGCCAGGGAGGAGGATCAGCACCAAGTCCAAGTCAGTGCTGGTGGCTCCAGCAGTCTTTACCCACATCCCCCCAAGAAGACAAGGACTTCTAAAGGGTAGCCGAGTATCTCTGTCTAAGGGGAGGGTGATGTCTTTACCCAGCACGCAATCTGTAACAGTGCAGTTTAAAACTTTACAGCCCCAGAACCGTCAAAGCTACCATCATTCCTACATCATAGTGCCTTTAAGAGCACAGATACTGGAAGTCTCAGGAGACAGGTATCCTGGGATGCTGGTAATACTGGAAGAAGTTGTGTAAAGCACAGAGAGGACATTCCAAAACTGGAAACAGAAGAGGCAGTGATTTGCAAAGCATTAGCAGCACAGCAATACCCTGCAGTAGAGGGATAGAAGCTGAACACTCAGAAAACCCAGATATATCCTGTAATAACAAATACAGAGCTAAAGTAAAAAGAGAAGGAGCAGTATGGTTAGCATCTGATAATATACGTATCCTCTAGCCACTGCTGAAAGACATTCTAGCCCACACTAGATTTAAGATGGATGAGAAGTTTGCTGTCAAACAGGCAAGGCTTAAAAGAGTAGAGGAACTGAAGGTTTGATCTTTAACACCAGATGGAAAAGAGAAAGATGAAAGAAAAGTTAATCAGAGACTTTTCTTAAGCTCTACTGATTACTGGAAAGCTTTTGACATGGCCTGTAGTATGCAGAAGTGAGTGGTGAGCCTTGATATTAACCAGCTCACCTAACAGAGTTTTTTCTTCCCCCAGAGTTTAACAACTCAGTCAATAGCCTGCTGGTGAGTTATTACATTTTCTATCGCAAAACCGACAAGGTATTTTTAATTCATGATCCTCCCAAATGGCACTAGTGAATGTTTCCTTTAAAAGTCAGTCTCATCCCTAGTGACACCAACAATGGAAGAAGGTCAAGAAAAGAAGTGATTGTCTTCTCCCGAGATGTAGACACTGCCCTGTGAGCAGGTGCTTTAGGTCAGTTATTTAAAGAATGAGGACTCAAGTGACTTTTGAGCAGATGATCTCTGTGAGGATTAGTGGCATTGGTTCATTCTGAAGAACACCTACTTCCACTCCTGTTTCTTTGGGCCACATAGGGCGCTGTCTTGGTTTGCTGGATTGGAGAGGAGGAGGCAGCTGTAGGACTTTGCTGGATACTGAAGTACTGAGCAGCCCTCAGGTATGGGTCAGTCCTTTCCTAGATATTCCCCCCCTTGCCTTGAGACACCATGAGTACATCAAGTATTTCAGCAGAAGCAGACAGCACAGAGTCTCTGTTCCCTGTGTGGTGAGGTCTCTGAGGTATCCCCTGAACAAAAATTACTGAGAAGACTGTTGACAATGAGTGATTGCACCCACTAGAGCAGTAGTATTCATCACACTTGCTGAGATTTAAACTGATAACCCAACCAGTCATCTCTCTAGCCAGCCATGTGACTTTTCACATCATATAGCTGCTATTCATCTTCACAGCTTCCTGCAAAGTAGAAGATGAGAACAATATTATCAGTAGTTTGCATATGGGCAGCGGATGCAAGGAAGACTATGGGATTTGTTTCAAGGTCACAGTGTCTGTGGCTCAGAGTTGAACCCTTCAAACACAAGACCTTTCTACCTTGTTCTTATGTCTAATGTCTATCAGTATATTTTTCCCTTATGGTTTAAGCTCTTCTTTTGGTTCCCAACTTTGAAGCAGTTTCCTCCTCTTGGATGGCATGAATTTTTAACTCGTCCATTGAAAGCATATGGGCTTTTCCTAGCAAGCAAGTGAATCTACAAGCTTGGAAAGGCATGTGAACCAGAGTTTGAATCTCAGCCAAACAATTTGTTCTGGCTTTAATCAAGATGTCTTCTTTTAACTTCAAATATCATTTTTTAAAATCCCATATCATAACTTCTAGTGTCACACTATGAAATCAATAAATGCTACCAGTCATTTGACTCAGAAATACTTCAAAGCAGTCTGAGTAATAGTCATTATTTTATTTTTAAATATATTCATCAAAGCAACGCAGTTAATATGAAGGCAAAACAAAATTAACTGCAACAAAGAAATGTCAGTTACATTTTGAACTTGCAAAATCCTATGAATCCTGCTACTAGTTTTGCATTCAAAGTTTGTTTTCCTGTTCCTATAATGACACTTTTTAATAACTTTTTGATTCTCATCGTATTTAGTAACTTAGTTATGCAAATGCTAGTTTTAATGTAGTAATTTAATTGATATTATTTCACACCTGAAGGAAATAGTAACATTTTTGACCCAGGTTCTGCTACATACAGTCTTGTAAGAGGATCTTACCCTGACTCAACAATCCACTTTAATTGTTGTTGAAGTCTCATCAACTTCAGTGGCTCTGCATTAAAACCAAAATATATGATTATGGGCATTACTGAGTAAGGGTCAAGGAGTTTCATCTTATCCCATAAATATTTCAGTGGTAAACCAATGGAAGTGTTCCTGAGTAAAGTTCCAAGAAAAATAAGACTTTTGAGATCTTGTCCATTTATTATAGCAACTACTAACCAGTTCTATTGTGTACTGTAATGATGCTTAAATTTATGTAGTAGAGATACTTGGACTGTAAAGATTTCCACAAGTGATTCTTTTTAATTAATTTCTAGAATCAGTAAGAAGAATTTATGCTATATCTATTTTACAGTAGATAAATCTGGGTTTTGTTAGATTCAGGTTGCTGAAGTGTATTTTATACTTCTGAAGACAGGTAACTAGCAGGGAGGACCCCATCTGTGTGTAGCTTTGGGTGAAGTCATCTCACCTAGTTCTGGACATTTACGGACACCTGATTTAGTCTCCCTGGGCTCTTCTCACAGTCAGTAAAGCAGGATCAGCCCTTCCAGTGTGTCAGTCCTCTGAATAGTTTTAGACATTGATTTTAGGAGGAAATTAATCATGTCGTAAGTGCCTTTTCTTGCTATTGATTTTGAAAGTATTTAGGGCCAAGATTCACTCACTCACACCTTCTTCTTTTGTTTGAGGTGCTGCACAGTACCTCCCAGGTCACCAACTGCTGCCCCAGTGCAGATCTCTCAAAAATCCTGTGTCCCATGGGCATAGCTTGGATGCCCCAGAAAGGGTCTGAGATGCAATAAAGGCCTTTTTTTAGGTGACTGAATCCCTGCCAGATGGCAGGGGCTGCCTCTAGGTCAGGTGGAGCCTATCTAGTGGGCTCATGAGAAAACAGAGCATATTCAGAACCTAAGAAGGTTTAGACTGAACAAAACCTGGGCATGTATTCTCTGGGAAAAAGACTCTGAGAAAGCTATGGGAGCAACTCTTATCTTTTAAATGGAAAAGCTTGACATCAGACCTCAGCCACTAGAGAGTTTAAGCAAAGCATATCCAATGGCTTGATTCCCAGTTCACGGTCAGGACTTCCACTGCACACTTCACTCCTAGTGCTCAGGCATAGGACTGGAGTAGAGTTAGGGATAGGGAAATGAGAGTCCTCAGAGCTGAGCTTCCAGAGCATTCCTGTTCACACCAGAAGGTCTATCTGTAGCTGGTGCCCCAGCATCAGCTCTGGCTAGTAAAAAGAAGTTCCCCCAGGGGATGCTTCAGTGGTGGCTGGTGACCTCCAGGAGAGGCTGTCATCTCAGGTCTGGCAAGCAGATTTACCTTCAGGTTTTCAACAAGTGTCTGCTCTTTGTTTGACTGAACTTTTTTCTAACCATGAATTCTAACTGCTTTGTAGTTTTAGTTCATTGTTCAGTACTGCTTTTCTGGGGAATTTATGAACTCTTTGATGCTCTCTTCTCCTTGCAAAAAGGTTTTAAGAGTGGGACATTGTACAAAGGCATGTGTGCTTGGCACAGCAACTAGTAAATAGGATGCTTTTTGCTAGTTACGTTATTTGTGGTATGTTTCATCTTCCATCTTCTGTACTGTAATTATTTCACCATCTCTGACCTTCTTGTCCATTATGTTACCTTCACCAGTAGCATGGAAGTGAGCATGATGTACACAGGAATCACATGTGTTCCAGCTGCTTTCCTCACCTGAGGCCAGGGTGTGGGGCACTGGGAGTGCAGAAACTGGGGAGAAGGGGGAGGTTGAGCACAACCATGAGAGATTGAGGATGCCTCAGTTGTGGGTAGGGTGGAAAGGAACAGGCTGATGCACACATGCCATCTCAACTCTGGACCAGCCGCTGTGATGTTTTGGCCACGGTGAGGGCAGTGTGTCTTGGCCAGTGGGTAGACTTTGTTGGTGCTGGAGTGTTAGTGCAGGAAGAGTGGCTTATTCTGTGAGGGCTTGTTTGTGAGGAGTAGCACAGGCATGAGACAGTGTTTTAATGTGAGCGGAGGAAGTCTTGGCAGTTTTTAGGTGGGTTTTGGACAGTTTGTAGGTATCTGTCAGCTGCAGCATGGGGGCAGAGTTGACTTTTGCCTGTGTGGTGCAGTTGGAATGCTGTGGATAGATAATCAACAGTTTGCTTCCGCAAGTGACCTTGAGGCTCCAGATCCATCTGGCAGCATTTGACCAGGGGGGAGCCAAGACAGGGCACCCTGGGCAGGAGAGGGCCTACTGTAGCTGCTGCTGTGGAGCTGGAAACATGAGAGTAGCTTGGAGGGACAGGGCTGGCTGCTGTGAAGGGTGTTGGGGCAGAGGGTGACAGCAGGGCAGGGGAGTGAAGTGGAGCTGCGGAGGCCAGACGTGCTGAGGCTGTGGGGAGTGCGGGGTAAGCGCTGCTGTTGGAAGCATGAGGGGAGGCCTCGAGGCTGCGGGCTTTGGCGGGAAACGCTGAGGGACCTCAGGGCAGGGTACAGTACCTGGGGGCTTCAGGAGGAAATGCTAAGGGCCCTCAGGAGGAACAGCACCTGGGGACACTTCAGTGGGAAATGTTGAGCAGCCTCAGGGAGTGGACAGTAGAGTAGGAACCTTGAAGAGGACCAGATGGGCCACCAGTGTGTTTTTGATAGTAAATGCTCAGGTAATGCACCCTAGTAAAATGGGAGAGAGTGGTGGCCTCTCAGCATGTCTGCAGGCTTAGGTTAACTGTGTCTGGGAACAGGAACACTGAGGTTGTTAATCCTGTCCTAAATACTTTTCCCTCTTTTCCTGCAGCATCTACTGGGCAGTGAAGGAAATGGATGAGGAAAGAAATGGACAACAAAGAAAATGGACCAGAAAACCCTGCACTACAACACAGGTACAGCTTATTACTGTCAGTGTTGGAGACCTGAAATACAGTTCTTATCTTGTCCTTATACAGCCTCTGCTTGTACAGTTGTCCTACAGAGAACATATGTTCCCCAAAGTATAGGATGCGCACTTCGCAGTCTCCAAGCCCATCTCTGCATTAGCTCATACCTACAATATGCATAGGATTTTAACTTTGCAGCAATTGTTGTGTTAGATGGTATATATTTGTCAGCTATTACTGTAGGGTGGACTCTTAAAGAGAACGTGATATTTTTGCTGCATCGTCTGGCTGATGTTGGAGCACTATTGTAGAAGCCTTTATGCAAGTGTTTGTTGATATTACTTAAGTAAGAGTGGCTTATTTTGTGAAGGCTTGTCTGTGAGATGCAGTGGAGAGTGTGAGAAAACAGTTCAGTGGGAAAGGATGAAATCTGGAAAGTTTTATATACATTGCTGTTTCGGTTGAATTGTCTGAAGGTGGATGTTGGACAGCTGAACAGTTGATTTTGCCTGGGTGGTGCCATTGGATTGATGTAAAAAACTAATCAGAAGAGGGCTTTTGCACGTGACCCTGAAACTCAAGATGCAGCTGGCTACTTTAGGCCTTTTTCTTCAGTCTAGCTGGACTGAGGAGGGCCATTCATAGCTGCCCTGCTACCAGACCCCAGCGGAGTTAAAAGTCCTGAATATTCAAACACATTCTGTTATCAAACTGTGGCATCTATAACACTAAATTCAGTCAAGCACACATATACTCCAAGGAGGAAATCCCAGGAAGCACTGCTGCTGTATGAAAACACTCTGGTGAGGTGGCTTCTAAAGGGAGAGGGGTGTCTGTGTGGATCTTCCCTTATGGGGTACCAGAATCCCTTAGGTAATGAAGATTTTCAGCATGGTAGTTCTTCCCTGTATGTGTGGTTTGCTGGAATCACTATTGTCCTGGGCAGCGTGGAACAGCCCCGGTAGCAGGGCACAGATCAGTGCATCAGTACTATTAGTTTTGATCTAGTTTGCTACCATGTACACTTAAGATGGCAACTGCAGCATGGAGGAGGTGCCTCAGCCGTAACTGCGGTACTGTTCATTGGCTAGCGCGTTGTCATTTGTTGTTTTTCTTTTCGTACCTGCTAATGGGATGTAGTGAAGGCTGTTCGGTACTGTGCATGAAGTTTGGCAGGCAGCCCAGGAAGCCCAGTCACGTGTCCCAGCTGCTTGCAGCGCTCACAGAGGGCTTCGTTTCCCCAGCTTTGCTGCTGCATGTTTTGTTCCAGCTGCTTGCAAACAACAGATCTTGTGGGCAAGAGCTTCCTGATGATTTGCCATAGAGGTGTAATCAGATAAAGTTCATGAAGAGAATTTCTTGTAGAGATGGAATGAATTTGCAGTACAATTATTTTCTCTCTGTTAATTTCAAAGATGAATGTGCCAGACTCCTCTTTCCTCCACAGGTGAAGTCAGCAAATTGGCAGGGACATTACAGAGACTTACTTTCAGGAAAAGGGGGAAAATTATTTAATTTTTTTTTTTTCTAATTCTGAGCACCATTACCCCTCACCTTTGAACCAAGAAAGACTTTACGTGGTGTCATAATTTAGCAAATTACTTCCTCAAAGGAAGGTCAAACATTTTACCATTCAATCAATAGGAAGCGACTTACAAATCATGTGTATTGATCATTGTAATCATTCAGAGGAATGTAGGGCAGACACTAAAATCACATGCACTTAGTCTTAATTGCCCACATTAAAGTAATTATGCCCCAAAACTGTCATTGTCTAATGCTGTGCACACTACCCAGCATGGTAACTTTTAGCCATACATATTTAATCATAAATCAGCCTCTTAGGTCTGTTGCACTAAAGACCCACAATCTTGCTATAATTATGCAAATATGTCTTTTTGCATCAACATGTAGGTTCATGTTGCTTTTGGGAGCCAAATGGAGGAAAACAAGCCCCTATATTAATGCAGCTGGTATTTAATACATATATTTTACAGTTGTGCTGTGTGTTCATGACACAAGTACTTAAAGTGACCTGAAACTGCTAATGAACAGAGAGCCTTTGTAAAAGCAGTCATGGGTCAAGGACTTGCAGATAAAACTTGTTGAGCAGTACGTTGATGGTAGGCTTGTGTCAGGAGAGTGCTATTTGTTTGAGGATGTTTATAAACATTATTTTCCAGAGGATCATTTCAGCTAAAAGTGTCTCAGACAAGTACCAGTTAGGTAGCATTAAAAGAAATGTCTTCTGATTTTGTAAATATAAGGTGGGTGCCTTTTTCCTTTTGTCAAGGAAGCCAATATGTAGTCTCAGGAAAGTTTTGGTTTGATTTGTTCCCACAACCTCCACTGTGGAAAGTGAAAGATTGATCAGGAATTTGTTCCTTCTACTATTCCAGAAACCATTTCTAAGCAGATCTGGAAAATGAACCATTCTTGGTATGTTACGTACTTTGTATTTTACAAACAAGCATGTTGGAACTTAGAGCTATTACTTAAACGGGACAGCCAAATTTACCCTTCACGGAGAAGATGAGATGAAGTCCCTTGAAGTTAATGAGACATCTTCTCCTGTCTGAGATCTAGACCACAGAACAGGTGCCAGGGCCCACTGGTCTGATTGGGGGTCAATGTTAGGTTCTGACCAGCCTCAGATAGTTCCCATGCAGCTCCTGGAGGTCTTCAGAAAGATACATCTTGTAATGCAGCCCAGAACAGAACAGGTCATGGATAGGGAAAAATATATAAGACTGAAATGTAACACAAACAGGCAGCAAAAGGAAGGAGTTTCACACTGCTTCACCTAGAGCCTGCTTTTAATTCCTGACTCCCCTCTGAAGGAGCGCAGAGTGGGCCACACTTTGCCTTTGCATGCAGAGGAACAAAGGGAAGGTGCAGAGAGGGAAGACAGGCTGCTGTGATTTCCAGGCACCTCCACACTACCATTTCCTGCTCCTCTGAGCTTTATTGGAGCCTGAAATATCACATCATTTCAGCAAGTGTTGATCACTACATCGGTAGTTCTGCAAAATGTTCTTGTTGCACCTTCTCAGTCTTCAGCACAGTGGGCTGCTGACATGCAGGCCTGAGGGTGCTTCTGTGAAGCCCCAAAAGGTAATGAGAAAAGCTGCCTTTTTGGCAGCAGGCTCCAACAAAGGCATGTGCCCCTTCACTGGGAGCTGTGTGAGATGCAGATCCCTCAACAAGCTTCAGAGCTGTAGGAACAGGGAAGCACGTGTGGAAGCTAAGAACTAAATTGATTCAATCCTGGGAGTATCTATGACTCCAAATCCAGGCAAATGTCTTTTAGCACGTTTTTGAGAATGTCAACAATGTTTCTGATCTTCTGGGGTTCAAAGCAGCAGTGGGGAGCATAAGATACCTTGTCAGTCACATGCAGGTGGGCACTGAATCACAAATAGTTTGGTATGGGCTTTTGAAAAGGAGAAAGTATGTCATTTCTTTCAGCAGCCCTTAGCCCCAAAACAGTGATTGAAGTATTAAACACTGATCAGAGGAGAAACCCCTAAGCTATTTCAAGGGAAGGAAAAGAACATAAAATTTACGAGCTCAAAATGGTTGCATCAAATCTGGTCAGAGCTCCGATTAGGTTACAGGATAGTCCTGGATATGGCCAGTTTGGGGGCTTGTTGCCTGTCTCTCCCTGCACAGCCAGTAGTGAGGGGCTGTGTGGCATGCCTGATTGCTTGGGAATCCCGGCACTTCCTGCACTCGTGTGTTCTTTCAAGTAGCAATGAAGTTGTTTGGCTGGATCCTTTATGAAAGTTAAAATTGGTTTGTCATTTTCTTTTCGCTTCTCACACCTTATCTAGTTTCTACATTCTTCCCACTTCAGTAGTCAAAGTGATTGAAAGCCAAAAACTGAGCAGATCTGTCCCTGCAGCAACTTTCCTCGCATTTCTCATTTACCATTTTATCAAACAGGCTCTTTGTATCTGCAGTCCCCTGATGTTGCCTCTGTTACACGGAGATATTCTTCAGGTCATGGGGGTTAAAAGGGGGCTAAAAAGGAGATCATATTGGACTTGCTTTACACAGACACGTAGCATTAGACCCAACGCCCAATAGAGGAAAGATATACTACTCCTATTTGATGAGCAGCAGGCCAATAAATTCATTAATCATCATTTTATGCCTCATCAAACACTTCCCAAGTTCCTCCATGGGAGTTATACAAATTAGCCACTGAAAAGGCAGTAATTTTAGTTTAGCTAGGTAAGTGCTTTTTGATTGCCTTCCTGAACAATGCTTCCCTTGACAAGCTAATAAATCAGCCCTTTCTGAATCAGAAGTGCAGCAAGTGCGAACAATAACTCCACATAGTTTCTCCACTGATTTCAGCTGGAAGGCCTAAGAGGATGATCTGGGATCAAAGTCTCTTACTTTATTGCAGAGCAAAAGCTTTCTTTATGAAGAAGAGCTACAGAGAAATGAGGGAAGGGGGGATTTTTTTAATCAATTAATGAGAGAAAAAGTCTTGAAACAAAAAGGAGGCCTAAGTCTCTGATTGCAGGGCTGCTGTGAGGCTGGCAGGGTGCAGGGCAGCCCTGGCAGAAGTGGGCCCTGCTGCAGGTGAGGCTGGAGGCATCGGTGGAGAGGCTGCTCCTGCGGAGAGCTGCCTATTACCGGGGCGAGTCAAAATACTGTGTTTAATCTGCGACCAATTGATTACTTGAGTGTTTCAGGTATTTGTCGTTTAGGTTTAGATTTGTTGGGTGGCTTTACAGTAGGAAGCCTTGAGGCTCTGTTGCCTTATCTTTTTTTCAAATTGCTGCCTTCGACAGTATCATTTTTTTTTTAACTTGGCCGTAAATCATTTCACTAATCAGCTGTCGCCAGCCAACATGCATACATTGGCATTCAGCCGGAGAATTTGTTTTGGAAGGCCTTTAGCAACAAAAACTCTGTTTGTATCAATAACCGTCTGTTAATGTCTCATCCATACGGATGTACAACACGGGGAGAAACAAGGGGAGACAGCAGTTACACAGAGCAATTTGGTGGAGGGAAGGGGGCAGAGCGTTAATCGTCTCGTACAGCGCAGGTCCCCGTCCCCGTCGTCCCC
This sequence comes from Bucco capensis, assembly GCA_013396975.1. Classification (NCBI taxonomy): domain Eukaryota; kingdom Metazoa; phylum Chordata; class Aves; order Piciformes; family Bucconidae; genus Bucco; species Bucco capensis. The sequence goes on along the minus strand of VWZO01013361.1, from coordinate 1,651,600 downwards.
GCCCCGCCGGGGCTACGGTGAGGCGGTTCCCGGTGGTTCCCCGCGGCTCTGCCGAACGGGACTGCGTGCCGAGACGCGAGCCCACGCAGCGCCGGGACTGGAGCCGGGGTGCGGAGCCCAGCGCCGCCCGCCGCTCCACTGCGGCGGAGTCCGAGCCTTCCCCCTCCCCGAGTCTAGACCTGAGGTATTTTAAGTACAGTGTGTCTCTTCTCCCCTTCATTAACTTTCCCTCCACACATCGCTGCATGCCTCTGAAAATAACTTGGCAAACTGGGAGCCGTTTATCTCTTTTATCTTGGGACCTGATCCAATTAAATAAGTGCACATTTACATTTGCATCCATCAGGCATGAGCGTGGAGAGGTCTGTGGTTTGCTTTAAGCAAATAAAAGCCAATTTTGCTGGAAAAGAGGTGTCTGGCCCAAGACCCTGCGCCCCAACTGCAGGGGCGAGCCCAGCCTAGCGGGCGGGCGCAGGGCAGCGCTGCCGCGGGCAGGACCGGGCCCCTGGCCGGGCCGGGCCGGGCCGGGCCGGACGCAAAGTACCAGCAGCGCCGCGGCACAGAAAGGTGGTTATTGCCCAAGTGCCTGCATCAGCCCGAGCCGAGCTCCCGGCACGCTGCGAGTTCGCACATGCTCTAATTATAACAGATGAGTAACGCCGTGCGGAGGACATTTATTTTCTGGTAGTTGGAGGTGAAGAAATTTCTGGCCGAGGAGGCTGGCAGCGCTTGGCGGCGGAGACCCGGGCCGGGAGCCGCTGCGGACGCCCTGGAGGGGCAGGACCCCCAGGAGCCGCTTCGGCCTCATGCCGAGTTTGGACCCGCCGGGCTGAACCCTCAAAAATTTCCCTGCCAGCAAACGTGCAAGGGTAGACGAGAGGGACCGGGGCAGCCTCCGGCCTCTCCCTGTCGCCGGCTCCCCTGCAAATTAGCGGTGAAAACAACGCGGGGCGCTCCCGTTCAGTAACGGGTATTAAACAAACGCAGCCAACCCCAAAGCGAGGGGCTTGGGGGGCAGGTCGCAGGATACGACGTGACCTGGCCGGACCGTGGAGCCGCACCTCCTGCGCTGCTCTGTGCGCCTTTGCGACAACAGCAAGCAGCCGCCAGCCCCGTGCGGGAAGCAGCCCCGCAGCGCGGCGCAGCACTCTCGGGGGACCTCACGCTACCGCGGCCGCGCAGGAAACACTTCTGCCTTTGGTGGAGTAGAAGCGCCCGTGTTTGGGGGGGGACACACTGATGTCCCCTCGGCTCAGCCTTAGGCGCTCCAGTGAAGGCTGCAGCAGGAGGGGGTGCTAGAGAATCATTAGGCCTGGGGACTGCTGCTGCAGCCTGGGAGCGGAGGCAAGAGCTGAATGTGGCTTTTTGGGGCTGCAGGCAGAGCAGAAGGCACCCCGCGGAGCACTGGTGGGCAAGAGAGCGCACCGCTCGCGCAGGAGCACTCTCCCGTGGCCACCCCGTCAGGCAGGGTAGGCACCTCGGCCAGGCGCGTTCTGTCCTTCGCCGACCCCGGGCGAGCTCCCTTCCCCAGCAAAGAAAGGTCTCCGGGACGGGACGGGCTGCTGCTTCCGCGGAGCTGCGGTGGAGGAATGCGCGGACAATGCGCCATCTGTCACCACCGGGCCGCGCCGCGGCCGGGAGCGCCGCCGAGGGCGCTGATTTATGCTGAATGAGCCTAAGAAGTTCTCGGTGTAGACTTTGTCTTTCTCTGTCAGAGCCAAGTAAAAAGAAACAGCTGGCCTGAATTTTTAGCACCCATAATTAATTAAGAGCTTCATTCCTGGGATTTGATGATTCAATAAAGCAAGACCCTTATTCCCCTATGTGATTCCAGTGAATATCTACTCCACTCCAATCCTTTTGGGTCCCAAGATAGGGCAGATTAACACTCTTTTTCTGTGGGAGAGAGGGGAAAAAATGCCTCAAGATTGCATCTGAGGCACACACAAAAGGTAAATTCAAAACTGCCACTTGTTCTCTGCAAAGGCTCCTTATTCTCCGCTATTGATGTATTTGTGCCAGGTTTTAAAGAAACCAGAGGGGGGATGAGGAATTAACATATTGCTCATTTGGAAAAACAGCCGGTTCTGGTTTTGGTAACACTTGTTCCCTTGCCAGCCACAGATGTCCTTACTAATAATCTAGGCAGGTCACAGAACGAGAGGAGCGGAGGGGCGGGCTCCCCTGGCACTCCCATGCCGTTCCGAGGCTGCACCCAGGCAGGACTGCTGATCTGGGCCGGGCGGTAGCCGTGGGGCCGGCTGTTCCGCACCGCCAGCTGCCCAGCACCCGCGGAGAGGACCGGCGCTGTGCGCGGGCCAGGCCGGGCTCGGGAGGGAGTTCCTTTTCGGTTTTGTTTTGGGGGGTTTATTTATTTATTAAATTTATCACCGGTTTGGGTTGAAGTTCCTGTACTTTTCCTTACTGCAAAAACTCTGTGATATTTTTCAGTCGACTCCTTTAAAATTGCTGACCGTGTGATTTCCTGTGCTCTCGTGGCAGAGAGGCTTTCAAGTACTTTCCAGGCACGACAGGAGAAGATGCTCTTCAGATCCCCTCACCGGGCTGTGGGGGGAGAAGCCCGATAAGCCAATTAGAGACGCCCGCGCCGTCCCGGCCGCCGCGGAGGCTCCGCGCCATGCGGGAGCCCCATAGGTTAATAGGGACAATTGGAAAAGCAACACTCGCGGGGAGAGCAGCGGGGGGGATGTAAACACGGTCCGGGGTGTTGAGGGTCTAAATTAGGATTTGTTTTGTTTTTAAGCGTGAAAGAGGAAGCAGCAGGGCTGCAGGCTTCGGCAGGCTCCCCACCTCTCCCGCCCTCCGTCTCCGCAATTGAGAAGCGGGCCTGGAGGTACGGGGGCGGGATGGTCCTGCCGTCCCTACTGGAGCTCGGGGGCTCTGCAGGCTGCCAAGGGCAACCCCAGCTCTGTCCGTTTTCCTTCAGGATGGAGGGAAATTTACCGTGGATGGCACTGCTGCCTGTAGCCCCGGCCTCCCGGCCCCGCCCGGGATCTCGTCCTCCTGGGTGCGCTGGGAAGGCGATGGGCCCTCCGGGGCTCTTGGGAGTTTTCCCCGGGAATCGGGCGCTTGGCTCGGCCGGGCGTGAAGGGGAGCCGCTGCCCGACAGGAGCTGCGATATCCACCCGACGGGCTGCAGCTTTCCGCCATGCCCCTTCGGGGTGCCCATCCCCGATCGGCGCCCGGCGCAGTCTAGAGACCAAGGTGTTCCTGCGGCCCCACGTGCGGGCAGTGCCGTGACAGCGGGGCCAAGGTGCTTCTCGGCTGCGGTAGGAGGTTCTGGGGGTGTTGGACTGTCACCTGCGGGAGCGGGCGGCCTGTGCGCCGCTCCCTGATGACACCTGCGCTGCTCAACCCGCGCCGTCGGGGCAGGCGGGTGGCGCTCCCCCCCCTCCTTTGCCCCACCAAGGGCCGCATCGGGCGGCGAGGGCTGCCGCCCTGCGTCTGGGGCTGGGGAGGCTGAAAAGAAACGAGCTATTTCTCGCAGCCTCGCGGTGGCTGGTCCGTTCCCACCTGCGCCTGTGGGCAAGCACCTGCTCCTAGGCGCGCTGGTGGGAGCTCAGCCCGCAGGGCCATGCCGCTAGCCGCGTTCTCGCCCCCGCCTGCCCCCACACCGCTCCGCAGCAGCAACGAAAGCCCTCCTGCGCCCAAACCTCCCCAGGGCAGCCCGCAGTCCTGCCCAACACCCCAGCAGGGCTCCGCTCCCAGCGTGATGCACTGCTCCTGGCCCCTCCCGAGGCTGCGCCCGATTAACCCACAGCAGCTTTAACTGGCAGCAGGCCTTATTTTTATTTTGAGATATCCTCAAAAAAAATTTTAACAACAAATTAACATGCCAGAGGCAAAAAAGTCAGATGGTGCCCTCTTCCCCTGCTCTATTATAAAATATAGCATGCTTGTGTTAAAAACAGACTGTACAACGTATCTCCCGTGGCAGGGGAAAAGGGTGAAGAATAAAATTGTTGTATGAAATCAATAGGGCTACAATAATAGTTATGGTTTAAAATAGGTGACAGGCTGCATCCTAAAGGAAACAGTTAATTCCCTTAGGAATTTATACATCAAACGAAAACCGTATTGAGATCACTGATAGACCTATTCAAAATAGCCTAGATTATAAGGAATAGGGCTTTTTGAACGAGTGAAGCTCCTAAGCTGCTTTGCAAAATAGCTTTTTCAGAGGTAGGAAGATCAGCCAGGGAAAGGTAGAGCAACAATTAAAAAAAAATAAAAAGCCATAGCTAGATGAATAATTAAAACCTTTTTATTTTGAGATGGTCGTTCCACTGCGGGACCTGTTGTCTCTGGAGTGCAGTCTAGAGGGGCTTTGTCAGCTCCCTGTAGCAAAGGGTGCTCGGGAGTTCATGCAGAGGTGATGTCCGCCGCGAGTAAAGGTGTCGGGAAGAGCCGGGGCTGGAGCCCACCCGCAGCCGTTTGCCTTCACCCGGCACACCAGAGCTGCTCCTGCCCCTCACTGCCGAACTTTCTCCCGTTTTAATCAAGGCAGGTGAGTTTGACAAAGCTGCTCAAAAAACGCACCTTCCTGCAGGTCTCGCGAGTGGAAATAAAAGAACCAACCGAGGAATGCAAGCTTTTTTTAAAAATTCATTTATAATTTATAAAGTGACAAAATAACATAGTTATCCCAGGCATATTTGATACTTTACACGTTCAGTGTGAAACAATTTTGATTTTAAACCAGATTATCTACACAGATCATATAACCAAGAGAACATGGACTGCATCTTAAAAACATAAAATACAAACTAGTGTTTTAAATCCTGTAAACTGTAAATATCCATGAATAAACCTGTTACAGCTAGTAAATGGCTCTGACAAAGTTGAAGAGGTTACAAACTATTATCTGGCTCGTAAAGAAAAAAAACCAAACAAAACAGAGGGGTGTCTCCACAGTCCCAACAATATTCCCATCACATTAGCAGCGGCGATGGGCTCACGTACAGCTGACACCCATAAAACATGATCTGAACATGGAAAAACGCGTCCCCGGAGCTGGGTGCTGGTACAGGTCCTCGCCGTTATTTGTTTGGAGGCGGCCCAGCCTGCTCGGCTCATTGCACCGCGGGACTGGTTTGGGGGGAGGGGAGGGGAGCTTCTGCGCCGAGTGCCACTGGGGAGCATCTCATTCGCCCAGGGACCCGCTGTCCTCCTGGCTCAGGCCGTGGAGTGCAGAAACGCGCCGAGAGGTCTGTTACACAGGGGACAGCCGATGGCCGGGAGCGCCCCAGAGGCCCGTCCCCAATCTCGGCAGCTACCCGCCGCAGCGTGGCGGGACGCGGCGGCCCTGCGGAGCTCCCGCACCGGCGAGCGGGTGGCGGGAGCCAAACTCGGGCCGAGTGTGACACCTACCTGCCGGCGCCGGGAAGCACCGCGCCCGCGGTCGGCGCTGCGCGGCTGCGGCTGGCTGGCCCGCGCCGTCCCGTGGGCCGAGGGCAGCGGTGCAGAACGCCGAGGTGTAGGGAGGGGGGGAAGGGGCCGGGACCGAGGCGTCCCCCGCCGCACCGAGCGCCTTTGCCTGCACAGTGCCCGTCCCTGGACACCGCCGCGGCACCTCTGCGGCAACAAGGCGGGCTAAATCTGGCAGAAAATCGAACTCATTAGCGAAGTTCACCAGCTGATTGCTTTGCATAAGATGCGACACTGATTGGAAGTAATTAGGTTAAAAGATGGGACTGCGCTTCAACTTGGTGTTTCTAACAAGTGCTTTTGTGCATGGCCTGATTTAAGCCTTTCCCTCCGGAAACAGCGTCCCTCCCGGGCCTGGGGCCGCCGCCGCTCGCCTCTCCGCGGCCCCGTGGGCGGCTCTGGCCACCGGAGCCTGACCTTTCAGAAATCCTGTCATTCTAAAAAAAAGACTTCAGGTACTACTGTAAGGTTCTAAACTGAGCCCCGCGACTCGTTTAGAATGTGTATTTTTTCCGCAGCTATGCACGTATGTATCTACCCGTTGGAAAAAAAAAAAAAAAAAAAGAGTGGTTTGGACTCTGTTAAAAATCTCTTTTAATTAAATATTTGCATTTTACAAAGGCGGTTGCAGGTCTTTTGTATCTAATAAGTATAACCTATTTCTTCTTTTTTTTTTTTGCATTTTACTTTAGCTCACACCCAAGAAAAAAAAAAATAGGCATAAAAAATTAAATTAAACTTGTATATATATATTTTAAAACTATGAAACAATTCAGAAAAAGACACGGAAATGTATATATTTATATTACGAAAACAACATTAATGCCTGTACAGGTGTCTTAATTTCATAATTTACTTCAAAGATACTGTATTATCAATTTAAATACAAAAAGCTACATTAAATATACAGAATAAGATTTAATACAAATCTTTCTTCTTTGTGTGTGTGAGAGGGAGCGTGTCACTCGCTTGCTGTTCACTTGGTTAAGACATTTCTGGGCGGTTTCCTCCCAGCCTTTTCCAATAGACTCTATAAACTTTTGAAGGGGGTGCTGGGAGGGAGGGGGAGCTGGTCTTTTTCTGTTTGTTTTCTTTTGCTTTTTCTTTTGGTAGTGGAAAAATAACTGCCAAAGCAATTTATTATTTCTCTCAATAAATTAAAAAAAAATTATATAAAAGAACAAAACCACAGTCCAGGAGGGGGTAGAGAGGAGAAGCCGATATTAAATGTTGGACATACCTTTCTTCAGTTCGTAAGGTGAGTCTTTGCAAAGGTCTACTTGGGACTGGCTCCTGATCATTTTAGTGTCTTTAGCCAAGCTCTCGGCTCTGCTGAGGACAGTCTGGTTTAATCCATTAAAGTGGGCGCCGGGGGCTGCGGCGCCGGCAGGGCCACCGGCGGGGTGCCCGTGCAGAGCCCCGAAGGAGCCGTAGTTCGTATAGCCGGGATAGAACGGCGCCGTGTAGTAGAGCGGCCGCGGCAGGACCGCCCCGTTGGGGAAGGGACATTGCGCCGGCGGCGAGCGCGGCCGCGGCGGCGAGCGCGACGGGCCACTGCCGCCCAACACGGCGGGGCCGGGGGGCGCCGGCTCGCCGCCGGCCTCCTTCGCTTTGTCCGCCGAGGTGGCGATCTCGGCCAGCGACCAGAGCTTGGGCTTGGCGAGTGCCGCCTGCTGTGGCGAGTGAATGACCGAGGCGCCCATGGCGGTGGGCAGCAGCGGGTGCAGCTCTGCGGCGTGCGGGGGCCCAGCGGCGGCAGAGGGAGGGCGGTACGGCGGGGGCTCCTCGCCGCCCGCCGGCGGTAGCCCGCGGCCCGCAGGGCACGGCCCCAGCGGGGAAGAGCCAGGCGCTTTGGGAGGTGCGGGAGGCCCGTCGAGCCGCTCCTCTGCCGGCTCTTTGCAATCCGAGTCGCTGAGGCCAGCGTCGGCCTCCCGGGGGCTGGGGGATTCCTGGAGGCGCTCACAGCCCGGCGCTGTCTTGGGATCCGCCGATCCTGGGGAGGGGTGAAACAAGAGGGGTGGAGGACAGCTCTCGGGTTCGTCCTGCACCCCCAAACACGCCCACCCCGTTCGCCGTCCCCGTCCTGGTCATTCCCGGCCCCACCGCCGCCAGGCCCGCAGCGCTGCCCTCCGGCCCCCCCTACCCCAGCTGCCCGCTCGGGGGGATAGGCCGCCCCGCCGTGCTGCACCCAAGCCGCGGTCTCGGTGTCCTGGCCGAACCCGCTGCTCTACCTGTGTCCGGCGTCCCGGGGTCCCCCTTCTCCTCCAGTTTCTGTGGCTCGTCCTCGTCGTTTTTCTCCAGGTCGATGTTTTCCTCTTCCTCCTCGTCCTCGCTGCGGTTCCGTGGGGTCCAGGTCATTTTGTTTTCCTTTTTGAGCCGCCGCCGCGCGTTGGCGAACCAGGTGGACACCTGGGTGAGGGTCATTTTGGTGATGATGGCCAGCATGATCTTCTCGCCCTTGGTGGGATAGGGGTTTTTCCGGTGCTCGTTGAGCCATGCCTTGAGGGTGGCCGTGGCGTCCCGCGTCGCGTTCTTGCGGTACGCAGGGTCCCCGTAGGGGTAGGAGCCGAGCGGCGCGGCGTACGGGTGGTACCCCAAGGAGCCGGCCATGGCTGGCGTGTGGTCGTAGGGCGAGCCCTAGGGAGAGAGGGGAGAGCGGCCCGGCGGGGCGAAGTCAGACAGCCGTGGGGTGGCAATGACACGGCAAGGACAGCGCCAAGGCCTGCGAGCGGCCCCTGCCCGAGCCCCGCCGCCTCTTCCCGAGCGTCGGGCCCTGACTGCCTTCTCCCCGACTCCTTCCCGGGTGAAGGGGCAGAAAGCCTCCGGCCCCAGGAAGCCACTGGTGGCCTGCAGTAATCCAGCACCTCTTTCCCAAATGCAGGTGCGGAAAAGCAAGTGGGCAGCTCGGCGTGGGGGTGGACAACAGTGAGGTGACCCTTCTCTTTTCCCCTCGCGCTGCGATCGCGGCATGCAACCTGCCGGGCCCAGGCGACTGGGCCGATCCTCTCTGCCAGGCCAGGGGTGGGAGGAAAAAAATAAATAAAGGAAAAAGAGTAGAACAGAAGATACAAGAAAAACAAGACAAGAGAAAAGTGAAAAGAAAAAGGGCAGAAAAACGAATGAAGAAACTCTTGCCTAGATCCTAGGCGGAGGGGAGAAGCTGAGCAAAACTCCCCGCGTTTTGGGGGGAACTGTGGGGCACTGGGAGCGGCCGCAGCTCTGCGGCGGGGATGCTCCGGCCCCGCGGGCGCGTACAGTAGCGCCGTGCCCTGCCTTCCCCTTCTCTCGCAGCGCCCGCGGAACAGCTCGCGGCCACAGGATTAGAGCCATGCAATATTTAAGCAGCCTAATTATCGCCGTGCAGGGGAAAGTTGCCTGGATTTATCGCTCGGATTTCTCCCGTCGCCGGCCGCTCCAGTGTTCATCTCCTTTTCAGTCATAAAAAGCTAATTATTTGCGCGATTATGATTGCTGTTTTTTTATAGATATAAATTAAAAAACATGTTTTGGGGTTTTTTTAAGGGAATGAAATCGGTCCCCGCCTGCCCCAGCCTCGTCTGGCCCGGGCCGTGCGAGCGGCTCCCCCCGCACCCGGCCCTGCCCGCCGCTGCCGCCAGCAACAGTGTGCGGCAGCACGGAGCGACGATGCGGGAAAGTTGAGCGGCGAGGCGGGGAGCCGCGCTCTCCTTTGTCCCCGGTATCTCAAAAATGAAATCGGAACCAAAGGCGGGCCCGGGAGAAAGTGGGGGTCAGGCGCCCGCGGGATGCCGCCGTGCCCGGCGCGGTGACGGCTGTCCGGGGCTGCTCTTACCACGTAGGAAGTGAAGGCGGCGGCGGCGGCAGCGGCCGGGTCGGTACCGTACTGGAGGTGGGAGTTGTAACCCGGGGAAGGGGCGGTAAAGGCGGTAGATCCGGCATAAGGTGAAAAAGCGGAGCCCGAAGAAGATCTCCCAAGTTCATCGGTCCTGGGTCCGGAGATCACGCTGGTGCTGTACGCCGGGCAGGAGTAGAGAGCCAAGGACGCTGACGGCTGATACAAGTAACCCTGAGGATACGACATGGCCAGGCGCACACATATACCCGGGAGCCCAAGGCGCCGGGAGGGAGCCGCCGCACTGCCGGGCTGGGGCCGCTGCGGCCGGAGCTTCGCGGGCGCCTCTCCGCCCTCGCCAGCTGGGCAGCGGCGGCACCTTGCTCTGAGCCGGGGCTGCTGCTCCGCGCTAGCCTGCAGCCTGGCACCGCTTCCTCCTTCTTCTCCCCCCCCCCGCGCT
>VWZO01013361.1:1492902-1641870 GCA_013396975.1 Bucco capensis | reverse complement strand
CCCCCCCCCCCCCGCGCTTGCCCCCCTCTTTTTTTTCTTCTCTCTCTCTCTCTCCCTCTCTCCCTCTGTGTCTCTCTCTGTCTCTCTCTCCCTCTTGCACTGAGGGGCGCTTTTTTTTCCCCCCTCTTCCTCCTAGCTCTCGCTTTCCGAAGGGTCCTGCCAAGATGCTAAGTTGGAAATTGCAGCTCCTGACGCCTTCTGCGCGGCCCGGCGAGGCTCCTCCTTCGCGGGGTGTTGTCAGTGGAAGGACTGGCAGGACCCCGCTGGGCTGCCGCGGCCGGGCCCAACCAGCGGGAGGGCTCGGCGTTTCCCTCGGCCCTCCCCAGTGCTGAGAGGCTCAAGTGCGCCGGCTCCTGGATTGCAGTCACCTCCGAGCCGTTTAAGATCAGCTCCAACTTTCTGCATGTGCTAAATACCGTTCAGAGCCGCGCTGCGCCGGAATGCAAGCCAATCAGTATATGAAAAAAAAAATAGATATTTAATAAGATTTATTAGCCGCCCGGCTCCCCCTCTGCGCAGCCACCCCTCCTCTCTCTCTCTGCCCCCTGCCCCTCCCTCCACTAAATCACTGGAGGTGGAATATACGGGCGTGGTGTGGTGGTGTCAGTTTTTCTTTTCCAAACAAAAAAAAGGCGATTTTCGACGGGGAAGCGCCGCAACCCGGGCCGGGCCGGCAGCGCTCGGATGGGAGGCTGGCCGCGCCATCAGGGCGGGGGGCCTCACCGGTGCCGGACCTGTTGCAGCGGTTGTGCGAGCGGAGCTGCGCCGGGGGTCCGCGTAGCCCGTGGGGTTTGCCTTCGCGAAGGGCCTGGGGGGCTGTGAGCGGGGCAGGAGGGGTTGAGTCTTTTCCAGCGCGGATCTCGGGAGACGGGGAATGTGGAGGGGGAGCGGCGGGGACGGAGGTGGGTTTGTAGCAGTCGTTCGTTTGCCCGCGGATCTGAAGAATACACCAGGTATCCTCCCCCTCCCCGACTCATAAAAGGGTCGAAGAGAAAGCAGATTAAAACCATATGAACCAAGATAAATCCCTGCCGCTCAGAAGATGTAATCTCCTTTGATTCTACCAGATCTATTTCCCAACAGAAATGTATCCCGATTCATTCCCTTCTCGCTGTTTCTTCCCTCGCGGCTGAGGCAAGGGGCTGCTCCCGCGGTTGCGGACCCTGCCCTCCGCCGCGGCTCTGCGTTTACTCTCACCCGCCGTGCCTTTCCCCGCAGAGAGGGTTGATTTAATTAGGTTTATCTTATTTTTATTTTCATCTCGTAACTTTGGCATCTCCTTGCCCTAATTCGTCTAGCCCCTGGCCCCAGCGGCCAGAAGCTGAGACGCGAGGAGGGTGGGTGTGTTTTACAACGGGCAGACCGGAGCTGGAGCTCCTCGGCTGGCCGACGAAGGGACACCAACACCTCCCCTGTCGCTCGATCGCACCCTCCCTCCGGTGTTCCACCTCGGCGGCAGCGGCCACAGCCCCGCAGGCAAACGGCCTGAGCCCTCCCGAGCAGCCTCGCTGAGGGAGCAGGGGCGGAGTCACTTCGGCGGGAATGCAGAGGGCAGGCAGAGAACACTCTCCGCGGTGCCCTCGAGGAGGGATCACAGAGCGGTGACGGAGACGGAGGGGCGCGCGCGGCCCACACTACACTACCCATCAGGCTTCGGCCTGGCCAGTCCCGCCCCCGCCCCTCCCTCCGAGTGATTTGCTGTCGCCCCCCAGGCAGTGGATCCTCCCCTTTTTCCATTGGCTTGCGGTACTGTCTCTCAGCGCTGGGAGGAGAGGGTGTAGAGGGGCGGTGGGGGGCGCGGTTGCTGGGGAGTCCGGAGGCGGCGCTGGCGGGACGGCTGCATCCCGGCTCATCCCGTCAGCGCTTGGCTCGGCTCGGCTCCGGTCGGCTCGGCTCCTGGGAGCAGTGGCCTGGTCCCCGCCCCGGCCAGCGAGGTGAAGAAGCGAGACGGCGGGGCCATGCGTGGCGCTGCCCCGCTGCACTAGGGCCCCCCCTGCCGGGCGGGCCTCGCTGCTGCCGGCTGACCGGTGGACACTACCGGGGAGGCGGCAGCGCCAGGGCTGCTGTCGGAGGCGGTGCCGGGACAGTGTCTCGCCGCGCTGGGTCCCGCTGTAAGGCGGCGACCGCGGAAGCGGCGTGCGAAAGCTTCGTGAGGCGCCTCGGCACCCTCCTCGGGGTTTCTGTCGAGCAGCACTGTGCCTGGCGTCTCTCTCCTTTCCCCCTTTTAATTTGTTATTGTTTTTGTTTGGTTGGTTGGTTTGGTTTGTGGGTTGTTGTTGTTTTTTTTTCATTTTATTTTATTTTTTAAGTGACCGTGTCCATTGTTTCGTCTGTTTAAAATCTGTGTGGGTTCTGCCCCGGTAGCTGGGAAGGGCCTGACACCGGCTTGCACGCTCTCTTACATGCTCAATCCACACAGGTGTGCACTTTCATCAGTTTTCAGCTGCACGGTGTCACTGCTGTTTGTCCCTGGGTTAATTTTAGCTGTCGCTCTAGAGCACAGCGTTTTGTTTTCCACTCAGAAGCGCTTCTGTAATAATCCTATGACAGTACCTCTTGTTCGAGAAGCGAGGTATCATCTGGTAAAGTTTTATATATTTAACAATCATTTTATATGTAAGTAGACTAAGTAACTGCTTTTCTTTGCCCATTTCTTTGTAGGGAGAAGCTGAAGTTTTAACCATTTTCCCATGACATCCGAGTTTTTTAAGAAAGAGGTAAGGTTAATGTCATGTAAAATTACACTTTTTATTTCTGATGTTCTACTAATCTTGCTTCTGTAGGCGTACATCTTGGAATCTGTGGTGAGTTCATGCATACTTCCATGCGTTGCAACATAATACCAGGGCTGATTAATAAATGGTAGTGATAGGACTCTTATGCTGTCAGGATTGTAAGTGTCTATCAAACAGACATTCTCACTACATTATGCTGCTGTTATATTTTTCGCACTTTTAAAAGAACTGGAGATAATTCTTCAAGATATTGAAACAGTTTATAGTTCTATCGTTGTGGTTGTCACCTTCACTTATATCAAATTTGAGGCTCATTTCTTAAGGATGTCTCTATTTTCTGCTTTATTTGCACATTGATAGATCTACTGAATGACTAGTCACAGCAACTTTTTCCTCTGATAGAAGCATATTAAAATGTGAAAGCCTAAGACTAATCTGCTTTGCAGGACTTTTCAGCTATTTGATAAAAGGGAAATGAGAAGATTGTTTCAAGACTCTTCTTTTATTAGTTCTATTAACAAATGTGGGCCTTGATGATACATTTGCTGCCTTTCTTCATTTTTATGGAAGGTATGTGCATCTGGAGGTATGCATAAGTTCTTGGTAAGTTTGTCTACTTTGCCGCTGCCAGTGAAATGATGTAAGTGCAAGCTGATATTAAAATTTTGTGCTTTATACATTTTATCATAATTTCTTGGAAGCAAAACTGTTAATGTGATAGAAGAAACATTTCCATTCAGTTCTTACTTAAAAATGGGTAGGTTTTTCAGGCTGGCTGTGTTCTCTTTGCTTTATTTAAATTAAGGCTTGTGAATTTAAATTCAGCTTGTATAAATAAATATTTAAAATCAGTATTTTATAGCCTTCAGTCTGATGGGCTGGTCCTGCAAAGCTGTGTAAAATGGTGTTTGCTTACTTTAGTAGTTGAACTCCAGTAGGGTTTTTTGACATGAGGGGAACTTAGATTTGAGATGCCTGCCCAAAATCTGGTGACACAAAATTTAGCAATATTTGAACTTGCATATTTGTTTTTCTGCACTGGTTTCATTTGCATAATTTCATTTAGGGTGTGCAAACATAAGTGGTACAGTGTAAAATAGCTTAATAAATTAGTACATGGACAGAAAATAGGGATCAGCTGTGAATATTTTCTTCCCGGGAGGGGAAAAAGAGGCAGAGTGATCTTGAAAATAAAAGCAAGCTGTATTTTTAAAGTGTAGCCCTTGGTAGACTTGAACTGTAAGTGGTTTGGTTGCAGGTGGCTTGTAGTGGAGTTAAACTTGAGTATCTTGGATATGATATACCTTAATTTAATTACTTTAATAGCTGCTTTTTGTAGAAACTTCAAAATCTAACGATCCTGCTTTTATTGCAGCCTTTAAAGATCTAATCGTTCTTGTGTGTGTCTGAGATGTAAAACTTAGTGCAAGGAGAGGCAACAGATTGGTTCCGTCAGACGATTTTGTTGGGTTTTTTTGAGAGTACTTAAAAGATTATGATGGATAATGCTGTCTTGCCAAAGAATGCCGACACAGGTGTTCATCATTATCTTAATTAAGATCCTGAGAAAATGTCATCTTTCGGCATGAATTATGAAGGGAGATGCATTAGGAGATCGTTTCAACTGTTGTTTTTTTTCTTTTTACAGGGGTAGAGGAGGAGGAGGCTGTTTGCTCCAAACCTTTTTGATATTTCTTTATCAGAATACATGACCTTAGACACTTAGTGAATAATCCTTCTCTACTTTAATCTGTGAATAAATTATTAAGGGATCTGTGTATGATGTTAAAGGAAATCCTCTTTTTAAAAAAAAAAAACAACCAACAAACAAACCACCAACAAACCCAAACCAAAATAATAATAATTCTGTTCTGTTAAAAGTTGTCCCTATCAACAAAATACTAAGACTTAGATGTGGTGAAAATTGCTACTGGAAAAATCTGCTAAGCAATGTTTTATACAGTATATTTAAAAGTATTAGCAACTCATACTAATAACAGAGACTAAGTATATGTGATTATTTCTGGGTTTAATTAAGCATGAAGAGAAAAAAAAAATCCTTTTCTCACCTTTGCACTACCACGGAAGTAAACCTAATTAGTGTATAAAAAGGAGGGAGGAGCTTGTGCTTTTCTGTTAAATCAATACTTTATTAGGTGAGCAAGAGCTAAAAACATGCATTTAAAATGTTGGCTAAAGCATCAGCAATAAAACTTAGGGGTGCTTTTGTGCAGATGCTGCAGATACTGTGTTGCTGCTGGCTTCCTGCAGGTGAAGTGCTGGGAATTACAGGGAGAGTACCTGCAGTGGACATGCAGATGTTTGGTGGCTCCTAGCCCTGGAGGATGATCTTGGGAAGAGCTCTGCAAGATACCTTTAACTTCTCTATTCCTTCTGCCTGCACTTACTTTGCCTGAGACTCTTACTTGTTAGTGCTCTCTGTTTGCAGTCTGACGCTGAGGTGTAAACTTGTGAACTCCCAGAATAACTATTCTGTGTCCAGCAATTGGATATTAGGTAGCTTAGATACTTTTGTTTTTCTCAGCAGGCTTTTCTATGTAAAATCACATTTTGTCTGCTAAAAAAAATTTGATTGTCAGTCTCAGTCCTTTTTTTGAATTGCATCAGCAAACCTGTTTAGTATGTGGAATAAAACCATATGCAGAAGTGCAGCTGGCAAACCTTTTAAGCACGTAGTTATTGTATTGAACATGTAACTCGAAAGGTCTTGACAGTATCATGGGAGAACCTGAAACTGTATTTCAGTTTCCTTGAAGTTTCCTGTAATTAACTTAAGTGGCATGATTTGCTTGAATTTGTTGGCATAATATGGACTAAGTTAAGAATGTCTTTAGGGTTTATTTTACTTACAGTTCCATGGGCATGTGCAGAAAACAGTGGCTTCTAATGGTTGAGTTTAGTGGAAAAAAATGAAAAACTACTCCCTTTCATGTCTGAACAAGTTCTTCTCTTCAAGCAAGTCACATCTACTGTTAGTTGGCTCCTCATTGTGAAAGAAGGATGGCTGAGGCTCCCCATGCCATTTTTTGGGACGTGCATGTGCATGTAGCTTTCCATATGGTGGCAAATTCTTTTTGCCCACAGGTGCTGCAGCATGGTGGAAGCTTCTGTAGCTGGAATCAGGCCTCCAGTGTGGGTGTTGGAGGTGGGTGACTGTTAATAGCGGTGTTGTGTTTGGGAGGATTTGTGTTTTATCTCCTTCACTTCAGTATTTACAAGAGCTCGGCGTTGCCTTTCTTGGGGAGAAATGTAAAGCCTGGTAGCCTTTCTAGCCTGACACCCAAAGAATTCTTTTTAACAGTTCAGAATTTCTGATTTTTATCAATATTAGAGATTTTAGTTTCTGTGCCTTAATGCGGCTAATGCAGATGTGAATGATTCTTGAAGCTGCTTTCTGCAGATTGAAGTGAATGTATATGTAGAGATGAATTTTTATTTTTTGTTTAAATAGACAGGAATCATTGTTTGAGGGGAGCCAGCTGGACCTTCCAAAGTGAACGTGGATCAGCATAGCAGAGAGTTTACTATACTGATAAACTTGTGACTGATCACTCTCCTACTCTTGCCAAAGGAGATGCATCTTCTTGCTCTCTTTTTTTCCCCCCCGCAACAGAGCAAGAAGTAGCTTTTTATCTTCATAAGCACATCTTTCTCACAGTATTTCTCAGCATTTCTACCTCAGATTGAGAACCTAGCATTTACCTCTTAAATATTCTCTGCTGACATCTATAGAACTTCTCATGCCCTTCATATTTAATTTTGTATAGAATAATGCATGGTACAGTATGTAGGTCCTCTGTTTTCAATTAGGCTGTATTAGGTAACTATGCTCTTCTTTCATATCCTGTAGCAAAGTATCAATATCCATATGGCAGTGTGCTGGGATAAAATAGCTAAAGGCTTGGTTGCTACTGTAAAGCCAAGAACTAACATTTTTTTTTTCGGCCTGTGTGATAAATAAAACTGAAGTTGTGACTCTTGGCGTATTGAAGTTGCACTAAATAACGCTACAGTGCTGTTTATTACTGGTTTCATTGGATAATATGCAGCTATAAAACCTGCTTGAAGCTTTTATTAAGAATACTCTGTCATTATAAAAAGGTGCCTGCAACTTCTTTATGATATTGATGGTGCAAGAATTATTTTTGTGCTGACTTCCTGGCTGTTGTCTAGGGAGAGCCTCACCTTCTACCACCTTCTGTAGCTATTAGGTTCCATGAATATCTCTTAGGAAGAGGATAGCTCTATAAAGCCTGTGTTTCAGAAGTTATTTTTAAGGTATTATTTTGTTCTTTGCTTTTTCTTAAGTTTATTTCAGTATTTAATTTCTTTCTTCAGTTAAAATTCAGCTGATATTCTCTGTGGTATATACTGGCCTTCTGTGTCTCTAAGGAAAAGTTAAACTGAGGTCACCTGGATAGATACCTGAGGGGAGGCTGCAGAATGGCTGAGACACTTTTGTAGTGGCTGAGAAGGTGATGGGAAGATTTGGTAGTAGGGAAGGGACTAGGAGTCTTGAATCCTTGGTTGGTTTTCTCTATCAGTTTCTGGCACATTCTATGACTTAGATTTGTTCGTGTAACCTCTGTGCCTCTGTTTTCTTAACTGGAACCCTCTGCTTTTCTCAGAAATGGTTAGATTTAAATTGGTGTCCATAGTCATATAATTTATTAGACTGTTGTGCTTTTGATCAAAAGCACAAGTTATTAATGCTATTACTGATTCATTAGCTAAATGCTATTAAATGTCCATATTCCACAGATCTTTGGTTTTTGCAGGCACCTGTGTGTGGTATGCCTCTTAGAAAATGCAGAGTTGAGCACCATGCAGTGGGATGTGATATTAACAAATGTGCAAGATCAATGGGTGAAGAAAACCCTTGCATTGCTCAGGCCATAATCCCTGTTTGTAAGAGGAAATCTGCTGTCTAAATTAGAGTAACCTCCTATCTGATCCATTTCCCCATTCTCCAAATGTCCATTTTTTGCCTTTATAGAATGCACCCGA
The DNA here is from genome assembly GCA_013396975.1 of Bucco capensis. Classification (NCBI taxonomy): domain Eukaryota; kingdom Metazoa; phylum Chordata; class Aves; order Piciformes; family Bucconidae; genus Bucco; species Bucco capensis. The sequence goes on along the minus strand of VWZO01013361.1, from coordinate 1,634,107 downwards.
GAGCAGAAGCAGTGAGGTCCACAATGGGGGAAATGAATCCAGCAGTCCATCCTATCCTGTACCCACCTGAGTCCTGGAAGAGGCGGCTCATACTAAGCCAGAATGCATCTGGGCTTGCAGCTGTTTTTAACCATGTTAAGTATATTTCAGAGTTAATGGTAAGTAGTTGGCTTTGTGTAAGGCAGGCAGTACAGTAGTGGCACTTCGTCTCTAACGAAATGCAGAATTAATGTTTCCAGATACATCAGCTTTAGTCCTGTTTCTGTGAAGAAAGTCATGTGTTGCAGATGATCAGTGCTGTCAGAGGTACACTATTTTTTTTCTCTCTTTCTTTCTTTTTTTGTCCTCTCCAGATGAGCTCAGTGAGCCTGGTCTAGGCAATGCTGAAGAGGCTAAGAACAGAGTTGGAAGGCAGGAGCAAGATTCTTTTTTCCTTTCTCTAACACCCAAACATAAAGACTTCATAAACTTCATTAGGTTGAGTATTGATAATGGTGTAATATCAGTAATATTGCATGATGTAATGGTACACTGCTTTATTGTTCAGTGATCATGCAGAGCTACATTAAATAAATGAACATATACTAGTGGCTTAAATGAACATCTTCAGTTAGAAGATGGGTCCTCATAGGTTTTTAAAAGCAGTTATCTTTTCTTTTTTTTCAGCTCTTTCCATAACCTGTAGTTCTTTAGTTTCTTGAGAAGGATGGAATGAAGAAAAATATCTTTTCATTCAAGAAATTGAAATTAGTTCAACTTCTTGACCAGAAAGATTTCACAATCATCTTAGCTGTTACAGCATCTTAATGCTTTGTCAGCAGAAAATAGCACTCATAATGCTGATCATGAATGCTTCATAAACATCTGTAGTGCCACAGCATGTGCTGCCCTTTCTTCTTAGGGCTCCTCTTGTTGAGGAGCAGTTGAGTCTGCTCTGGTGCAGCCTTCTGTGACCTCTTGCATCTGAGGATGGAATTTGCAAGTCTTTTTCTGCCTGGAACTTGTGGGAGCTCCCTCCAGAGCCCAATATTTCTCAAGTGTTGCAAGAAAAGATCTGACAGGATTGTCTGGGAGATGTGACTGACTTAATTATTATTAACATTTATTAAGTACCTTACAATGGAGGGGAAGAGTCATTGCCTTCATTTTCACAAGTGGGAGAACTGGCATGTAGGAAGAATAGATCTCTTCTACTGTGCATCTTGACCCACCTTATTAGGTGATTGTCACCAAAAATAACAACCTGGCTCAGGGGAGTGATGCTGAGGAGAGATGCCGATGCACTCGGCATGGTGTATGCCTTCTCCCTCCTGGAGGGGCTTGATGTAGCTAGCAGGGTCTTCCCTCTGTGAGTGTTGGTTGGCCAGGGAGGAGATTTGAAATGGGTGATGACCCTGAGGCTGTGTCTCTATCGGATAGCTTCATTACAGATCTCATCCAGGGAAAAAGTGAGGTACTGCAGCTCATTTTAGGAGCTATACTCTTGTTTTTAGCAATTACTTGCCCTCTGCCTCCTCCTGCTTCCTTTCCAATAGAGTGGCCTTTCTCCAGGATAAGCTGATTCACTTCACAGCTGGCATTTGCAGTTTTTCTACGCTTAGACTCTAAGGCAGTAACTGTTTCTTATGGGCTAAGACTTAAGTTTATTTTCTAAAATAGTTTATTTTGTGAAGAAAGAGAATCTGTCCAGCTGCTACAAACAACAGTGGTTTTGATGTGTATCAATAGAGAGTCAGAGGTGTGTGTTTTCCATGTAAAGAGGTTTAAAGCCTGCTTTAAAGGAAGACAAACCTTGGAGAGGTTTACTTAGTTGTAGAATATGCCCTATTCTTTCATTTTTTTTAAAAACAATATTAAGAGGTTTCTTTTTTTTTTCAAGAGAAGAGAAAATAATTTTTGAGTGCATTTTTTTCTTAGTCTCACAGTTGTGAGATAAATATTCAGAAATATAAGTTGGTAAGGTTAATGTGATTAAAATGAATATGTGATAACAGGCTCTGCACATGAAAGATTAAGAGCTCAAATTGTAGACTCCAGAGTGAAACACTCCATGAGCATTTGTGAGTTTTGTCTGGGCAAGGAACACAGGCTTAGGCTCACAGTTGCAGTTGTGCCACAATTTCATTCTGTCTTCTGCTTTTTTGCCTTGACTGATCTGCACAGAAGTCTTGTAGTGTCAGGGTGGAAATGTAGTCTGGGGTGAGGTGGGGGGACAAAGGAGGGAATAATTTCAGTCCAAGCATTAGTGTTACTCTATAAAAATAGATCAATTTTACACAAATTATCCACATTTGCAAAGATCAGTTTATAGCATTTTGACTGCACAGTAGTTAATTCTTTATGTATAAATTGATCCTTTATACAAATGTAATTCCATATACAACAGTTAAGCTTTTTGAGCGCAAGCTGAATATATATTATCAATTAATTTATATAGGTAATGACTTTTTTTCACCTGCATTCTGCAGTGGTTACCTGTACTGAAGTTGAGTTGGTGTGTGCTTAATGAAAGTTAGATGTGAAATGTAATATGAGGAAGACAAAGAAGCATTGCAATCCTTATTGCTTTTAAAAAGACAAAGATACCTTAGACAATTCTCCTTTCTTAATCTTTTGAGAATTTGATGTGTAATTCTGTTAGGACCAACTTGGAGTGAATGAAATTTGAGATGTTTTTAGAAGGAGTACCAGATATTGTTGCTTACCTTTTCTGAAGCTTAGTTTTGTTTTAAAATGCTTTGTGTTTTGAGAGACTAATTTATAAACACTCTTCTATTGAGGAGGGGGGGAAAAGCATTGTGGACTCTTGTGGAGAGACAAGCCTAGCTGTTATATTTGTGAAATTTGCTAATGTTGAAACTCTTTAAATAAAAGTGTTGTTTACATAACAACAGTGACATTTCTCCTCCTCTTCCTTGCAGTTTGGTCCAACTAGATGTTATGAGTGGCAGTTGCAGTGACTGCTAAGTGTTTAAATGATGACACCATTATGTGAAGTGATTTTGAAATGAGAGATTCCAGCCAAGAATTACATCTGCTCTCATCTCCTTCAAATCATACTCTCTGGCTGTGCAGATTATGATTGATTTGTTTGTGACAGATTGCAGGAAACAGTCATTGATTTTTCAATATTTTACCTTAAAATTATTTACAGTTGTAACCAAGGGGAGGTATTTCCATGGGCTGTCAGCCCCTGAAAGACTGGGATAATATTCCCTGCTCCCTGACAAGACAAATTACCCGTAATGAGTGCAGTAGCTGAAGGGTATACTTTTATTTTAAAATATGTCAATAACCCCACTGACTAAACGAATATTGATTCAGCATAATGAAGCCTGAGTAATGTGAAAATGAGCTCTTCAAGGAGCATGGTAAAGACTTTCTTTTCAGCTTGTAGCAAGAAGCTTTTCATTCTTTACTGTTAGGTAGTTGAAATGTGCAGTCTTAAACAAGTCATCCTTAAACAGTAGTAATATTAAGAATAATGTAATGAAAGAATTTAGGGTTTCTTCTGGTCTTGTGGTGTTGGTTTTTTCCCCTTTTTTTCCTGATGTTCTTTTTGTTCAGTTTGTTTCAGCAGATCAGATGTTTAAAGAGAAAAATGCAAGTTATTCAGGCCAGAGACAGAATTACTATTGGTCTTAATGTCTTTTGCAATAATATTCTCCAGCCAGCCTAATGGCATTTTTTAAAATGGATTCTGCATGTATAGGCATGGAAATGTATCTAAATAAACTGTAGATTTAATTTGATATTATTGACTTCTTGGGCATATTGATCTGTGTTCTGGGTGATGGGTCTAATATTACTGCCCTTTAACAATTTAGAATATCTGCTTTATGAGAACCTAGATGCACCATGTTATAAAACTTGGTTACTGTAGTGCACATTTTTCTTTCTGGGGCTTTGTAACATTGCATGTTTCTTACCAAATGAGAATTTTCAAACAGTAATTCATTTAAATTACAGTAATTCATGCAGTGCCATAGGTGTGGTGTGGAGAAGCATCTAATAGATTAATACTGATGTACTTCAATTGTTCAGGGTAAGGATTAGATTAAACACCATGTTGAGGTACTATTTTTTTACCATTAAAAATATTGAACGCTAAAAAAAACCCCTATAATCTGAAAGGATCAATTTGTCATTTGTATTCAAGAGCATTGTGCAGCGTTGGGAAGGCTCTGCAAAAGCACTGGTTATAAATAGCTGTATAATCCAGACATAACACAAAAAGATATTTTCTTGAGGTATTTGTGTATAATGTGTTAATTATGAAATAATGTCATAGCCAGAAGCGTTTAGTGAGCATGTTTGGGCACGAGGGCGACTTTCCTTATTTTCTGAGAACTGACTTCAATTGCATCCAACTAGTTTGTGAAAATCTTCAGAAGGATGTTTTCCTATAAGGACACAGGTGATTTTTTTTTTTTCCAAATGTCATTCCTTTAGCACAGCTAGAAAGCATTTCAGGAGGCACTTGAGAACCTGTGGCACAGAGAGTTAAATGGCAACCCTGAAATGTGAGAGATGCTCCTGGTTTTGGTTTGTTACTTTTCAGGGTTTGTATGTAACACCTGGGATTCACAAAATATTGGAGAATCATTAATGGTGAGGGAGTAATAACAGACTCACAGAATTGTCAGGGTTGGAAGGGACCTTAAAGATCATATAGTTCCTATCCCCCTGCTATGGGCAGGGACACCTCCTCCCACTAGATCAGGTTGCTCAGAGCCCCATCCAGCCTGGCCTTAAAAATTTCCAGGGATGTGTCCCTTGACACTTGAGGACTTGTAAATTTTGTCCCATTTCAGTTCATTTCAGGCCTGACATGAAGACTGGGTATGTTCTTGTAGTGGGAAGGTGGTGCAATGCTAATAAAGTGGGTGTTTCTGTTTAACACTTCAGATCTCTATACCTTGTTAACTGTCAGATTCCATTATGAATAGGGTGACAACTAAAACCACTGGCTGATTTTATTGTTATTTGTTATTTACTTTTTTATTCTGCCTCTGTGTTCTAAAGATAAAGTATAAACTTGTTTTACTTGATGGACAAGAAGTGAGAGGGGACAGGGCATGTAAATATAGGTGATGGAAATCATGGTTACTGGCAAAGTCAGATTTGTTTGTTTGAAATCTAAGAACTAATAGTGATGGAACTCAAATCAGAGCACTCTGTAAGTGGGCAGAGAGCACTATGTAGAATTTGCCAATCTAAATCTCATGATTAGGTAAAACCAGTTCTTTGTGCCCTAAACTGGACATGTTGAAGTTGTTGTTTCTTTTTGTTTTAATATATGGATAAATAATTACTTTTATCAAAAGCAATGACATGTATGCAGGATATTCACATGTTCTTGGAATGATCATATTATGTTCTAAAAGCTTTCACTAGCTTGCATGCTGATAGCATCACAGAGTTTTTGGCATGATGGTATGTGGTTTATGGTGAACAGTTACAGGGAGATAACCCTAAAAAAATATGATCCAAGATGCTTTAGAGTCTTGCCTAACTGCAATGGTTAAAAGGCATGGATGACTTAATGCATGAGTGTTGAAATCTGTGTCTGGAATTATGGAAACAAGTTGAGAAACCTGAACTGAGTTGATTGTTGGTTATTGTCCTTTGTAAAGCCTGGAAAAAAGATGTATTATACTTTGCTGTGGCCTTTAAAGGAGGGTCCACGGTGTCCTTTTTGGTTTTGTTGTTTGTTTTGTAACTTACCTTTTAATATGAATTGTCATTCCCAAAATGAAGTAATGTCCTTGGGCTGGTGGCAACAGCTGGAGTTGTAGAATTCATAAATAATTCAGAGAGGGATAAAGGGTAGAGGATTTTTTTTTTGTCATTTGAATCTTTATTATGTGCACACATTTCATTTTAGATATGGCATCATTCGAATTCATTCAGTATGGTGATTACACTGACCTGTCATATTTATTGTGATGTCCCTTCGAAGGAGCATATGCTCTGTCCTCAGCATGAGAAGGGATGCAAGTTGCTAATCAAAAAGGTAGCTACACTCCTGTAGGGATGAAGACCCTCACTTCCCATTGTCACAGCAGTAGCTGTACAGCTGCAGTGCAGTAGAAGAAAGCGTAGCTGTTACGTCAGTGCAGTGACTAAATGGCAGTGTAGCCTAGTGAAAGGGAAGAAAGGGCAAACCTCATTTGCATCAAGGTGTTATATAGCATTAAAAACTCAGCTGTCACTGAGGGCCAGTTGGTGTGAGGAACCTGGCATGTGGAAGATGGTAAAGATTAAAGCCAGCTAGAAATCTGCCAAGGTGGAGGTGTGCCATGGTAGCTTTAATGTGGGAATACAGTTAATTACTTGGTATGTTGGAAGTGGGGTTGCCATGCCACAACCTTCCGGGGATGCATGGGAGTTAGTCTGGTTATGCAAGGCTCAGGTCTTTTTCTTTGCTTAATCTATGCCCTCATTTCCTCTTAAAGAAGCTGCTTACTTAACCAAAAGAAATCTTGGATAAAGCTTTTGGGGAAAACATGCAGTTGTAGTTTTCCTCTTTGATTCTGTTCTAACCATTGAATCCGGTACTTCACTTATTTCTGTGGACAAGTGGTAAGTTTTGCAGAAGTTACAGAGAAATCTACCAGTTTCAGATTCAACCATGTTCCATAAATAATGAACTATGCGATAATGACTAATGTCTGATTTCTACTGAATAATGTACTGACTGGTATTAGCAATTCATAGTTGGTGGGTAACAGGACCTTGTTAATGTTATCTTTGTATGCACTGTTAAGGGGATAGGATGCAACCACTGCACTGTTTTCATGGTATAAGGTGTAATTGCAGCAGTGAGTAGTGATTTGTATGAAGTTGATTCTCCATTGTGCTCATGCCAGTGGCAGAAGGAAGCCAGTTAAGTGTGGTTAGTGAAATGCAATAACTAGAAGCTGTGAATGTGAAAGGTAACTGTATGCAAAATTGTTTCTTTTCTAGATCCTGCCATCAGTGACTGAGCCTCCCTGAAATCTTCTTAGTTACTGCAGAGATGAGAAGGATAAGAGGAAGGAGGACTGCTTAAGTGGTTTTAATGACAGATGATTTCATCTATTTATCAAATGACAGGTTGTTTTTTTTTCCTCAAAACTGGATTGTCATGACAAGATGCTTTTGGAAGTCATGTTTGTAAAATAAAACTGACAATTTTTAGGCTACAAAGAGCTATTGTATCTTTCTATACAATGTTATGGTAAATGATGGAAAGTCTTTTTTTTTTTTTAAGTAATTTAACTTGCATACTTCATTCATTGATTTGAATGTCTGTTGAATGCCAGAGTTCTTTTATTCAATGGAGTAGTTATTCTTACAATGCTGAATTTATTATTGTCTAAATTACTGTTGCCTTAGCCTCCTGCAAAAATGTTTTTTAGTAATTCCTAAAACACATAAGGAATGAATAAGGTTTTGTCCTCTTCTTGTTTTGATCAGCATATTTCTCCTTTTCAGTGAAAGCATCTTCAGTTTTCAGAATGACAGCCTTAACAAAGAAAGGTGCTTTACTTGCTTTTTTTTTCTTGTTTGTTTTGGTTTTTTTCCAACAGAAATAGTCTTATCTGCAATGTTTTTTTTAATATGTACACTGCCAAGACACAATTACTGGAAGGAGAGACAGAAGCTGTTGGGAATGTCATGTTATGCCAAATTAAGAATTATTAGCTCTTACTTTCTCTGCAGTCTCTTCGACTAGAACTTGACCTACTGCATCTGGCTTATACTTTGACTCTAGTGGAACTAATGTGTCCTTGGAGTAGCATTTTAGAGTAACTTCAGATTCATGGTTGGTTTGGTGTTGTTTTTTTTTCACAAATCTGCTTTAAACTGCTGGGATTAACTTCAGAGAAGGCAAGAGGTACAGCCTCCTTTGTCAGCAGCTGTGCTGGTTAAAGGAGGAGACTTCATGCACGCTTGCTTGCTCACTCTCTCCCAGAGGTTATTGCTTCTGCTAGGGAAGCAAACTGACCTGTTTCCCTGAGCACACCCAGACTTATTTCAGCTAAAGTTAATTGTGTAATCAAATATTAGTTAACTAGCACTGTGGGTCATTTTGATGAAAGGTCAGGGAATGCACAGACAGCATATCTGGGAAGGGCAGTGTGTTGACAAGAAGGTTGTTGAGGAGCTGCTGCTGGTGTAATCTTTTCAGCAGGTTCAGTTACATCTCTAAGATGTGGTAAAAATTGGATCTATTAGAAAGCTATGCAGTTCTGTCATGTATAATATTCACATTTTGGTAACATACTGGATAATATAAAATAAACCTGTGCTCTTTGACTTGCTCCTTGTGCATGCCAGTGTATGTGGAGAGAGATGGTGTGAGTGTGTCTCTGTGACAGGCCATACATTTTAGGAAAGGGTTTCTGGTCAAGGTGTGTGAAAAGTACAAGTTTTCATTATCCGTTGTGCTTTACTCAAAGAGGCTGCCTCCACCAACACATGCCTCAGGAGAACTGGTTTTATCACGATGCCCTGAGCTACCTTTAGCAAAGAGAGCACCTCCAGCAAGAGAAACCACCCCATCTTTTGCTGCCTCTCTGTCCAGTGTTGCATCAGTAGATACTGGAGTGAGTCTGGTGAGGCATCCAAGCTCTTGACATACTCTCTGCCAAAATTAGAGTGGTATGGATGATCTGTAGTACTGGAAAGCATGCTGAGTGAAAACTGCACTCTGAAACAGCTCCTTCAGCACTGACCCTTCTCGCCAGAAGGCTGTGGAATGTAGGTGCTGTCCCACAGACAGCTTGGCTGTAGAAAAGAGCAAGAGACTGCCTGATCTGACAGAAACCTGAGAGCACCAACACTGCTTGTATCTCCTCTTGGGATGCTGCTGGATGAGAGGAACTCGGTTCTGTTACAGAAAGGACTGAGCCTCCAGCTCAGCTGGCATCACATCCCATGTCTTTTAACTGGCCTTATGCTAAAGAATAAGGAAATGTGCACTGGCCTTTTATGTGCTGTATGTAAGAGAGGAAAACAACATACTCATCTGGAAAGGAACTGGGGTGCTGCTTTGCAGGCAAAGAGCCACCTGCCCTGGCTGATTTATCCTCAGCAGAGCTACCTTATCACAGTGCCTTCAGATGAGAGTCTGCATCTGCTGTTTGCTGAACTGTGGGTCTGAAAAATGACATGAAGAGATAAGGCATGGCAAGTCTTAGAACCAAGACTTACAAAGAGATTTGGAAATGTGCACAAACTTAGAAGTTGCTAATATTTTAAAATTATCTATAAAAATGAAGTAGATAGGATATGACAGAGTGTGAAACCTATTGCTTTTCTGCCAAGTTTTGAGTTAACTTGGCTAGGTACTGCTGTATATTGAGAAAAAGTTGGACTCTTCAGTCAAACTCTTTCTTACCCTTGTTAGCCTGTACTTGCAGTGTAGTTCTTGGTGTGTGCATAGTTCAAGGAGGCAAAGTGCCAACTGCATAGTTTTCAAAATCCTCAGCTTGCCCCTGTTCCAATCTCTACAGCTCTGTGATGGAGGTGGGTGCAGCTCCAGGTGTGAGAGCTGTGCTGGCAGCCTGGTGTCAAGCCAGAGCTGAGCTCTTGGCATCTGTGCCAAGTTCAGAAGTGATGTATCTCCTCCAGAGGACTGTAACGTTGTCTTCCCTGACCATGAACTAAGGGGTAGTGAGCCTCCACAGCTCTTGAGACAGCCCATAATTCATGTGATTCCTTTACCTTAGTATGGACTGTTACAGTACTGAGGTTAAAATACTTAATGAAATGCTTCTGATTACCTAAAAATCTTTTTGCCTCAAGTGGTTATATATAATTAAACCAGTATTGCAAAACAACATATATAGAGCACTGCCATGGATGTGTTATACTGATGAGTAAAATTTCATGTCCAAGCACTTAAAATGACCAAATACTGTAGTTAAAGCTGTCATGCTGTTTGTGTAGTGCTAAAAGGAAAACAAAATACAATTTCGGAGCAGATAGATTTTTTTTTTTTCTTATAAATACTCCAAATAATTGGTTGGTTTCAACTAGACTTCTTGGCTCTTTGGTGATTGCTGCATTCAGTATGAATCTGTCAGGATCCCATGCGTAATCATGTGTTTATTATTATAAACACATGATTTCTATGTATGTTCTCCACAAATATGTTGGACAAAACATAGTTTACCTTCTTAACTGGTACTATACAGTTACTTTCCAACTCCTTTAACTTCAGTTCAAATTTGGTTTAATAAAATGTGCATTCCTGAGAATAATCTTTACATCGGTCATGTGATAGTTGATTTTATATGACTGTTTTCATACTCCAGACATACCGAAACATTTTAAAGGCAATATGTGTTGACAATATACAGAGATAAAAATCAGTTAATGACAAACTCTTGAGATGCAAACGTTTAATTTAAACAACAACGAATCATTAGAAATGATTAGAAAGGGAATAGTAGATTTTCTGTCTCTTGAATGAAGATGAAATGTTTTTATAGAGGTATATGCTTCAGCAAATGGCTGGGTGTGGTAGAGGAATTCTGTGGCTATTGCTACACCTGGGGTCAGACTGGGTCATCTTAGACATTCTTTTTGGCTTGGAAGGAAGGAAGGCATCTCAGTGTAATAAATATCTTCCTCTGAAAAGTTACTCAAAGTTACTTAAACTTCTCTTTAAAAAAACATCTGGAGAAGGGGGAATCGCTTAATTAATTTGGCAAGGATCCTGTCTCCTAACACCGTGCCCTTTCCAAAGATCCTTTCAGTTGGTTCTGCAGACTGTTGCCTTTCATTGGCTTTGGGTAGAGTCCTTTTGCTCATCCATCTTTTCACACACACCCCCAGTTAATCAAACTGCACATGAACTTTTTTTCTAGAGTAGTTGCGTTCTGCAAAGTGTATATTTTGAAACACTTTCAATACTTGTTCTTTTGCCTTGCTGCTAGAAATAATTATTGGGTTTAAAATAATCTGACAGCATCCTTCTGGGTATAAATTGGGTTTTTCTCTACAAAGATTAGTTAGCTGACATCCATTCACTAGCACATTACAAAAAAATGATCACAAGTTGATTGCATCCAGTTATCTGCCTTTTTTTCCTTTTAATGGGCTTTTTGTTGCTGTGTTGTCACCAAGGTTGAAATAAATGGTGTGCAGGTTATGTGTTTCCAAGTCCTCTACAGCCTGGGGAGATGGTGTTGGCTGTCCTGTACTGTGAAAAGGCTTGGGGGCATAAGCATTTGGAGAAGGGGACAGGTTGTCTGTGCTTAGATTTCTGTATTATGTGAACCTTTGGTTTTGCCTGACAGGGGTGTTCTCTGCTCTGTGGCAAGCAATATGTTACCACTGAAGTCCAAAGTGCCAGGTGTAATTAGCTGATGTGTTTAAATAGGTGGTGGTGTTTTCTAACTTGTATGTACTAGCCTGTTTTCATGCAGAAGGACATATTTGACTTGGGAAGAATGCTGTGTGAATCAGAGAAAGCAGAAAAACTGTTTAAAGTTATGTGCCTAGTGTTTAAGATTTTTAAAATAACTATGAGGTCTTTATTTCTTGGTTTACGATTGATTAGGGTTAGAGTTTTAAAAGCTTAATGACGACTGTAAGTGCTTTACAGTCAGTCACTGAGAATTATGGGCTTGGCACGACTCACATTTTTGTCCTTCAGTATATCCATTATTGTTAGATGCTGAGTAGTCATCGCACATAGATGACTGATTTTTGGGGGGGTTTTTACATGTTCAGAGAAATAATTCGTTAAAGCAGCTGCTGGGTGAATGGGGTAATTAAAGAACTGTACTGCTTTTATTGAAGATGACACATGCTGCACGTTCCTTAAAACTCAGTATGTGAGCAGAATGTTTCCAGGATTTATTGAAGCCAGACACCTAGAGATACTGAGGAGCTTTTGATAGTAGTAAAGATAACTTCAAGTTTTACACTGTTATATAAATCTGTCTTTAAGAGAACTATTACTGCAGTATATGCCTCATGTTCTTCATGTCTTGTGTATGTTTTATGTATGCACACGTATCTACACACAAATGCGTAAGATCTAAGCAATTTTATTTGACAGTGATTGTATATTCTATTTAGTATTTATTTTGAAGAAAACAGTGTCGTAATGCTGGCTGAGAATCTTAATTTGCTTGGTGCGAAAAGAAATCTGCAGTTTATTGATTTTTATTTTTTTTTAACTGAAATGCAATCCTGCTTCATTTGAATTGCAGCTCTTAGTGTGTGAGTGTTTTGGTGTAGCAAGTAAGGAATCTTACTTAACACAAACTGAGGCTTGGTTTCATTTTAAGTGCTACGATGAGTGCAATGTTCCACATGCGTAATGCTCTGCAAGTTGTGAAGAAAATAGACTTGTAATTACAACACATGGTGACCAAATAGGCTATAAAGGAAAGTCCTCAAAAAGTCTATTGAGCAGATATAATTACCACTATTTTAATTTTCGCTGCTACAATCTTTTCCTTTTCCTGTCCTTTCTTTTTCCAGTGTATTGGAACAATTTTATGTCCACTTGAGCATGTTTGGTTACTCTACCTTTCCTGTTAATAGTTCATGTCTTTAAAGCATCTTTGATGTACCTTTTGTAAAGTTGTAATTGTGTTTCAGGCAGACTTAACAAAAATGCAAGTTTCAAGATCAGAACATTTTTTTTAACCTCATTTTGCATGTATTTTGTTTACATGGCCCGTGGTGTGGAGAACTCTGCCAAGTCCTATGGATTTCAGTGAGAACTGAGTGCTCTGAGCTGCACACAGCTTGGCACCCAGCGTTACCAGCATCCAGGCTGGTATAGACACAGGTACAAAGTGCTTTCCTGAAAGCAGGGGCAGTCTAACAAAGGTGTCAAAGGGACAAGCTATCAGAAATAGACCCTTTTTCAAGCCCAAGCTTAGTGCATGGAGGTGAGCAGCAGTAGCAGCTTGAGGATGAACAGGGTGCAGGAACCACGCAAAGTACTGAGAATGTGCTGTTTCCTCTTCTGTGAATGCTTCTAGTCTACAGTGCTGCCATCTCCATTATCCTACTGAGAAAGTCTCAATACAGTAGCAAAGTGACTGGAGATGCCTTTTCCAAAATCTTCTGTTTCAATAGAAATAATCAGAGCCTGGAAGGCCTGTGGTACTAGCGTAGGGAAGGAAGATATTTTTGCTTCTTGAAATACTTTGTCAGGGTTAAAGTCTTAGTAGCATAGAGTAGAACAGAGTAGAACATTGCCTTTAGTGTTGAATTATTTGGCTAAAACCATCAAACTTTTACCTGTGTATTTTGGGATGTTTAAAGCAGTATGTTTGACTTACTATTATTGCACACTATAACATAAAATACACTATTAAAATACATGCTGAAAGAACATTATTCATCAGCTAAGAATTGAAACGTGGAAAATAGACTTTCAAAATTTTAGCATTTTAGTGAGTCCTTCCCAGTTGATTTTGCATTGTTCTTGATATGGGACATGGAAAAGAAGCAGCTAGTTTCCCTTATCAGGGTATGTAAGGTGCTGTTCTGTATCAGTGTTCTAAACTTCTAGGGCTGTATAAATGGAAAATACACTTTTTAATTTTAGCATCATGTTAGGTATGCAGTAGAAGTTAGTTTTATGCCTGGATGTCTGCATGAGCAGGCTAGGTACTTTAAACTGTCCATGTATTTCAGCAAACTCACAGGCAGATCTTTTCATACTGGGTTCTGCAAGTTGAAGATGAAAAATTGGTTTCTAAACTGCTTGCCTGTTTTAATATTGTGAGTCAATTCCCATGTGTTAAAGTGTAAACTACTAACTAATCCATAGGAGTTTATGCAGGAGAAAGTCATTTAATTAACACTTTTAATTTCAGCTGTGAAAGAAGGTGAAAATGATGTCTGAATAATGGAGAGAGGCTTTGTTTTTCATTGCTGAAGACTTACTGCACTGTAAGTCTGCTGATGCTTGTGCACATAGACCATCTCCTGCCTGCTAATTAAGCCTCTCCAATGTTCTCTCTAGAAATGTGCTGGAAAAGTTATTCAAAAAAACCCACCGTGCCGTCAGAAATAAGGAAATGTATGGTATGTAACTATTACACACTGCTCGTTTGGCAGACTATAATTTAATAGAACAACAATGATCAGACTAGTATATCAGTTAATTTTCAAAACATTTTATTCCACACAAATTAGCTCAGGTCCTGGAGGGCAAAATGACAAGAGGTTACTCGTACACTATGTATTTAATTAATTGAAAAATGCTCAAATTGCTTTTACAGTTGTTATTAAAAAGTAGAATCAGTGTTGCCAGTGCTCAACCATAATTAGAACCCCGGGGAATTAAATATTTAGCATTAGTAATGTAACAGCACTTAGGACACAAATTTCTATTTTTGTAATGAAAGCAATACAGTGTAAGTGCAAATGGCTGAAACGACAGCTGTGACAAGGGAAGCAGCCTGGGATATTTCAATAAGACACCTCGTCGGACAGCAAGTCTTACCGCATTACTCCTTTGGAAGAGATCTGCGAGTTGAAATCCCACCAGCCAGGCCTTACACCCCCTATTTAGATCTCTAATTGCTCACAGGATGAGTGGTCGGGCAAATGTCACCCCGGCGCTGGGGGAAGCATGCCTTGCTTTCCCAAATAACGCTGCGGATGTGCGTGCTTTTGGCAGCGCGGGGGGGAGGGGGGGGGGCAACTCCCGGGGCTGCGGAGGGAGGAAAAGAGATCTTGTTTGTTTTAAGTTTAATTACATTTTAAGCGTAAGTGCTTTCAGTGATACAACATGAAAAGTTGGATATTGGGCTCTAATGAGCTGTATTGGTAGATGGCTGGAGACCCTGAGGGATTAATTCACTAAATTAACTGGATAAAAGTACTTGGTTTGGGTACGGTAGGATGGCTGAGCTCTACTCAAAACCTCTCTTTCAGAGCTGTCTCTCATTCCTGTTTTTTTTCTAAACAGGCCATGTAGCAACTTCCACAGCTGTCTACTACAAGTTTTCAGCTTATCAGAAGGTATTACATTACCAGCTAATAAGTAATAAAGCATATTTGACTTTACTTCTCTCCTGGTTTGGGTTTGGTTTTAGTTTTTGGGTTTTTTCTTCATGGGATGTCAGGGAAAGGAGGAGGACTAAAGCCAGTTGTGTGTCTTCTGAATAAAAAAAGCCCTATTTGGGCAAGGCATGCTTCTGCTTTTTTGATGTACTCATTTGTTTTCTAGAAATAGGACAGTCAGACAGGAAAGATGGAGTACTTGGTTTTGAAGATGCTTTCATTCCCATTGGCACCTGCTTACAGGATAGATTTTGTGTTCAAGCTGAACACCTAGCAAGGACATACTGTCTAGATGCCACTGAGCCAGGACAGCCTGTTTCTGGACAGAACAGGTAAGGACCAGCATTGTGTCTGTGCAGTGACGCCCGAGCTGCTGCTCTCCTGCTTTGTCACCACTTCTTTTTGCTGCAGGTCACTCTGCAGGGAAAGTTTATTTTAAAAAACTTTGCTTCGTGCTAAAACTTGGCAAACAGTGTCAAACCCCCTAAGGGGATCTCTGCTTTTGAAATGTAAGAGGGTCTTGGTCCTGAGCTGTTTCAGATGATGATTACAGAACAAGTGGCGGGGTGAAGCCGCCCCAGCCCAGGTGCTGCAGTTCCCGCCATCAGCGCTGCCCAGCATCCCGCCTCCCAACTGCACACACAATTAATTGCACCTGCCCCACACCTTGAGGGTAGAAAATGGCGCCTCACAGCGCTCCTCGGGCTCTTTTCTGTCTGCTAGAGGGAAGCTTCTGAGGTAAACGGCTTCGCTTCCCTTGGGTTGTTTTGTTGGTTGTTGTTTTTTGCTTGCTGGTTTGGTTTTTTTTAAATGCAATGCTCTTGCTTCAGCTTGGCTTTCAGAAGTAGTTTTATTAGCTGAAGGTTCCTCTCAGTGTCTGGTTTGAGTTGAAGTTAGTGAAATTCCGAGAAGCAACAAGCAATCGCTGATGGAGCTGTGTAACACGAAGTGGTGGTGGTCTGGCTGCAGTCACCAAAACCTGTGTTATTCAGGTAAGTGCAAATTGATTAGGAACGAGGTCAGGGCTACAAATAAACACCTCTTTTCTCTTGACGATTACAGCACAATAATGGTTCTAAGGGATTAGGAGCTTCAGTTTTTTGTGTTCCCTGAGCGGGTAGTGCTTCTGAGAAAATTAGCTTTTCTCTAATGGGTTTACGAATTTGGGCTCAAGGTGTGAGGAAAAAGTAACCTTTGTGTACACTGAAGCCTTCTGGAGTGTCTTTGAAGTTCCCTAGGTGCTTGTATCCCAGTATTCAGCTCTCTGAAGCTGCTTACTAGAGACTTGCAATTAGAAACCCCTTGTGCTCTGTAATTCACATGCCACGTGTTACGTGTTGGAACTGGGGTACACAGTGGTTGATAGAACTGTGAATTACTACTGTGTGTAAATAATCCTCATCGGCATTTAGTTTTGTAAGTGAAATTGTGGCATTTCCCCTGTTCCCTTTCCTTTGATGCAACTAGACAGTATGGGAGTACCACTGGGATCTTGCTGTGGCCCTGGCTTGCAGCAGGATGAGCTGCACCTGGACTGAGCTTTGTGTCCTGGTATCTAAAAGCTGCCCTGAGCCTCTTGTGTGGATGAGCAAGCAGCTGCACTGATATGATAGTAGCAGTACTGCTGACTATCGTGTCAGTGATCTGGGATCTAAGAAGTCTCTATTCTGGCCTGGGACAAGTTACTTATTTATTTTTTTAAATCCATTTCTACAAAGCTGTTCTCTTCTAAGGTTTTGAGGCTTGGATCTTGTCTGTCGTTGCCAGGATCAATTCCTGTAAGTCCTGCAGCAGTTGGTCTCCCTAGAATGGGGGAAGGAGGGGGGCTGTGGGCTTTAGTTGCCTGGAGATTGGCAGCTGTAGAGGCATTTTTCCCTTCTGCTTTATTTTTGTTCTTTGGCATCTCTTCTTCCAATCTTTGTACCCACTGTGCCCAGTGCTGTAAAACATAAAAAGGCAGTCTCTGACCCTTGCTGGTTTCTTATCCTTTAAGTCAAGGATAAAATGCCTTTCTTCTGCTCCAAAATCCACCAGCATCATCTCTTCGGAAGTGCATCACAACTACTCTGTTACCAACTTCTGTCTTGAAACAACGGCTAAAAAGTGTAAACTTCAGAGAATGTTAGTCTCAGCCAAAGGACATTCAGAGTTATTTCTAAGGCTCTCCATAACTTTGGTTGCTGCCTGGTTAAGTATGGCAGTGTGCTATGAGCTTTCTGGCTGGTAGGAAGAAGGTAGGCAGAGCCCAAATAAAAGCTTTTCCTGGGACCTGCTGCCAGTCCAGCCTCACCAGGCCTCTGAGGCAGGATTTAGTTTTAGCACACTTAATTATATTTCACTAATTAAAGTATTTTTTCAGAAAACAAAAATGGATAAAATATTCAAAGTATGTTTTAAAATATGAACCCAGACTAATGCTGCTTCCCCTTTTTGAGGTAGATGTGTGTGATGAGTGTGTGGTATCTGTCATAGCTAATATTTTCAGAGGTTCCTAACTGACCAAATCAAACATCACAGCATTGTACCAGTAGGTGTTTCTGTTGTATAAACAAGTGTGAAACTAGTGTGAAAAATGAGGCTTAAACTGCTAAAATACCTGGGCACTGCTATTAGTTGTCCTGCAGCCCTCATTGAGTGACCCCAACATCATGTGTTGGTTTTACTAAGGTATGCATAAATGTGTTCTAGTGATGCAGTTCCTTTCAGGTCCATAGCTTTTGGAGCAGTTCTCTTGGTGCTGTAATAGAAAAAGCAAATGAGCTGAAAGCAAAGTATGGTTGTGTACAGGAATCTTTTCCTCATTTTTTTTTACTCCTTAAATTGTGATTTCTCCTGGTACTGACTCTCAACTATTGTCCAGCATGATAGGAAAGCAGATTGACAAGAGGGTTAATTTCTTTCCTCTGTGCCTCTTAGATATTGCTTTTTATTTTCTTAATGGCTTAAAGTGCTAAAACTATAGCATGAAAAAATCAACTTTGCTCTTTGTGGCTTGCCTGTATCCCCTGTTGGTTTTGTATTAGTGAAATTATATTTCTTATGCACATTCCCCTTCAGTATTTAAGATCTCTGAATATCTCTTAGGGCTTTTGTGGTATATTTTCCTTTTTCTTTTTTTTTCTTTGTTCATTTTAATAACCCCATCCTCAGCTAGTTGCTGGTTTTATTAGACCTACCCTGCCATTGAAGGGTATGTGGAGTTTCAAGTCATCCTCAAGCTATCCTTAGTCTTTAGGACCTGATTCTGTGGCTGCTGTTGGGTGTCCTGCTTACTTCCAGCAATGAGCTTGCCAGTGGAACATGGATGGCAGCTCACCTAAGTGTGCTTGTAGGATTGGACCCATGGAAAGAGGGCTTTGCTACTGCTTTGTAATGAATAGGAAAGCAGGACCACAAAATACATTCCAAAACTTGCATCCGACTGCTTAGAAAACTCTGAAATTGGGTTCCTCCTGTGTTATGTTGCTGATCTACATGTTTTCAGGCAGTTGGAAAAGTTAAACTCTCATTACCAGCCTGGGCCATATTGAATTGAACAAACGAGGGGCAGGTTTTTGGTCTCAGCTCTCAGTTGTGGGGGTGGAAAGGGGGTTGTGAGGCTGTTAATGTTACACTCTCATCGTGTGTGTGACGATGAAATGAATTGGTTAATGAGTGCCTGAGCATCTGTTCAGCCTCTGGTAAATGCTTTGCCAAGGTTCAAGTTCCCTGAGGAGGATTAGCCACCTGGTCCAGTTTTCATGATATACTGACAAAGGGGACACCCACCTTTCATTTTCCTGCACAGGATGGACAAACGTGAGATTATTGTTTAGCCAAATGCACAGAGGCCATGGGAGGTCTCAGAGTTTGATGTATTTTTGTAATTTAGCAATTACTTTTGTAATTGTTACAATTTAGATTACAGCAGAACCTGCAACCACTGTGTATTTTTGTAGGCAGAGTGGCATCTACTCACTCAGCTTGTCTCATGGCTTTGCCAAATAGACTTATTTATTTTCCTTTTTCTTAAATGACAGACAGCTCTTTGCACAGTTATCTCTCTTGCTGTGTAATATATAAAATCAATATACACCACAGGGCAACAAGAAATGGTGATAAAAAGAGGTTTTAAGAGAAAAATGAGCATTTCATAGCCTGAACTTACAATTAGGTTTTCTAAAGTGTCTGCATTTTGCTGCATGGACAGCATTATGAGTTGATAAAAGGCCTGTGCTAAAAGGCTTAAATTTATGTGATGGTAGTATCACTTTACGATGAGCATGATTTAGGAGGAGCTTGACCCATCAGACACATTATAGCAAAGGAACTTATGCTTGAAAGACAGAAACATTATGCATTTGTTGCTGAACTTTGAAATAGCTGAAACCATGCAACTCACCTAAGTTAAAACAAAGAGGATGAAGTCTCAGTGAACTGAAAGGAGGCCTTGGCTGGACTTTTGCCTCTTGGATACCTGCTGAAGCCATGCTGACTCACTTTCCAATGCTGGTTTGCTTTGGGGGTTGTGGAGAGGCAATGGGAGGAGGTGTGTTTTTTAACCCATGTCTTTTGGGATAGATGTTTGTAGTATAAACCCTGTTATGGGGGGCTCTGTGGCAAAGCGTACCCAATGGCAGGAGTAGCCAGGCTCAGGTGTGCTGGGCTTTCCAAAAGAGAAAAGACTGAAGTAGGAGAGGCCAGGATGAGATACTTCCAGCTGGGCTGTGTTGGTGTTTGTGGCCCTGCTGCTGTAGGACCTCATGCCTTGGGTGCAGGCAGGCACATCTGCCTCGTGCTGGGGAGCCTGCAGGTGCTACCATGTTGAAGAGAAGTGCTATGGGAGGAGCTGCACCTCCTTGCCCTGGCCTTTGTGCAACTGCCACGGATGTAGTCTGTCAGCAGGGAGACATGCAAGTATTGTGGAGGAATGTCGGAGCTCTGTCTGCTGGATTTGGCAGTGCCCGAGGGGGAAAGGAGACAATAAGATCATTTGTTGGGCTGATCGTCGAGCTTAGTGTTCAGCTCTGAGCAGTTCACAACTATTCCGGCTGAGTACCCTGACTTCATTCAGTATGCTGCAGTTTGAGGCCCCGCTGAGGCTGAGGTGGAGGCTGCGGTCAGGATTTGTTTTTCTGAACACCTGTGTGTGCAGTGCCCTTAGTCTGTTTCAGCACAGTTCTGGAAATGCACAGAAAGAAGCCAGCCTTCCTACTTCATAGCTCAACAGCTCATGAATAAAGGATGTAAAAAGATTTGAAGTTTGTCTTCCGTTTTGGCTTTTGCCAAACTCAGTGTACTGCTTCAGTGTTGCATCTGAAATCAGATGACTTCCTTCAACAGTGCTGCCTGCTCTGTTCTCGTTGATTTGCAGCACTTAGGTGTCTGTAATGCCACTAAGCATACTGGTGCCACCTGCCATCGTAGACAGCCTGCGTGTGAAGGACCCACCTTCTTGGAACCTGAGTTGCCAAAGCAGAGGGTAATCTTTCCCTGGCTGGCTAATATTTGTAGTTGTGGATTTTGCTCTTACATTCTGTTTGGCCTTACATACTCAGCCTTGTTCAGACAGAAGAAAAGGTGACTTTTTCTGGCAGTGCCCTGGGGAACCTTCCCACTGGGCTGAACACTAACAGAGCAGGATACTCTGCAATTCTTAGATTTTGTTTCTGAACTTTTTGTCATCTAACAGTGAATATTTTTTTTAATGATTGAATAGATGATCTATGGAATGTCACCAACAGAACGTGCAAGAGCAATATGGTAGAAAATTCTCATTATTGTAAGTTTCACAGTCAGTCATATTGCAGCCCCAAACAAGAACTACCTTGTAGGAGCATGCCTGTGGGAGCACAGGCAATTCACATTTCCCCAGCAAAGATTTGCTTTGGTGCAAGCATCCTTGTGGCTTGACAGCAATTGGTGTGACAAAACTTTATGATGAAAAGGTCACAGTTAATAATGCACAGTGACCATTTTTAAGTTGTTTTTCTTAAAAAAACAAAAACCCAACAAACAAAAACCAACCAACAACCCACAACACAACCAAGCAAGTAGCATCAAGTAAATTGCTTTCCCTTTTCCTTCCAAGCTAAAGTATTTATAGGAAAAAGGATCTAAGAAATTCTTTCAGGTTTCTAAAATCTTGCACAAGACCAAACATCTGAAGCAGCAACCTTTTAGTTGGGTGTAACAGGAGCCACACTGCTCGGTGGGGTTTAGTCCTGCAGCTGGGTCCCTGAGATTCTCGGGATCAGTTTACTGTGCTGGTTTTGTCTGGCAGATCGTAGCAGTCTCCCAGTATGTCTTTTACATACTGCAAAACCATTCATAGTTCATTTGATATTCACCAGCATCAGCTCAAGTCCACTTTGTAAGTAGTTCTGAATTTGTGCATGTGTTTTAAATATTTGGCTTGCCAGGAGCAAGAATGAGCAGTGTTGGTTTGGGTTTTTTTCCTTCTGATTTTTTGTCACTTTCTTCTAGTTTGCTTGCTCTAGCATATCACAAGTAGATTTCTTCTGTGCATTCATCTGAAATGTAAGTCTAAACTGGCCTTTCCTAGACCATGGATGCTTTAATGAAACTGGAAGAATGAAAATGTTTTCAGTTAAATATGGCAAGATAGTAAATGAAAATTGTTTAAAAGAATCTTGTGTCATTGCGCACACAATCACAGAGACACTTAACAGATGAGCATTTTCACTTAAGGTTATGTGGGTTTCCTTTGCTTCTCTGATAAATTTTGTTATTGACACGTGTCCCACCTCCCAGTGTGTGAACCTACCTGCTCCTGTAAGTGCTGCAGTGGGTGCACTGGGGAAGCTAATAGGATCCTTGTTGGCAGTTCAAACTCCTTTCCACTACTGTGCCTGCCTTGTCATGTTTGTAAGTGCACAAAGGGAAAAAAAATCCTATCTTGTTAAAGGCTGAGCTTGTCTGCTGGAATGATGCCTGTTTGCAGGTGAGAAATTGTCTGTCTCAGTTAGGACAAGGGAACTAATTGTTTGGTCCTGTCTGGCTTTAAGCGCTCTGAGCAATCTGGGCTCTACTGCTTCCTCTGGGAGATTACGTTGCTTAATACCTCAGAGTACCAGGAAGTTGGTTTCTTGCCCTGGGTATTTAATTTAAAATTTTCTTTAATCTTATTACTGGAGCTGATGAGAAAAAAGAAAATGTTTTTCAGACTTGGGGTTTACTGCTTTCTGACAATCACTGAGTGGCCTGCAAACATGCACATCTCCAAGGGAAATGTCTGCAGATGCCATGCAGGCTGTAATCATTGTTCTCATGTTCTATTGTTCTGATAGAGCTTTCTCCAGTTTCCTACAGAGTTTGGCCTTTCAAAAGTCCTGACTGGTTTCTGTAGGGTGTTGTAACATGTATGACACATTTACACATAATTACTTTGACCTTTCTGCAAATTCTAAGGCTAGTAAAACTTTGTCATGGAAGAAAGTATGTAAAAACATGAATATTCCTAAAATCTGAGTAATTAGGAGGAGATAGGGATTGTGTGTGTGAGAGGTTCTGTCTCAGACACCTGGTGACTCTAGCACTAGCCCTTGCATGACTGAGGTGGAGATGAGGAATGATATTGCACCAAAGCTCGTGACTTGGAGACAGAATACACGAGTTTGGCTTTGCCTTACACAGATTTATTTTGTGACCCTGTACAAATCACTTAACCTCTTTCTGCCCACAGTCCGTAAAAGAAGGATGGTGTTTCCCCATCTCACAGAAGTGCTGGACACTTAATTCATTAGTGCTTATAAAGTATCCTCAGGTCTTTTAGAGGAAAATGCTGCATGTCTGTGAAGTCTTAATGTTGATTCATGTACAACTTCTGAGGCCTAGGCCTTGACACCCCAGAGATAAAGACTGCGGCTGACAAGTTCATTTTTATCATGGGCCTAAATCTACTCTGTGCTATTCTAGGACTTGCAGAAAAGAAATTCCCAAAGACTATTGAAAATGAATATAAAAATCTTTCTATTTTATGACGAATTGTGTGTGTATGCTTGCTTTAAAAAGATGCACAAAACCTTTCTAAGGCCTTTTGAAAGTGTCTTGACCTGACCTGCTGAGCCCTGTGCTCATTTTTAAGGGAGTTGAGGAAGATCCTGAGAAAAGAGGGTGGGTGGTTGTTTTTTTTCAAGCCATGTTTTAAATTCCTATGTTTTCTGGCTAAACTTAGAATTGTTAGGAGATATTATTCAGGTAAATGTTATCATATTCAGCATGGTGGGGCATGTCATTTTCCATTGGCATCATGGCATAGGCCAGTGTAATATGTCAGAAGTATTTTGTTGCAATGGCTTCATCAAGTAAATGAGACAAGACGGGTTGCAAATCAAATTTACCATACCTACCTTTAACATACACTAAGCAAGCTAACAGCATAGATCAGGCACTGGCTAATACAGAGTGTTACTGCAGTGGCAGAGATCTGGACTCAGATGTTGAGACGGGTTGAGGGACAAGCAGTTCCAATAGTCACCTCTTCCCATGAACGTTGTAATATCCTTTATTGACTTCTATTAGAACTCAGTTTCAGCTCAAGAAAGGTAACTGCTGGAACAGGCAGCCTGCTGCAGATTTGGATGAGACAGAGCAGAGGTTAGATGTACATTTAATAACTGGCTTTTGTTGTGTTTTGCTTTGTTAGGGCTCTTACTTCTCATCTTTAGCAACACAAAGTATGAGACCTGCCCTCTTCCAAACTTTCTCCTTCAGTCTGTGCTTCTAGGATTATCTCCTCATGTCAAAATGAATTGGAGGAGACTAGGTTTCGACCATTATCAGGTTAATTTTAAACTCTGAATGTGAACATGAACCTTTAGCTTCCAATGGAAATCCATAACTACTCACTAAAAGTTGGGGTACATGGGGAGAATGTACCCTCTGCCTGGAACTATGCAAAGACATTGTTCAGTCATGCATGTTTGGAAGACTTGCTGTTGAGGAATAGCAATGAAGCCAAGATAATTCACCCCACAATTAAATATATTAGTGTTTATTTCAGCAATCCAGTTTAATCTTACAGTAAAGCTTCATATATAATTATGATAATTAAGTTATTTGGTAATTGCAGGTTGAAATAAGTTTGTAATAGAAATGTTACAAACTTCTTTGGATAGCTGAGGTTGCTATTGAATCTTTTTTTTTGGGTTGGAGAAGGAGAGGCACATCATTTGCACAGGAATAAAAAATGCATAGATTAGGAGGTTTTTCTCTATAGAAATTGAGTTCAAGCCAAGGAGAACTGAAATCTGCCTATAAATTGAAAATACTAATTTCTAAAGACTGAGATATGTTTCTCTAAAATGATAAAGTCTGTGACCTGAAAGATATGATAATCTGAGGCTGTTTTGTTTGCAGCATTCAGAGGAGGAAAAAATTACACAGAACGATACTGAGAAAGCTTAATTAGGGGAGAAAGGGAAAAAGGGGAGAGAGGGAAGGAAGGGGTCAAAAGGGGGAGATTACATGGCCAGTGGGAAATACATTCTCAGAGTACAGAGTTCTGTCTACTGGCAGAATTGCTGAAGCTGGGAAGGATGTTTTTGCAGGAGATCACAGCATTCCTTAAACTTGGCCTTGAGATTCCTTTGTAATGTGATCCCATGGATGTGGAAATCTCACAGTAGTGTTGCTGTCTTGACATAAAATCTAAGACAATGATGCTATGAAGAGCCAGATAAAAGAGGACACACTTTATTTGCTTCTTGCGTCAAGAGAAGAGTATTTCAGCTGCCAGGTACTAGCACAAGGACTAGTGGTTGTTGGCTGCAGTGTGTTTCCCCTCTGTCTCCTACAGAGTGAACACCAGTGGTTAGTGAACTTAGTAGTTTTTTTCACTGCAGGAAGGCTTTCAAACATCGTGTTTGTTTTATCTTAATACTACAGCTATTAACAGACTTCTCTTGTATGTGCGATGCTGCATTTGTTAGATCTTCACAAGTGTGTGTATGGTATCATCTGAATAAAGTGTAAGTTGATAAAGTTGTTTCAGTGTTCCAGTGGATTGCTGTGTCTTTATAAACCAGTCAGATGTACAGGAAATTGTTCACCTTCCCCTCCTTAGTGCTCAGTGGTAAAAAAACCAAACCTCACAAACCCCTCCCAGCTAGGTGTTTCTGAAGTTGGTTTTTTTTCCAGTGATCAGAAGACCAGTTTTTCTTCTCTGTTTCTTGTACCATAGCCTGAGTCACTATGCAATATCTTCCAAATGCCTTGTCACTAATTTTGTGTTGACTCTCTAATTCAAATAGAAAGGATATTTTAAACTTGGATATCACACAGAAGATATTAGCTACAAATGGGGAAGGGACCTTTTCTGAGACTTCCATCCAAAAACAACCTGTATTCTTATAATTCCCAACTGTAACCTGCAGACCAGCAGTAGGTTGCCACAATTGTTTGTAACATGCTAGACAGAAAAGCACTTACTTATTTTGTCAAGAAACATCAGCAGTGAGCAGAGTATTCCCAGAAAGCTGTAGGCACTCAACTCCATTGATCTGATTTGGGTCCTGACTAGGTTGCTAGATATGTGGAGAGTCTGGAGAAAGCTGCAAAGTCCCAAGAATATTCTTTGGATAAACATTTCTGATGGAGGAAAATAAAGACCAGTCAGGGAACCCCAAATGTCAGTAAGTTGCTTATTGGGCTGCAAACACTGTTTTCAGTCACAACACAGAATGTATTTGATGGCTCCAGAGGGATTTTGAGAGTTGTCTGCCTCCTGCTCTCCGAAGCACTTTGGATATTGGATTATGCTATTATTAGTTGTGCATTATTTGTCATTCTCCTGAGTAATTCCAATACCATAGATGTAGGATCTCAAGTATGGAGAGGGGAACAATGGGTGAGTCTGTTTCTTATCCCTGCCTTAACAGTGTTTAAGTAATTGGCATGGTCAGCAAACACAACAGAGGAAGATTTTTAGACCCACTTAGTTTAGGGGCAGGAGGGTGGGGTATGCACCCAGACTAGGCTGTCAGCTGTGGGACAGTGCAGGGAGGGGTAAGCAGAGGACTGCAGATCTCACAGAGTGGTGGAGGTGGGAAAGGGGATGTGTATGCGAGGAGGAGGAGAAGGAGAGGTCCCTGTGGCAAGGATCTGAAGTTGAGCATACGGCTGTGGTGATAGAAGAAACAGGGTGTGTTTGATTCCCTTGAGAAAATGCTTTTATTTTTTTAATGCTGCTTTTGTTGGACATGTTGGATCATGTATGCAGATACTCAGGTGTGAAAAGCTTGCATGTTTGTGTTGATCTTGGAAGTCTCAGGGCTGTGAGAGTGAAGACAAAGTGCAGCCTGGCTTAAAAAATAGACCCCGTTTGCTTTTTTGTGCTGTCTGTTTCTCTGGTTTTTCACTTCCCCAAACAGATTTCTTATTCCTGTCTCACTCCACTCTGCATAGTCAGACACTAGGTTTTAGAATATATATGCAAAAGTGGAATTTTTATTTTTGTAAGCATGACATGTTGAGAAATGGAAAACTGTAGCAGCATATAAAAAATGCCCAGACCTGCACCATTGCTTCATCCCTGTGTTACTAATGATAAAGAAATAACTATTTGGGGGGCATAAGAGAATGGAAAACCCTTTCAGCTGCTCCCCAGGCCACAGTCTCCATCTCTAGCAGCATCCCATTCAGACAGGTTTCGTTAGATGTTCAAAGTTCTTCTGGACCTTGATGGGAGGGAGAGATGAGCTTTTTCTTTTGTAATTAGTCAGTGGCCTCCCCTCTATTAACAGTTTGTGCTCAGTCACTTTTCAATATTGATGCTGCATTTAATGTAGCTTGTTTTCTGTGAAGTAATTGTGTGGTACTGGTGGCACTTGGACACCACCCTCCTGTCCAAGGGTGAAAGTCAGGGTTTGACCCTGTGCTGGAGAAGCAGCTGTAGGCAAGGGTCTGACTACTGCAGTGCAACAGCCAGTGGACAAGACCAAGTGCTTATTTTCAAAGTCAGGTACTGTAGCACTGTTGGTTTTCATCAGGCTACAGGATGGTGGTTAGTGAGAATAGAGAATGAGACCCCAACACACAACCTCTTGGAAACAGTGACATGGAAAGATTGTCTCTGACTGTGATCTGTTATGAATGAGGCCCCATGAATCTTGTGATTTGCTGTTCAAGAAAACACTTAATGCAAACTTTAATTAGCCTGGATGGAGGATTTGTTACTGGAGATAACAGGAAAAAAATAGGTCCTTAGAAAGTTGTATTTGTTCTTGGAGGTAGTTGGTGTTAAACTTCCAAGAGCCTCTGTTTTGACTTCAGCTTGAATGTTTAGCTCAATTTGCTTTGGAGTAACTAGAGTGTTTGGAGTCTTAGAGTGGCTAGAGACTACAGCTGGTAATAATAGTAGAGCCATCTATGCTGTCAATTTAACAGTTGTAAAACAATTAGGGAGAATTATGTTAATAGCAGGCTTTGTTCACACTTCCCTTGCCCAGTTTTATTTTCCTGTGACATGCCTTTCCTACCATGCTCTGAGAGCATGTAAACACTAGAGCTCTGTGTGTTTGTATTGTGTATGGTCAGTGTTATCCATTAAACCATGGCTGGATCTAGATCTTCTACAATTTTTGCAAATCAATTTTCCAGTGCCTTGGCCATTGCATTTTAATGTGGCTGCTCCTAAACAAACAAAATCATGTTTTTGGGAAGCTAAGACAGGGTAAGAAGTGATTTGTATGGGAAATGGTGGCTGATTTGCTCAGGCTGCTGCAGCTGTTTCCTTCTGTGATATGAACAAAACCTCTTCAAATCAATCGGATCCATGTTGGCTAAGCCCTGCTATCCACGTAGAGGGGCAGCCGAGCTTTTCCCTGCTCTGGTGGGAAAGCAGTTGTGCCAAGGCCTGCTGACCCACGCTGAGATGCTGCTTTGTCTCAGCTCCTCCCAATTCAAGACTATGGTGAGGATCCATTAGTACTGAGACTAATCTGGATGGATGTCTCTCTTACTGACAATGCAGCCAACATTAAGGGCATCTCCTGCTGCTCTCCTATACCAGATTGGAGTATTGTTTGTCTCCACCACTCTCCCTTCCAATGCCAGGGATCCTCCAGCCGAGCCCTTGGCACCATGTCACGTAGCCAGCCTTGCCCAATGCTTGAGAATCATATTGACACCACATAAACAAGAACAGCAATCTGACATGAAGTAAACGCTTTCCCATCTTTTTCCATTCAAAATACAGAATGATTACATTGAAATTAAGAGCATCATAATTTAGTATTTTCTATCAATCCCAAAGGAGGGAATAGATCTGAAAATCAGCATGCTAAATTCTTCCCTCTCCATAAAATAATGTCCTTGCGTAGATGATCCTTTAAGAAAGAGGATTCCCAAACTCCATTTACTTTGACAGCTGTCACTCAGCACTTGTAGTTGTCATGACATTGTGTAGTTTTTCATGAATTGCCAGCACTGGTGGTTTCTTCTCTCTATCAGTCATCAGCCCATCAGCTGGGCCATTCATAACACCTTCTGGCAGCCCACTGGGGAGATTGGTGCCATTGAATCTTGCCCTACTGACTCCCCCACCTCACTGTGCAACACTGTTTACTGCCATGCTTTCTCCTGTCAATATTGCAGGCAGTGCACTAACAGGAGGGATGCGTGGGAATGGAATGGCTTCACCTTGTAACAGTTAGCTGGGATGGCAGCTCTGCCTTGACTGATAATTCCTGAGTCCTCTTGTTCCAGTTACTTTGCTAAATAACATGTAGACATCCCACTTTGAAGTCTTGTATATGATAGTTAATTAGACAACATTTAATTTGGCTTAACATTTGTGTCAGTTTTGTGGAAGTGAGCCTCCATAATTAGGGAATACAGATCAGGTTTCTGTCAGACTTATAACCTCTCACTCTAATTTAATGCTCGCTCCTCCAGCGCCGTGTCACACTGGGTGCACAGGAGGTTTTTTCCCCCCTGTCTTTTCCGCTTGACTAGTAAGAAAGTTGCCCATATTACACAACTGACAGCAAATGGGATCGTTCACGGAGGTGTAAGGGCATATGATTTGCTAGTATTTAACAGTGAACTCGCCCATCAAAACAGATTACATGATCTGAATTGGTGTAAATAATACATTTGCACAAGCCTGGAATCTAGTATAAACTACTCCATGTGTCTAAAGGTGCCCCATGCGGGTTTTTGTGATGATTTCAGTAGAAATTCATGTGCAAAACCGACTATGGAGTTAACAGCTTGTAATTAGGAAGGTTTCTTCTTCTTCAGGCCTTTAAGAAAAGGTGCCTTCTGTCTGGAAATACTTCCTCACTGGGATGATTAAAAATAATATGCTGCTTGTTGCAGGTGGTTAGGTGTGACATCAGGTCTTTATGCAGAAGCACATTCTGCTTAGTTTTTTTGGCATCTAGACCAAAACAAAGAGCTGGTCTACGGTTTTGACATTTGAAAAAATTAATGCATTACCCACTGAAGTCTCCCCAGTGATGCTTTTACCAGATCGTTCTTAAGTCACAGTCAAATGGAAAGACATAGCTCTTACCTGATTGTCTGTGGTGAGGCCAAGACACGTCTTTAAAGATAAAAGATCTAAATGTAGCACAATTTTAATCTCTCTTTTCCTTTTTTCTCCTGTGAAAAGGGAGATTTTGGGAAGATGCCCGTTGTTAACATGTGCAAGCCGAGTATATCTGTCAGGCATCATGCTCCTCTGAACCTGATGTATATAGTTTGTCTCTAATTAGAGAGGAAACTGCTGCTCTTTCTCCAGCACGCACTGCTTCCTGCCTACCAGCAAGATGCTGGTGATGCTCTGTGGTGAAGTGCAGTGCACCAGGGTGCTCAGAGGCCACCTGGACTGAGACAGCCAAGCCAAGGACTCCACTCAAGGAGCTATTTGCTGCTGATCTGGGAATGGGGAGTCTAAAGCAGAGAGAGCTTTTAACTAACTGGCATAAGGTCTCCTCCTCCTTTCTGGAGGAGTTCCTGCTTCATTGACTTCTTTTCCACATAAGTGAGGAAAGATAAAAATCTTTTGGTAGCAACCCAGCACTAGTTTATCCCTGGGAAGCTTTTCCCTCAGAGCAGTTAGTTCTGTGCTGTTTTCAGCTTGACATTTTAGATCCAGAGCTGGAGGAGGACTTCTGTGACCAGGACCTTGCCAGTTCAGAACTTGCTACATCAGTTAATTAGTGAAAGGTGGTACTTCTTCCTACAAGCTTTTCTTTACTCATAGCCTTACTCTGTCACAACTACAATGTTGCTATTGCTTGTCACAGCCCAGGGAGACCTTGCTTGCCAGTCGGTATCTGTGTGGATGGATGGCAGGATCTAAATTGGACATCTTCCTCAGAAGATGAGCTGATCATGCAATTTGTATGTTGCTTTTCTGAATGTGTCAGAAGTATTTGGGCACCTACAGCACCCTGAGGAAATACTCGATGGATCTAATCTGAGTTTATACTGTTTTTGTGGGTCAAGATACGATGTTATTACAAGTTGTACCATGAAAAGTAGTAGTACCTGGTGTTCAGATTTTAATCAGCATGGCTTATTTGTGACCAGTAACCTTGATACTGTGAAACACATTTAGTGGAGGGTACATGTATACCTTGCTAATTTACTGTTATGAAAGGTGAACTCACTTGTTATGTTGTGGTGACACTCCCTTAGGGTGAGTTTTGTGCATATTCAAGGTTATTCTGCTGTTCTCAAAGATCTGAACTTTTCCCAAATGCAGCACAAGTCTATTTTGGTCTCTGAGTGAGCAATGATCATTATGGCTTTACTGGGGTACAGAACTTATCAGTGTAAATCTGCTACATGGATTTATTAAGTGAAACTCTAGACTTATATGTGGTCATTCTTGTATTTTCTGTAAATCCTTGAGACCATGCTTTGCATGGAAATCAACATTATGTCATTTTAGTCACAGAACATTTCCCTTTTGTAGTAAATTATGTCCTGTGTCATTTGGACAGTTATACTCTGCCAATTTTTTGGAGGGTAAAAAAAGTAACGTCAAGCTATTTGGTTCAAAGGTCAGAAGTAGAAACAATTAGAATAATTGTAATTAAATAACTTCCCTTTATAATGAAGTGTTGGATCACAGGGTTGCATAGCATATGTCTGTGGATTGCATTTTCAGAAAGGCTTGTATTTACTCACACAGCCAGCAATAAAAGTTTGCAGGCTGAAGAGATGTAAACTGCATACCCTAGATGAGAGTATTCCCAATGTTAAAATGTGGAATTTAGTGGGAGGTGGAACATCAAATATGTGGGAAAGGAAGGAGTTTAATAACACTGCCCTGAGCTTGAATCACTTGGATATGTAGCGTGTTGTATTTTGTATATAAACACGACACTAATAAGATGAGTTTAACTGTAGTGCCAACACCACTCTGACATCCTCCTCAACAGCCAAACTTGTTTTCCTTATGGATTATGGAGCTGAATAGCTCAGCCTGCTGCTGTGAACAGCCTCCCACATCAGGTGTTTAGGCGTGAGGGAGAAAACCCTGCGATGCTTGGAGTGGGGAGCACAGTCTGAGTCTTGTGGTAGTAGCGAGAGCATTCAAAAAATTCTTCCTGTTGTTGAGATTTGCTTGTTTACTTGACAGAGAATGTGTGCAGGTTTATTTTGTGTGTGTGTGTGAAGGATTTCTCTGTGGAAATAGATGAGCGTTTCTGTAATAATTTTGTTTTGCAGAATCCTTTTCCTGCGAAGATACTGTACAAGCTTTGAAATGTTAGTCTCAGTATAGTCACACATGCTTAGGATCCCTTATGTATCAAACACACTGCATGGCAAAGCTAAAGAAGTCAGTGTCCTATTGAAAGGCCCTTTATCTCTTGTCTCTTCTTTGTTCAACAGGGAACAAAGTTTGTCATCCTGAGACACCAGACCTTTGACAAGGCTCAGGTAACCTCTGACAGTGTGCATGGTGCTAACAAAGAGTCCCTGTCAGCTTTTGTAGAAGACATTGAGACTTCAGTCAGTGTTGACGTTCCAGAAGATGAGGAGCATGTTGGTGAAGTGCTAGACTGTGGTTATTCGGATCTATCAGCTCATGGAGGAACAGAAGCTGCTCAGCGTGCAGATGAAAAGATGACAGCAGCAGCCGCATCACAGAAGTTGTGATCACACAGGCAGATGAGGTGGGTGATAGACAATACTTGATATAAAATTCTTTTTTATCTTATCTGATTTGTATTCTTGCTGTGATCAGAAATACAGCTTGTTGTTTCTAATTAATTCTTTAATTTTCTTTTATTTATGTTTTGAATTTAGCAAAATTCTATTTCATGTTGGAAACGTTCTCCATCTAACCCAAAATGCATTAAAGAGGCTATTTGCTTTAATCAGCGGGATTTTTTAATCTTATTATATGCTCCTCAAAAATGAATATTTCTTTGTATTGTACAGTAGATATTTACATAAATTAGTGTTATCCTTGGTTATTTTGCCAACCATAATTTATACGCTTTTTAGCTTTATCATAAAACAAAATCTTGCATCTGATATTCTGGGACCGATTTTAGCATCATAGCAAATTACCTTGGGAGGAACTATTACACAGTCAGTGAACTTAGCCTATTTGAGTTTAAAAAAAACAACCAACCCCAAACCTAAAATGTGTATCAAATGCTCAGCTTCCCCCAATGAAGTCTTTCTAAAAGTCTTTTGACTTTTACAGGCTTTTGAAAACTGCAAATTTGTAAAAATCCCTAGTAAAAATCACCTGAAAAGTAGTATTTTCATGTTTAGTTCTTTGAACAAATCCAGAATTTCTTGCCTCATTTAGTTGTTTTTTCAACTGTTAAGATTAGTTTCTCATCTTACCAGGTTTATTTGTTTATATATCGTTTCTACAGAAGTTTCATTTCAAACACTGTGTTCAGAAATGTTGACAAAACATTTGTCAAAAAATTCTTTGAAGTAATATTGCAAGTACCTGCTCTTACAAGGTACTGCTCAATGGACCTCTTGTCTCTGGGACAGATAGAGGCTCTACATCCAAATGAATTGCATATGCTCTACTTCCTTTTGCATAACTTTCTTGTCTCAATAATTTTAAGGGTGTTTGGGGCAAGAAGTAACTTTGCTATTATTGACCAATTCTCCATACCGTGTGATAATGGCTTGCCTGAAGGTCGGGGGGGGAGAGAGTGACTTGTGATTGACTCATGTTAGATGCTTCTCTCTGAGGTTAGCATCGTGTGGGAGTCTGCCAATCCTTATCTAAAGAGTCATTGATGTTTATGGGCCCCCTGAGAGAATTGGCAACAATATCTCCAGTTATGAAGTTATTGGTTCTGGGTAATTACCTTGTTTGACCACATCAATGGAAATTTGTTGCTTTCCCTAGTAACTGATGGCAGCTGAGTAATGAATGAAAAATGGGTTTGAATGGGGTCCAGTCAGTGATGACTGATTAAGGAAAGCGACTGGAACATCTAATGAAGTTCTTAACATGCTGAGTGTGGGGTTTTGCTGGAGTCCAGGTATAGCTAGAGTACTTGTTGCAGTGGTCAGTGTAAGACACGAGCATTTTTTTTGGCGTTGATCGAAATAGAGACTGAGTTCAATGGTTATCCCTGCAGATGTAGCAGTTTGTATTGCCTTGTGCTAGTTACTGAAGTCTTTCAGGTTTCTTGGTGGCTGTTGGATGCACAGATAGTAAGAACAAGGAAGTTACTGTAAGATAATGATTCATAGAATGGCCCAGGTTGGAAGGGACCTTAAAGATCATCTAGTTCCAACCCCTCTGCCATGGCCAGGGATGCCAATCACTAGACCAGGTTGCCATGATAGCCATGGGAAGATGACACTGGACAGCTGCCAAAGACATCTGCAGTCTTACAGTTGCATCACTTTCCCTTGCTTTTTCTAAGAACTAGAAGTTCTTGTTTCCCAGATATTTTCCACAGGAAGCCAAGGGCTGTGTGTCCTATGGTCTCTGTGACTGAGGAGTTTAATGTGAGGATGCATCACGTAGTCAGGGGTTGGTAAATTCCTTGTCTAGCACTACTTTTTCTATATACTGATAGGCAGGATGTTGTGGTACAGATCATCAGTAGGTTTTATTCAAGACCTAGCAATGAATGATGATGGCTTTTTCTGTGAAAAGAAAATACACATTTACTTATCTTACCCAATTTCTTATGGGGACATAAATGATAGCATTCCTAGTTAATAGGTATGGATATTTACTGTAACATACTTTTATCTTTTAGAGGAGCATATCTACTTTCAGAGTGTTTACATCCATTGTTTTGGGCACAAAGCAATTTTTTTTGTTAAGCATTTATGCCCTTAATACATGTTAACTGTACTGATGTCGTGTATTTGTTATGAATTGCACATGTGAGCAGGTACCTCCAAGCAGTAAGTCTCTTGGTGTGGGTGGTCAGTACAAAACATATGGGCACCAGAAATATTGCCTGAGCCAGGAAATTATGTTACTCTGCACATGTAGCACAGGGATACAACCTTGGGGGGATCATTTGGGTAGATTGCTTCAGGTAATGCAGGATTGTCTATATGGTTTTATCTGTCAATCCTAGCCATGATGTAGTTGAAAAATTCAGCCGCGTTTTGTGGGAGCATGCACATCTCCCAGACTTCTCTTGGAATGGATTCCAGTGCTGACGGTGACAGTTCTTCCTAAACCAGCCTGCAAAATACATAAGCCTGACACGGGTGCTGGATTGTAAGAGGGACTGAAAATCATTCTTTAATGTGGAAAATACATCTTCCTTACTGGTGTAGCTGCAAAAATTCTTTGCTTGAACAAGACAGTAGAAGTAGATAAATTTCTGCATTTCAAAGAGTAAAGACTGCTTTCAATGGAACAGACACATTTTGTTGGTTTTGCAAGTTTTATGCCTTCTATCTTAGGGTATCTTCACGTCCTCACCTGTTCATGTTGCTCTGTAGCTCAGTGTGGAAGGGGAAAAAAGTAATTCTTAAGAATAGGCTTGGGAAACACAGCTCAAAGGGTATCTGGAAAAGGGGATTTGTAACTGTTGGTCTGTAATGTGGTGTGCATATAGCCATGCTGGCTGCTGATAATACTGTGTTTGAGCAGGCTAATAAAAGTGGGTGGTCAGTGTTTGGTGAGCTCTGTGCTGCTGCAGTTGCATACCTTGTGGCACCTTGTAGCACCTCATTTGTGGGGTTTAAATAGACTTGAGATGTGTTTATTGAAGGCATGTTGCTGGTGATGTAGATGTGCTGTAAGAAAAGGGGGGGTATGACCTACAATTGAATTCTCTTTATTATTAGTTTTTTTATTTATATAGCCAGATATCAATAGATATAGATAAAGCAGAAACGTGTCTAGGGCATTAAGTATGTCTTTGGAGCTTGGTATGTGAAAATGCCTGCATCTAAGATGGATGATTCTACCCATGAGAAACATAGAGTCTAAATAGGAGTCAAAGTACTGATACAGACAGTCAAAAATAATTTTCTTTTTTTAATGTGGCCTCTAGCGGTATTTGAAGACTGCGAAGATCCTTGATAACTTACCATTTTGTCTCCTATTATTGTGGAACTCTGTGGTTATACTTATTTCAGCATCATCTTTTCACATCTCTGTCTTCATAACTGTTGGACAAGTTAGTACATGAGGTGCCTCCTTTTGTGTGCCAGATGTTGTAGAGTTTTCAAGGGAGGGAATAATTAAATTACTATTTCAAAGAAGTTCACCACCACGCTAGTAACTTACCTGTAAGCTTATTAAAGTAGTTGTTTGTACTCTAAAATGACTAAACTGTTATATAATCTCAAAATTACAATAAATCATAATTCCTGCTGGGTGGGGGCAACTATGACTTCTGGATGTGTCTAAGTGCTGATGTCTGAGACTTGGACATACTGTACAAGTGTGTACCTGAAGAAGGGCACAGGAAAATAGCTACAGTTCCTGCTATTGTGTGTTCTGTATGTTTGCACTCTAGCTGTCTCTCCTGTTGCAGCATCAGCTGGTGCTTGCTCACCAACATCAGTTAAAGGCTGTTGGATGGAGGCAAACAGCAGCGATAGCTACCTAGAGGATTTTGTTAGCATTTGAAGTCAAAGGTGAAGCCTCTTGTTTTACTTGTACTGCAGAGGAGACTTTGCAGAGCTTGGGACCTGTGCAAGGTGGAAGAGTCTTCCCTCCTTCCCTCCATTTGCACAAGGAGGAGGGAGGACAGCTGGCCTGGGGTCAAGTTCTGCTGGTGGCAGGGCTGGCATTAAGCACTGCAGCCCTGGTGCAATCTGCTGTCCATGAGGTCCCTCCATGTAAGTCCTTAGAGGCATAACTGATATGATAAAGGCAAATACGTATGACACCATGGCACAATGTATGCATTTGGACAGGGGACTCCCAGCTTTTCTGAGACCTCTGTATGCTTGCAGGGACAAGACTCATGAAGTAAGGAGGAAGACGAGAGGAGGATACAACAGGTTTCAGTCCTGAAACTCAAATATGTTTGCATCTGCTAAAATTTTTCCTTCTAATGGTGTTCAGCCTTTCTTCTTTGTACTGTTGAATCAATGAAATGTTTCTGAAATAAGCTGCAATGGCTGTTTTTTATTACAGCCTTAAGGAACAGTTTAATTTTGCCTTGGAAATGCATCTGACCATTTGCTCCTGGGATCACCAAGATGATTTTTACATTCCCTTCTACAAATGACTACTTCTGATCCTCAGTGACTGACAACTGTGTGTATACTGTGTGCATGTTCTGGAGGAGTCAGAAACACTGTAGCTGGCCCAGGCAGAATCAAGTAATCCTAGCAAAATTACAGGCTTTACAGTAGATTTAATTACACCATCTGTTAATGAGTCTGCTTTTTGGGAGATGGTGGGGGAAAAAAGTCTCCAGGTTAAAAATACTTTGAGAGCAACTGCTTAGACTGACATGCTCCTTAGTTTTGGAAAAACAGTTTCAGAATGAAACAAGAAATTTTTGAATGACAACAAACGGTATCCTATCCAGACTGAACTAAAGGCATGGGAAATGAAGCAAAATGTACCTCTGCTGCTCTCCCCTGCTACTGGAAGTGTGTACACAGAGCAATGCTGGCACCTGAAGGAGTGTGATTAAAAAAAATCTGGACAGTTTGTGTCCCATTAGCAAAGTGTGTGTGGTATGTTTTCCCTATTGCTAACTATGTGGTTATTCAAGGCTATGTCAGAACTCAAGTGCCTCATGGGACTCTTCTCTAATGACAGCTATATACATTCTGTTTGCACTTTTTGTGCTGGTCATTTTCCCAAAACAGTGAGGTCACTGGAGGAACCCAATGGTGTTAGCTTTGGTGAGAGGACTGGGGGTGTTGGTAACACAATAATGAGTTACAACTGAGAATCAGGGCAGCACCTTTCTCCCAGATCTTCTTCACTTGTTGCTTTACTTTTCCTTACAGAAAATAGACCCACTACATTTCTTTTGGGATTCATTTATTCTAAAGGAACGAAGAATCTTTGGTGCACTATGTCTGTGGGAGTTGACTGGCAGGTGTGTGCTCAGCTGCCCTAGACCACCTTGCAGGTGCTGACTTTATGCATGGTCTTGCACCTCAAAGTCAGAAGGACCAAGGGCAGCACAGCCATCCAGGGCACTCCATTTGCAGGCAAATAGTGTGGAATTTCCATGTTGGGCAATATTTTTTCAATATCCAAGGTATTGCTCCCAGGCCACATTCCTAGGAGACTTTCTGTGTGTATAAGATTTCATCATCAGTACTGACACTTGGTTTTATTAAAATTAGCCATTTTCCATTGAATTAGTGGTATAATGAATTAAAAAGTAATAGTTTTATTTGAAACATCTTCATACATTTCAGTGACTTGAAATTGTGGCTCAAAACTGATTTCTGGCTCTCTGATTGTTTCAGTTAAATGTATTTATCTTGCTGGTGTATGTGGTATGGATTACCATACCATATTTTAACGTTCTCTAACAACATATCAGCAGATATGTAAAAAAGTGAGTTAATAACATAAATATCTGCTATCATGCTGCTTTGTAAAACCATTCTTAATTTAATCCATACATTAAGTGTGCTTTCCAGTTACAAAAATTTATGATAAGTATCAGGCAGAAGTGAAACCATGATACAGAATTGTGACTGATGTAAAACAGACACACAAAATGAGTAGCATTAGGACACTTACTTTGAAGTTTGTTAAAACCAGTAAAGTGATATCCACTTTAAGTGAAACCTGCTGTTACAGATACCTACTGTATTTTGGGAACATTTCACTTTTGAACTTACTCCTTGCACTCAGCTTTAGCATTTATTGTGTTGTGGTTTAGTTGGGGGTTGTTTTCTTGTGGTGTAGCAGAGTAGAGAAAAATAGGTAACCTACTGAGATACCTTATTATCTTTGCTCACAGACAGATAGTTGAGTATATTCAGTATCTGGAAAAAGAACATTTTTTTTCTCCAAATACCTCTGAGAAATTACCTTGCTGTAACAGTGCAAAATTGAAACAAATAGCAGTTTACTCCCATTCAGTGTAGTAACGTTGCCACATGAGAATAATGGAAGAAATACTGCGTCACTTAAGAAGGGATTTGAGAATGACAAAGTAAATGAGAGCAGTTAGGTTGGTCACTCTGAGTGAACTTTCTTTGTAGCATCTTGTTGCTGTTGTTGGCAATAATTTGAACCCTAGGGATCAATTGCCAAATTTGTGAACCTTTGCAGTTAAATGGGAGGTGGCATGAGACAGGTGTCTCCTTCAATTCATGCTCATTTATTTATGGAGAATTGGCCAGGTCCTGGTTTCCTGAGCACAGCCAAGATCCAACTAAGAAACAGTTCAGCATTTCAATATCTAGTATTTATCTTGTAATAAATATGTATGTATTTATGTTGCATGAAGACTTTATTCCTATTTGAATCGTAACAGTGATGCATGAAACTGGGTTCTGAATTACAGGATTGGCATTAAACAGAATGCTCCTTGGATGCTGGTACTGTGTTTATACATACCTTCTGAACAGGGAATTACATATGTTTAATAGAACTGCATGGACCAAAATACTCCATTACTCATAAAAGCTCATAAAGGCTGTCTGAAACAGACTGAAAAGGCTCATTTTTGGAGAGGTCAAAGTGATCCCTGTTCTCCATGATCTGTTAATCACCCAGATATGTGCATACTGGTCTTCTAACCACAAAAGTGACTATTAGACTCTGCTTATCTAGTTACTTGTGTGCATGTGTATGTAAAATGATAGCCCAAAAGCTTAGGCTGATGATTTTACTCATTTTACTGATGCATGATGTTTGGGAGATGTGTGTTAGTGTTAATAATGGGGTTGTTCCTCCCTAGGTGCATCATCCTACACTTGCCCTTGTTGAATTTCATGAGGTTTTTTTCCTGCCCAGCTCTCCAGCCTGTCCAGGTTATGCCAAATGGGAGCACAGCCTCCTGGGGTGTCAGCCAGTCCCTCCCAGTTTTGTGTCCTCAGCGCAAACTCACTAAGGGCACACTCTATTCCTTCATCCATGTCATTAATGGATATATTGCACAGGACTGTCAGCTATGCTTCCCTCTTGCTGAGAGTTTGCAGGTAGCTCCCAGGACTTTTGCCCTTGTTTCTTTCCATCGAGAGGGAAGTTTGTACAAAACCAATGACACAGAATCTACAGGACCAGTCGCTGTGTGTGTATCTCTGAAACATATGTAATTAGCTATGTATAGACAACTTGGAGTAAAAATTGCAAAATTAATTAATTTAGGAGGAAATTTAGAGAAGGTGTCCAACTCATTGTGTCAGTAGATAGAGAGAATAAATGTTTTGAGTTACAGATTTTTTGTTTATAGTTTTGTTTGTTCTAGTAGGCAGTGTAGGTGCAATTATCTTATGTGTGGTGGCTTGTGTGTGTTCTACCACATTATCCAGCATCCAGTGAATCTGGGGCAGGTGACTTGGGAATAAGCTAAGTCTGAGCTTGAATCACTTTTTGTATAGTGGTGTTTATTTTCTGAGGACAGTTGACTGGAAGGAAACAGGCAAATTGTAGCTGACAGAGTGGAAGGTAGTTTGCTGTGCTCTGACTGACATGAGATTTGATCCCTTTCTGACAAGAACAGCACCCCGTTCGGTTTGCTTTAGATCACACATTTCTTTGCAGAGCCCATTGTCAGAAAGCTGCTGAATAACTTTTTCAAGAAGAGTGTCTGACAAGGAGCACGGCAGCAGGGGCAGAGGCAGCTCTCCATTTTACTGTGCTTTGTTGAGATCCTTGACTGAAATTGGACATCATTTCCCATGTAAGAATGGAGATTTGGAGCCAAGCCTGCTTTAGCTGCTTTGACTAGAGAAAGTCATAAGTAGGGATGTTTGAATTTATCTCTTGCCATGAAAGCCTTTTTTTGCAGAATTGGAATCACTGGTGTGAGCACAGGGTCAGACTGAGATGCAGAACTGCTTTGGCTGTTCTGAACAGGATCCCCTGTTGTCTTGATCAGTTATGGGTACTTCATGTGAATGTGAGGGTTCAGGATATTTCAGGGTACTTCATGTGAATGTAAGGGTTCAGGATATTTCCTTTCTGTTGCCTAAACTAACTTTACTAATATTTCAATTTTGTTTATTGATTTTTAATTTTTTTTGTATTCCTCCTACTTGACTGACATGGCTCACTGTGGCTTTCCTGAGGGCATGTTAGTAAAACTTCTCATTCCCTATTATGAAAAATACTAAATGCACAATATTCTTCCCTGAGCTTTGTTTGCTGAACTGACATAGCACAATTAGTGGTCAAAATGGAAAAGGATGTATATATCTCATAAAGCTTCTTTTTGCCTATACGGCATTAGATTGTTTTTTTTTTCTCTGGAGACCTCCTTGGACTCTTCCAGCTTATGTTCACATGTTAAGGACTTCTACAGTTAGCTAGATCAGGCTAGAATATTCCTGTCATTGTCTTTAAGCTTCTTTTGTATTTTGCATTGTGGTTTGCAGCTCAATAAAAATTGAAAAAATAAATTAGCTGTAGGCTTAGATGTATGTCAGCCAGAGTTTTGATGGTTTGTTGAATAACAACTTCTATTTTTCAAGAGGTGGTTCAGTGGTGAAGAGAAAGGAATCTGCATTTGTGATAGGATGTGTTTTCTCAGAGAATAGCAGCAATAGTGGTGGTGTGCCCAGTTGTGCTCCAGAGAGGTGTTGCAGTGGCCAAAGCAGAGGTGCTATAGTGATGCCTGTTCAGACAAGCAATGGAAAACTGATGTCTGACTATGAGGACCTGCCCAATGGGTGGTCTGAGAACAACTCAAGACAGTCTCTGGAGAGGTCTTTTACTCCAATACAGCCAGCTGAGGTGAAATGCACTTTTTTTTTTAAACTGGTATTTATTACTGGGCTCTTTTTGCTGGTTTCTTGTCCTAAAAATGTTTTTCCTTTTCTCTGCTGTCCAGACCATGTCCTTGTTTTGGGGAAGCAGATGGATCTGGGAGTGTGATACATTCTGACTGATTTTTCTGGCATCTCTCTGATCATGATTGCGTAATGTTACCTTTGACTTGTTGTCAGTGACAGAAATTTGGAGGCAACTTTGTCTTCGTAGTGTTTTACATACAAAATACTTTTTTCTTAATCTCTAAAGCTCTCATTAAGGTTGGACTCTTAAAATGGATTTGGCTGTATGCAGGTCTGTATATTAAAGACCTTCCCTCTTGCTTATCTGTTCCTCAGCATTTCTCACATGTGTTGTTTGGGATTTTGATCCTAAAAAGATTAGATTGGATTAATATTTTGTTTTCCTTTCAACCATGTAAATATTGAGTGGCAAAAATGAAACAAAGTCCTCATTCTTATTAAAATACAGCAGGACTTAATAGAATCTTAGAAAATA
Source organism: Bucco capensis (assembly GCA_013396975.1). Classification (NCBI taxonomy): domain Eukaryota; kingdom Metazoa; phylum Chordata; class Aves; order Piciformes; family Bucconidae; genus Bucco; species Bucco capensis. The sequence continues at coordinate 1,592,223 of VWZO01013361.1, read as the reverse complement.
ACGTTAAGATTTTTCTTCTGCAAAAGGTTAACTAAATATGGCCCCAGCTCTGCAAAGGATTACTCATGTTTAATTTTGCATACCGTGCATTGACTTTCAATGGCACACTGCACAAAATAGCCTCCCTGAGTCTTTAGAGATTGTGGTCTAAATGACCACACAACATGATGCTCCATGTACAAGTGGTTTTGTCAGAGTTTCTGCTCATGTCTCTGGTTATGGGGATCTCTGTCAAATAAAAATCTTTCTCTTTTTCTAAGGTCAGCTGATGACACTGCTTTTGGCACCTCTTTCCCCATTACTGAATTTTTTAACAGATTGTTATCCTTTTTGGCTAAAACTGGCAAACTCCCCTTGCCCCTTAGATTATAGAATGCACCCCAGTATTAGGATTTAGGAGAAAGAAAAAAGATAGATAAAATGATTAAGGCTGAAGGTTTTTCCCCTCTCTGAATTAGAAAGAAATATGTAGTATTAAGAAAGCACTGAAGAGTAGCTTTTTTTCATGTTGCTTTGCTGCTGCTTGGTAGATAACCATAATTCTGAGAGAACTCTAGTTCTGAATCATAAAGGTAGATTGGTCACCAGGGCTGAGCAGGAATTTCTGTTGTTCTGGTTAAGCTGGACAGTGTTGGTTGGCTCCCTCACTTGAGTGTGGACACTGATAATGTCATTGTTTTCCAGCATGCTTTTTTGCAGCTGGCCTTTCAACTTTGGCAAAGTCTGTGCCCTACAGCCCTTCTTCATTTCTCGAACAGACTGCAGCATTTTGTTTTCCCTATTGGTTAATGGCTGTTACATCTTTCTTTTGGGGTTGTTTTGTTTCTTTTTTTTTTTTTAAGAAATAAGCATACTCTAATGTTGCTGTCAGGAATGAACTAGCTTTATACTGATGTAGTGATGGGTGAGGTGTGTGAGGCAGGGACTGTACTTGAACCTTGTTTAATGTTACACTGAGTAATGTGGACTCTTTGTTTCTGTTTTTATGTGGAATTTGGATTCCAGTTATCTGTACTTAGCAAAAACAATGTAAAATCATCTGCTTTCTTGCTTTACATGCTGTATATGAAAGCCAAGGTACTTTTCATGGAGGGATATCCATTTATGAAAAAGTACCTGAGGTACCTTATTATGAAAAGAACAACTGTATAGGAAGATTGTACTAGAAATTCACCTTTCTGTTTGGATCCAAATTAATTTTCAAGTGTAGACAAGCCTTTGGAACTACTTACAGTTTATAAAGTAGCTGTGTCATCTGGAAGAAAATAACACAGACAGGTGATGTTTTCCAAAGCAGCATAATCACATTTTTTTTCTACTTGACTTTTACAAAAAACCCCTCCTTATGTGCCTGACTGGACAATACTTTATAAACAGAGAAATGATAGTGACATACCAAAATAAAAAGCCTTTTGATTTGCATCACAGTGCTGAAGACTCTCTACTGCCTCCCAAAATATTATCTAATTTTATAGAGCTGTGTGACTCCAAAAAATGCATTTTATCCAGGAGTGCATGTTTGAGCCTTGGTTTATGAAACCAATAAGATGAAGCAGAGTTACCTGATGGTAGTGACACAGCCACTTTGAACAGCTGACAGAGATCATTAGGAAAAAAGGTACAAGAGAAAGAGAGATTCAAAGACTCAAAATCATTTACAGTGTAAGCCTGAGTTTGCTTTCCCCACAGTGCAAGTCAGAATAAATTTGATTAGAGACAGAATGGCTGGAGAGGGCTCTTACAGAAGTCTGTAATACCAGGCACAATCAGGCTTCTAATAGCCTAAGGGATGGCTGTGTTTGAAAGCTAATTTGGATTAATGCAGGGTCTGAATTTAAAGTAGGGCTAGGAATTTATGAATAACTGTATTCTTATTCCAGAATAAGTGTCCACATGTGAAGTTATTCAGGAACAGCTATTTTTGCATAATCTAGTTGTATCCAAGCCTTAAATCTCTGCCTGTAGGCTGCTAATGGAGAAACAAAGAATAGTATCAGCTAATAGGATCTTTCTTAAAATCTCCTCCTTCTAAAACCTGCAAAAAAACCTTCCTCAAATGTAACATTTTGATTTAACTGTGTATTTTGATTTTATTTTTTCTCTCAACTGGAATGAAGTGTTTTTTAATTAAGAACAGGATTAGCCCATATAGCTTAAATGATAACTTCAAGGTACTCATCATTTTGTTAGCCTTGATTAAAAACAAGTCTTTCATTTTTCCAATCTTATATGTAATATTGACTTCTAAGCATTTATTTGTTTAGAGTAAAAGTACAGAAGTCTAGTTAAAGAGAACTAATGGTACTTCACTGATAGAAACAGGCAATGATTTTGCAGTGAAGCCCTAGAAGAAACTTGGGCATGTTCATGTCTCTGTGTTTTCTGCCAGCATATGAACCCTTAGACATGGAAAATGAGCTTCAGGTTTGCAGATCAAGGTTTTGCACTCTTTGCAAACTGTCAGAGTACATTGTGTGTGTGAGAGGAGCTTCCTGACCTGGCTTTGTCCATGTGATTTTTGGAGGTGCTGAGTTGCTTCTACCTGGTATAAGTTGCGAAACACTCGTGTGCAGCCTGAGGCCAGTTGTTATTACTGCTGAATGTAATGCCTCTTGCTTCAAAGCAACCTTCATTACTTGTAGCCACAGGATGAAGCTTTGTTAGACTTCTGCAGTTTTTGTTCTTTCCCTCTGGTTGTGTGTAGTGCTTAAAATTCTTAAAAAGGGTTGATGTCTTGCATTCAAGTTGAACTAGGGTAGGTCTGCATAACCTAAGATCAAACCACAAATTTTCAGAAATGTTTGATAGCATTAGTAGATAAAAAGATAGCAAGACATTTGGATTTTTTTCCAAAGGAAATCAAGTTATATCCCTTGAAAACCGTAGCTACTTTACACTAGCAAGTTTCAGAATTGAGTATCAGGATAACCTGTTTCCACTCAGAGTAAATACCAGGAGGATTTAGAGGGCATGCTGTAAATATAACCAGTATAATGAGCTGTTGTACTAGTGATGTTGCTGTTTGATTTGATGGAAGTCTGTTACCAAGTACCCAAATTTGTTCGTAGCTGTGTTTGGCAGCATGTTGCCCAGGCATGCAGTGGTGCATCCATGTGGAGTCCCCTTGAAATCAAACCACTTCTGGAATGAGTTAGTGACCTGCTGCATATTCTGGCTTACAGGACCCAGTCTCTTCCTCTGGAATGTGTTTGGGTTGGGACTGGGACTCACACCCAGCCCTTGGTTGTGTCTTGCAGCTGTAACACCTGCTTTTCAGCTGTGCCGGCTGGTGCCTGTGCCAGATTTATTACCCATGTATTTTCTTTTTCTTTTGTAGCAAATATATAAATGTGCTTCATAAAATTGCCAATAAATGAGATATTTTGTATAGGCTTGGCTGTTATCCCCAGTCCTGCCAAAACTTACTGTACATCCTGAGAGCATTAGTTTGCCAGTGTATTTACCTTGAAGACCACCTACTTCTTTTGCTGACATAGTGGTAAAAAATGAATTAGAATGCACAGAGTAATTCCAAAAGCATGTGTAGTCAGTGTGGTTACATTTGTGATACCCGAGTTAGCATGCTCTGAAATGCGAGAGTGCAAAGTAGGGCTATGTGGCACACAATTCCCTGAACCTATCTGTGAGCTGATTCTCTAAGTGGAAATAAGTTTCCTTGTCAGCTTTAAGTTTTAATTCTTGCCCCTTTTAAAGATTCTATTGGTATCATAAGCTTAGGTTGTTTATCAAGGGTGAAGTATGATAGTGATTTTTGCTTTACCAAAAGCCAATTACATAGGTTGGTTCCAGTCCCTTGCTAAATAGCGTTTTCTTTCGGCATTAATTTTAATGTTTAAATAGCAAGTGCATTTTCTTACTGCTGCATAAAGATATGTATAAGTAGAAGGCTACTTTGGTTGGGAAGATCCAATGCTCAGTGAAGCCTTTCGCATATATAGAATACTGAATACCTAAACTGTTATTTAGCATCAGAATCAGTTATGGTTGTCTGACTGATGGACAATCTTCTCCTGACCCAGTCTCTTTGCAAGTGACCTATACTGTCTAGACAGTTGCATATTATTTATACATTCATTTCAGATTTATAGTTCTTTTAACTAAAGTTGAGGGTGTTAGTTTGCCAGTGACTTCATATCCATATCAGTACTTGAAACAGGCTGGAACAAAACCAGGCACTAAGAACTAGCAACAGAGTTCCTTTCCATTGCTGTCTATTGTTTGCTGGTTTGCCCTTCACCACCACTCTTCACCTCCCTCCCTTCTCTTTCTCCTTCCCCACCCAAAAAAAGAAAGGAGGGGGGGAAAGGAAAAAAAATCTGACACACAAGGGAAATATTGTGTAAATGTAGCTTGTGTAAAACCTGCTCATTTCAAAGAGTGGAGATCAATTCAGATTGATCCCATTGGGTGACTGGGGAATTGCTAAAACAATATCTGCATCAAGTTTTCAAGTCTAAAATGTAGGACTAAAATAACTGTTCTGCAGAGCTGTTTCCTAAAGGTTGGGGTAGGAAGGAGGTCTGAGAAACCTTTCCTCAAAGGCAACCTGCAAGAGCCCTTCTTAATGTATGACTTTTTTTCCAGAATCACGCTTCTGACTCCTTTAGGGGTAAGGCAAAACAGGACATGAAATAATGCTGTGCTGATCTGGTTAAATGCAGTTCTTGAGCCTTGCACCTACAGGCTATGTCCTTGCAACTTCTGATGGTATGCATGTCCATTATTTTGAAGATTATGATGAGATTTGAAATTCACATCTACTTTTATTCCCTGATTTATGAAAAGTTTGTCAGCTGTACCCTTCTAGGCAACATGATCTCTTTTTTTTTTTGTGTGTGTATGGAAATAGGAGCACACATATTCACAACTGTGGCAGCAGATTATGGCAGAGATTATATACTGGCTTGCTTTGAGATAAGGGTTGTGCTGGCACTATTTTAGAGCTGAGGGAGCCATAAATCCTCACCACTACCTCCCTTCTTTTGCAAATGGCTCATTTATTTTAGAAAGGGCATTAGGAAATCTGAGACTACTTGTCTCCAACATGTTCCCAACATCTTTTTACGCATGAACAATCACAGTAAGAGTTATAGAGGCATTGTTATCAAATGGCATTGACAGGCACCATAGGCAAAGCAGGAAGAGGCATGTAAGAAAGGCTCAAAGTCAAAGGAAAGAGGGTGCTCCATGAGGTTCATGGCAAAGTGGGTTAGAGCACAGGGGTGCTTGGTCAGAAGAGCTTGGGATTTGGGAAGAAGGATGGAAGGATTTTGAGGGTAGAAGAGAAGACCAGGAGCAGTGATGTACGTAACTTGCAGAATAAAGGCAGAGATAATAGAATCATTTGGGTTGGAAGGGACCTCTGGAGGTCATCTAGTCCAGTCCCCCTGCAGTGGATGTGATGTTCACCAGCCTCAACATGTCAGCAGAAGATGAAAACTCATTTTACCAACCATTTTAGAAAGTTTTCAAAATTGGTCTCTTCCCCCACACTTGAATTTTGTTGTTTTATATGAAAGCAACCTATAAAGAAAAAAAGGCATTATCAGTTACTGCACACAATCCATTTCAAGTCTTACAATTTGCGTTCTGCGCAACCATATCTGAAGACTTATGTCTCTTACAAAAAGACTTCTCTAATTCCTGATAATTTCACCAAGATGATCATCCTTGACTCTGACCTTTATATATTTGTAGAGAGTGTAAGCAGATGATAGACTTTTATTTAAAGATATTATCCCTGGGATGTTGCTCAGAATTAAGATAACAGATTAGAGGAAGGTAGTCAAAACTAGAGATCAGTAAATTAATGCTATTTATCAATTATCTTTGTTACACATTTTAAAATGAGTAAAGTAAGGAAATAGCAAAATAACCACGCAAAGGCATGGATTTTTAGAAAAATGTGGAGGTTTTAGGATTATGATTTTAAGTAAGGGGAAGAAAACGTTTGGACATTTTCCGTGCTTGTTACTTTGAGTCCCAGAATCTTTCTGCTTAGCTAATACAGTATAAGATTAATTCTCTCCCAGCACATTGCCTGGAGTTCAGTGCACATGTTTACTGATGTGTACAGCTCTCAAATAAGTTTAGTGCTTCTTTCACTCACTGTTAGGAAGTATATTTAAAAGAAATTGCCTTTTATAGATTTAAATTACAAAAGTACTGATATCATGCAAAAAGCAGTTCAACTCATGCAAGCATACAAATGTGTAAATCTTGGGGAAAAAGATACCCAGGGCTAATATGAATGTAAATAGGATTAGCTGCTTGTATTAGTGTCTGAAATACAATTTTAAATGCTTACTGCCTGGTTATTCTTACATATATAGACACATATGCATATATATAAATATTATATATATGTGTATGTACGTATTTCCCCCTGAAAATATACCTTACTAGTACTTGAAAAAAGGCTATTTTTCTCTAAGCAGGAAGACTTTTAAAGAGATTACTTAATGACAGCTTAGTGATGGAACCTAATATATTATTAGCTATAGAAGGTTTATATTTGTTGTTATATGAAATATTAACACAAAATGAGGAGAGATTTCCATCCTTCTCATATTCACCTAAATGAAATAGTAATTCTAGACCCAGCCTTCTCACTGAATCATGAACAACGACAGCCACCAGATTCTCTATAAGCCCATGAAAAGAACAATTTTCAGTTAATGGTACCACTAAAGCTGCATAAATCAATGCACAAGGCATTTCATTAGAGATTTCAGTCCTCTATGTCATGGCTTCTGCAGCAAAGCAAGTCCTTTAAGCAGCCTTAGTGGTAGTATAGGGAATTTAGTTTTGTTATTACTTATGTTAAACTGATAGAAGTATGTGGGTTATAAGAAGCCTGAAAAAAAAAAAATCAGTTATCTGACATACTCTTGAACTTGAAATAGGATAGGTGCCTAAGGAATAGGACAGATTTTGTTTCTCAAAATGTTTAATTTTCTTGCTCTTTCTGCTTGCTAATAGAAATGGTAATGCTTTTTCTAGAAATAATCATATATACCTGTGAATTGTTTAGTTTAAGTGACAGCTAAAAAGCAATAATGTCATTTTCTCTCCTGAGTGTAGTAAATATGTTAGAATGATGCCATAATAATTGTACATGAGCTTGTAGAGAAGAAAGAGTCCTAATTAAGGTACCTGTGTGCACTGTCAAAGTGGGCAAACAGTTGTCAGAAGACACAACATTGCATACCTGGAGTGTGATGTCAGAGTGATAATTGCTCAAGCAGAAAAGTTTGTATTTCCTAAAATATCAGCTTCAAAAAACTGTGCTGCTGTGTAGAGAGGCCTGCAAAGAGTGCTGCTCTGGCTTCTGTTTTGATAATATCCACATTGCTATAGGCTGTGTGTAGAACATGGGAAATCAAAATTAATTATACAGAGTAAACCATTTGGCAAAAAAATTAACCCTCCAATTTTCAGTTAGACTTGTTTTAACATTAAGTAAAACATTCCAACTTCTTTGGTAAGAATATTTTTAGTGTACAAAAACATCTTTAATGTGCAAAGCTTTTTATTTATGTATAAAATAACCTCTGGGCCTTTCACAATGTTCACTTTTTTCCAAATCACAGTAAAGCTTTGTCTTACATTGAAATATATTATTTTTTCCTCATTCAGAATAAAAATGCACAACATAAGCCCCAAAAAATCTGTTTAGGCTGACTATCCTCAATCTTACTTTTTATATATAGCATTTAGTGAAACAATAATTGTTTAGCAGTGCTAAGCAGAGGGTTGAAGCTGAGTTGATGCAAGCCTGTACATATGAACTAGGGCAGTGGTCCCCAGTTCTGTGAGGACATCAGCTCTTCTGTGCAAGTAAGGCCTGGTGGCATTGGTGCCTTAGTAATGCTTCTCTGCAGCAAAACACAGAACTACAGTTATTCAGGTTGGAAAAGACCTCTAAGATCATCAAGTCCAACTGTCAGTGTACTACCACTGTGCCACTAAACCATGTCAGCTAGTGCCCCGTGGGCTATAGTTTGTCTTGGTGATCCTATACTTGGTTGTACTGAGTAGGATTGTGTTTGGCTTTTGTGTGGAAAGTAGTACTTCTCTTGATGGATTTATCTTGAGTAGCTGCATATTTCAGATTTAAGTCACCAGGAGCAGACCAGTAATGGTTGTTCTGCTCTGCCTTCTTGTCTTTGTTCTTGTTCTTCACGCAGAAATTACCGTAGTTTGGAAAAGCTCCTCAGGAGTGAGCATGCTGAAGAAGTCCATGTTCCTTTGTCACTTAAACCTTTAAAAAATGACCTCCCTCTTGCATTGCTGATGTGTAAATGGCTCAGTGAAGTTGCTTGGCCTGAGTTTGATCTTGCAACCCTGTAAAATAGGGAGCTGCAACATGGAAGCCAATGGGTTTATAGCAGTGGGACCAGAGCCAGGCTCCCCCATGCACACACACACAAGTTAAACAAGCAGGTCGTGCCCTTTGTTGGGGGCTTCTGGCTTCCTGCACTCTTGGGTTAATTTTCTGGGATAATGCACCCCATTATAAATAGATCAATTGCCAGCATTATGTAACATAGAGAGCTCCCTACATCATTTTTTGGTAATTATACAAAAAATAAAATGAGTGCATAAATGAGACTAGAAAAGAGCTCTGAGTGTTTACAGAAATCAAAATGAATGAGTGTGTTTTTTAAATTAATATTTTCAAATGTTCAGGTTGAATTAATTTGAGAAATATGAATATGTATTGGTAGTGTTAATTCTTTGGGGTTTTGAAAATTCTTACAACCACATAATTAAATGAGTGCCTTTAGAAATACTGATAAAACCCATTGCCATTCAAATATCCATACAAGACAACAGGGGCTGTAAGCTGTAGGCTTTAGAGGATTAGTTTGGCCATGGGCCAGTATTTATCACAACATTTCCATCTTAGAAGATAAAATTTAATCATTTTTATTTAAATATAAATCAAAATGAATGCAGGTTTTTTAAAAAGGAATGTATAACCTAATCACAATATCTTCATTTTAGAGATGCTTGCCTCTATTGTCTCTATTCAAAGGAGCAATGCTGCCTTTGTTGTGCTGCTCTTCCTTCAGATTTTCTTTTTTTCTTCTACAAGGGTGCAAAACGAAGGGGTGGTTGACCCAAATACAGTCCTATCTCCTAAATTTGCCAAGATCAAAGGCATTTCTAGCTTTTTATGTGCTGCCTATTGGTGAAGTTTAAAAATACTGCATTTAGGCATTTCTCCACTTCCCAGACACAAACACATCTAGCCCAGAATTAGGCTTTTGCAGTGCTTCATTCTGTCAGTGCCTTCTCCATGTAGTAATACTCACAACCTGCACACCCTTGGGTGGCTCATGCATCATCATTGAAATGTATGCCTGAGGTGCCCTAGCTCAGCCTTATCAACTGTGCATGTCCTTTTGCTGAGCTTGTGGGTGGGCACAATGAGTAATTATAGTGTATTTTTTTTCTTAAGTGGAAAAGAAATATAAAATTGGATGGTAGTTTTGAGAACTCTTGGAAAAAAACCCTGACCTCTATCTGCTTTTCTGTGAGCCTTCACCTCTCACTTCAAAGTGCAACAAGAGAGAACATTTCAAGATGGTGGAGGGTTAAGGAAACCTCTAGCTAACTTACTAGGATTGCTCTGAAAACACTAATTCTGCTAATGAGCATTGTGCACCATGGATCAGTGGAAGCAGTGTCTTAGGATCCCTGGTTACACTATACCTTCACATTGAACAAGCAGTCACAACTGATTTCCTGCACAGCAAGCTTGAAGAGCAGCTTTTTTTATTAGGTTTTGATATAAATGTGTATATATGTAATAGATGTTAAATGGGTATTTAAAAATGTGTTATTATGTCTATAATGGAGGATTCCTCAGGTTACAAAAACAAAAAGCTGGTCTTGCAGAGTCCTTCATCAGCTAGAGGTCACTGGTCCAAACTTTTTCTGGGAGAAAGAACTAGAGTTGCTGCTCTTTCTCAACAGTCTCCCTCATGCAAGGAAAGCAAACTATATCTCACCATCAGTACAGAAGCAAGTCCAGTGCTATTCCTCAGCTTCTTACTGGAATAGCATGGTAACATCTTTAAATGTTAACTACTACTTATTTTTATATTCAGAATTTTCTTCTGTAGGCATGTTCAGTTGTTTTGCTTCCCCAAGACTCTACCCAGGTCACCATGTGCAAAAAGACGAATTATTGAGAAAATTGCTAGATTGCTTAATACTGGTAATATATATATATACACACACACAATATGCATATATATCCACATACATAGTTTTAATCTGAACCATAGTTTAAGTATCTGAGTATCAGCTGCATAAATGACTGGAGTGTTTGCTGTGATAATTTGTAGCTCCCACTGTCTCCTGTTTCTTTAGCAAACAGCTCAATTCAAAGTGGAGCTGAAGGTGGATCTATTTCTTCAGCTTCAATGGATTTCCCTGCTTGTTTTGCAGCAGCTCTTGAATACTAAAAGATAGTTGCTGAGCTTATACTTCTTGACCCTAAGGCTATGTTGGTATTAGTTGTTATAACCCTTTAGCATTCAGACTAAGTGGGGCACTTCATTAGCTCCAGTTAAAGACAAAACAAAAATGTTTGTTTAAACTAGCAGATCTTAAAGCCGTGTTTCTTTCACACCATTTAGAAGATTTCCCACAAGCTTTGCCCTTGGGGTTGTCTTCAAAAAACCAACATTTTTTCAGGTGCTCTACAAAGCAGACTGGCTTCCAGTAACCTCTTCCTCACTCTTAACCCATTCAGGTTGGAAAAGCTTTGGGTCTGAAGCATGTTAGCTACGTAGCATTTATTTTTCAGACTTCCTGGGGGCAGTATCATACTGCACAAAGTGTATTTCACCCGCTGTCGAGTGAGACTGATTTCCAGTTACAGTGATATAAGGATAAACTAGGTACTCAGGATGATGCTTTGATGTACATCTTTTCACTGAATTTCACATGTTGTATTCTCCCCATTATTGAACAGAAAGTGACCCTTGTGAAAACAGAGCTAGCAAGTAGGCTGGGGAAGTGTCTTTTGGGTGATGTTTACCTGTGGCATCCTTGTTTGAATTGTACTTGTCTGTGCCAAGGTAGAACATCACCTACATGTGATGTCCTTTATACATGTGAAGACTAGCTTTGCAGAAATGTTATTCCTTATAAACTGTTGTAATGGTCAGTGGTGATGTTTGGGGGAATCGAGGACCTTATCAAGTAAAGCCCTGGAGTATTTCCCCTTGGAAAACTTGTAGCTGTGGTAGAACAATATGCTGGTTGATGGGCAAACTATGAAATTCGTGAAACTTGGGGGACTGTTTGTTTATTTGAGGGTCCAAACATTGCTATCAGAACCCCACTGAGGGAAGAGGCTGTATGCTTAGGGGCTGCCATACCTAAGGGTATCTTTCAGTATGAAGATGCACAATGTGTAACTAGCCAGCAACAAAGCTTCTAGAGTTGGATGGACACTTCTAATATGGGGTGCATGTGGTGAAATTGGTAGTTTGGTTTGTGCTGTGGTTTGTTTTTTTTATTTTTTTTTTCTGATAGATTGATTTCAGCAACATGAAAATCAAACTCAGAACTGAAGGCTTGTACACTTCTCTTGCAGGAAAAGTAACAGTGTTATTGAAAATTACCGATTTGTCTTCAGGGTGAATGTTTCTACCACCTGGCATAAACACTTCCCCAGAGGGTAGAAATTATGCTATGTTCTTTGGTGCCCACTAAGATTAATCCAGCTACTTGTGTTCCAGCATGTTGTAAAGGGAGGTGTTCCATCAAGACAAGAAATAGCTATTGTTTAAACAACTCCTCCAGCATCTTGCTCTTTGATTCTTAGATAATAACATTATGGGAATTTCGGAAAAGATTTGCCTATGAAGTTAACCGAAGAGAGTTGTTTAAAGGACCAAATTAGAATCTTAAAAAGCCATGGATTTGGAAAAATGAAGTTGTATTTTAATACAACAAAGTTCTAAGAGTATAAAGACCACTGATTCTTCTGTATTGGTTTTGCATTGCATGTGTGATGAAGTCACTGCCAACTTTGCTGCCTGGTACGTGCCTCCTGCCGAACTGAAGCTGCATTTCAATATCTGATCCTGTTGGATACACTGGAAATTGTAGCACTGTGTATATTATTGTTTTTTCTGGATCTTAAAGCACTCTTCAAGGATGTCACTTCTTATGCAGTTGCCTGCCAGCAAAAAGATAATGTGTAGGCAGTGGTTCCACGTGTTTTCCAGGATCAGTTGGTGAAACTCCAGTAGGAACGTTCACAGAGGCATTTCAGTTTTTCTTTACTTCTACAAGACATTGCTAGTTCAGAGGGGCTTCTGGGATGTCAGAGAAGGTGCAAAGGAGATTTACGTTACAAACAGTAATTTGACAATTATTAAATTGCTGTTTTTGTAGTCTGTGTCTGCATGTCTAAGCATGCATGTGTAGTTTGTAGACATGTCCCATGTCTAAGGAAGGACTGGACCAATCAGTCAAGCCTGAAATGAAAAATAGTGAAACTCTGAGGTCTCTTTATTTGCCTGTTGTTTTTGATCTTTTGGGGATACACTGGGGGTCACATTTAGAAGCTTTTCCTCACAAGACTAAGCTTTCTTCCTTTTTTTAGTTTTTAAAGAAACAAACACCTCCCTTCACCCAAAAACCCAAAACAAACCAAAAAAATCTTATCTAATCACATGCCTCCAGGAATTGGGGCTTTAACTGAAACCCCAGATAGCTCTAGATTTGTCCTGAGAACACAGCTGCCAGCAACACCTGGTGGTGTTGTAACAATCTACATTATTTATCTTTTTTTAAAAACAAAATATTGGCCAGAACATACTCAAAAATATACTGAATTGTAACAAAAGCCTGAATATTAGTTTAAATGCTTTTCAGCTGTTCAGTAAGGCAAACAGATGTAGTAACACATTTGAGAGCATGCTATGTACCTTAACTAGAGAAGGTTAGTGTATCATTTCGTTGTGAACAAAAAGAGAAAGAATAATAGACTCATTTCAAAAGACAACATTTTAAGGGAGAGTGTAAGAGCTACTATGAGTTTTGTATCAGACCAAGTCCTGAGAGCTACAGTAAGGTACCTACTGCACCAAAGTAAGTTGTTTCACAAAACAAAGATTCCCAAGATGCAGTTAAATAATGGAGAAATTGCCAAACTGTTAAAGGCGTGTAACATTGGAATATTTGTGCAGGCAAGAAAGCAAATGATAACAAAAGGTGAAACTTCTAATGGAGAATGCCTTTTAAAGTTTCATTTGGCATCAAAACCTGTGAGGCAAAACCTGATTGAAATGCAGTGAGTGCAGTTAGGGAAGTGGTGAAGAGGCTGAAATTTTGATGCAAGGAGAACTGTAAGTGACTTAGGGTCAGTTAAATGGGAATTCATCAAAAAGCACCTAAATTTGTATGTTAGGTTGTAGATGTTTTGGTGTAAGTGAAGAAAAAATTCAGTGAATGGATTTGCTGTCATCAAAAGTAACTATTTGTACAAGTATAAGTAGAATATTATGTAGTTGTTGTCAATAGTAGCAGCCCTTGTAGCATCTTTAGAAACTTGGGTTCCAAAGTGGGAGCACAGTGTGTGGCACTTGAAGGCCAAGGCTTTTGCCCAAGAGGGCAGCTGGGTTGGACTTCTCACAGCTTCCTTTTGCATTTCCCTTGTCACTACATTTCTTGCCCCTTTTTTTCCTCCTGTATTGGAGAAATCCTCTACAACCTAGCCCCATACAGATTTTTCAGAAAGTACAGGAGACGTTCACATAGTTTTAATAACAAGAGACATTCACATAGTTTTAATAACAAGTTTATATGTGTAGTTTATGTAGAAAAGCTATGTATTTCCTATGCCAGTTAAATATTAATGCCAGGAAATGCGCCTATTGGTCTGAAGAGCTGTCTTTTACCTGCAAGAGCAAACATACTCTGAGTTAATGCCAATAGATCACAGATGCTGCCTTCTAACCAACATTATTGCTGGAAAGGGATGAGTTTGGGCTGAAGCATTAGCCCTGATTTTCTGCCTTGACTTCAAATTTGCATCCATTTTGAATTTGTCATACATTTAGCATTACTTCAATGTGTTTCTTGTGTGTGGTGGAATACAAAGAGCAGAAGGTCACGAGAGGCATCACCTTGTTATATCCAGAGGTCAAAGCTAAGAGAGTGTCAATTTCCATTTTAGGCTTTTGTGGCATAGTTGATGTTATATATACTCCTAGGTATGCAATGCAAATCACATTCCTGCAAGCTAATTATAGGATAAATGTAGCCACTTAACTAGGCAGCAGGCATGTCATCTCAGCATGGAGCTATCATATTATATACATTTGCTGTCTACTGTATAATTAACAGGATAAAAATATTACTGCCAGATACCATAAAAAAAAATTAACACTATCTTAATTGTCTTTTCAGCTCAGGTATAGCCTATTACCATTTCAAAAAAGACCTTTGCTAATACACTAGAATTTTAAACTTCATTTGCTGAAGATGCCATTAATCCCTTTTCACGCTTTGATCTGCTATTGTGATACCTTTGGACTTCGACTTCTCCGTTTTCCTTTTGAACTCTCCTTAAAAACTATTACTGAGATTTAGTGGCTTAAAATTTGAGGTTGCTCAGGACTGTGTTTGATTTTTGAAAACTTAGCGACAGTGCCTTTGGGTTTTGCCATAACAGAGATGTATGCAGCCTGTAATAAGCTTTTGTGTAGGGCACCTTGTTTCCAAGCTTTGGACATCATTCTTCTTTAATCCAAATTTGGTGGTTTTCTGATCTCTCATTTTTAATGTGTATCCTATCACATTCACTGCTGTCTTGTACATGGCTAGAAATGAGTGGAGTTTTTGAAAGTGTAATCCTAATTCTAGCTAGAATATGCTTTCATCAATATTGGTGTAATATTATGGTGAAAAGTGGCTGATTCTTCCCTCTCCTTGTAAAAGTGCTGTCATCTTTCTGTGATCTGAAAAAAACCATGGTGGGAATCCCTAGAACCAGAATGCTGCTTTTGCCACTTGGAATTAATTACATAATGGCTCACATTCAGAAAATATGAATAATACATATTTATTTTCAAGTCTTTATGGCAGTAATTAAAGCTGAAAACTTCCATTAACTTAATGAATTGCTCCTGAGTTATTTGCTACAGCAGTTTGCAAATTGCTCCTGGTCCTAGAAAATACACCTGTGTAACAGACCTGTAAAACCCAGTAACTGGAGAAAAGGCTGAGATAAATGTAGCACCATTTAATCTGGCAGAGCTTTCTCTGTTATTTCTGTTGCAGTAGGTCTGTAGGAATCTTAGGTAGTTCTTGCATATTTACTTAAATGTTGACATCAGTAATGACACACATGGCTAACAGATTTTCCACATGTTTTCCTCCTTGGATGACATCTTCCTACTCCATCAGGACTCAAAGTCTGATTGTGGAGGCTGTTGATTGATTGCTTAGAGCACATGAGGTTTGGGGAAAACACAAGAATGACAGTTTATATAAATATCCTAATACAACACTTTTTTCTAGGTTTACTCTAACTTTTCTTTTTCTCTGACCTAGAAATGGTTTTTATAGGTGTACAAAAACCCACAGATACTTTAGAAACACAGTTGACTCACTCAGACATCTTGTTAGCATTTTGTACTTAATTGCTTCTTTCTCTGCTTACCCAGGGGGGAATTGTACATGCCAAGATGGAGCTCCACGAGATCTAATAGGAGAGAAAAAAAAAACACAAAAGGAAATAATGACTAGTCTTCCAAATCATTCTTAGTGCTCCAGGAGATGAGGGGGAGTATTTTCCCTGGCAGTGAAACCCCAAAAGGTGTAACAGGCTCATCCAGTGTCTCTTAAATTTTCAGATTAGGAATGGTATTTTTATTACACTCCTCCTTTCTACATAAAGAGCCTAGGTTTAAGAACTGTATAAGCTACTTGTGGAAAAAGTAGCTACTATCTGTAAAAGTTCCTTTAAAAGGAATATTGTTACCCCTGAAAGCACTGCTGCTTTGTGTGAGCCTCTGGAAAAATGAAGATAGCTTTATGACAGCCTCTTTTCTCTGTGAACACCAAAGGGCAGCCTTATGTTATATGTACAGATACAGCTTTAATAGTAAATTGCCAAAAGGGCTCTTTAGAAAATAGGAGACTTCCAAGAAGATGTTTGCATATTTACATATAAATCCATGGAGAGATATATGAATATGCCATGCTGATACCTGTCTTGCTAAAGCTATGGAAAGGGGTAATACTATCTTTTTTTCATGCCGAGCTACTCATACAGAGAAGTGATTAGAGAATTTCCAGATGTATAGAAGATCAAAATGATCATATTTTAAAGGATTTTTTTTTCTCCACGACTGAAGAGAAGTGCCAGTCTTGGCTCTCAATTTCCTACAAATGTGGCTGTTTTCTGTAAAGGCACGTGTGCTGAAATTTGTTCCCTGTATTCAAGATAGAAAGTAAGTGATTTCCTTTTATCAGTAGATTTGAAACATAACACAAATTTGGAACGTTGACGTTTTTATACTTGTACGCTCTAAAAAAAAAAATTAAATATCAGACATCTTTATTTTCTTGCATAGCCCTTTCAACAGTCTTATCCACAAAATTTTCTACTGATTTTGGTGATAATGCCAAAACTAATCTCTAGAGACAAAATGAAATAATTCTGTATGTGAATAACTGACTACTCAGACCAGAGTCATCTTAAAAAGCATGACAGTGTGAAGAGTGCTTCTCCAGACCATCTACAGTCACGCTGTCTCTTGACTTTTGTGCTGCCAAATTGAAGGATTTGGTTCCCGACACTTCCAGAGCTCTCAGAGTGGGGCTGTCACGACATTCCCTCACTTCAGGCACATTCTTCCTCTTTCATTTTACAGAATACATTAGAGGGTTTTTAAAGGACAGAGCAACATTAATCCTAATAGCCTTAGGTTTGAGACTGCGTGCTGTCGGCTGATAAACCAGCCTGTCTCCTTCCACACCCAGAACATTTATTCACTTTACTAGCTTTATCTTCCCCAACATCCTTGGTGATTTATCCTTTTAATCTCTCTAAATCAGTTGTAGCTACTATTCTTTTAACTATGGCTAAATGTCGGAAAATTCTTTTTGAATTGATGCAGTTCTAGAAAGGTTTTGCCAATCACTTGTGTGATATCTTATTCTCAGGATTAAAAATGACCTTGCCTGGAGCGTGTTAGAAGAATTAACAGCAGCTCTCGGTGCTCCAGGGAACTAACAGTAGTGTCCAGCTCCTCATTCAACAGTTCTGAGTTCCTCAGTTTAACCTTAGGGTCTGCAAAACAATCCTTTTGTTGACTGGGCTTGCATGAGAGGGGAGGAAGAAAGCAAGGTACTCTTCTGAGCTGTCTGTTCCAGCAGCAGATGCCACTCACTGGGGTTTGTGCAGATGTTTTGGATGACATGGTCTCTGCTTGACTCTGTCTTGGCAAGATTCAGCTGAAGTCCATGGGGAGTTGGGATTAATTTGCTTGGGGTCCTCATCTCCCAGAGGCTTGTAGTGACATCTGAATGTATTTTCTTAATTCATAGAAAATGTTCCTGTTTTACAGGTACAAATTTCCTTGATGTGTAGCTTCTAGCTGTTCTTAAAGCACTTGTTAGAGGTGCCTATAAACTAAGGAGAATTAAACGTGTGATGCTTCTGTCCAGAGGTGTACTTATGTTTGGGACCCTAGAACTTTCACAGATGGGATACAGCCCAGACATTAGCTTAGAGATTTCTTTGTTGTTTACCTCAGGTTGAACCTTCCACCTTTCAGGCAGAATTATATGGTGAAATAACAAATTTAGGCAAAAGTACCTGAGAGTAGTACCTTCTCTCAGGAGATCTGTAGTCCATTTAGTCAGCTGGTTTTACTGCTTGTCCTTGAATCCGAACCTGTCCCTATCTTGTTGAAAGATGGATCTTGCTTTAATTGCAACATTACTTAAATAACTGCATTATTGTCATGATAAATGCATCCTAGGTACCCCTCTAGTTAATTTTACACAGTCTGCAGTGGTTATTTGCATTTTAAAATGTATCCTATATGCCTTTGTAAAGGGAGCTAGATAGGCTTATCCAGCTCTGGTGACCACAAGAGAAGTGACAAGCTCTGCTTTATTAGTCATAACTATGAGCATGGTTCACTCTTATCATGACTTCTAACTGTCTGATACAATGAACATTTACAGAAATACATGATCTGCTAATCCTCTATGTTTAAAGGAAGAGTACAGGGATTATATGGTCATTCTCTTAATGTCATGACCATGTATTGTGGTGGGAATTACAACAGTTGATTTTTTGGAACATCTTTGGAAACACTGGAAGCTGTTTTAATAGCACCTCAGCTGTGAATTTAGCTGTCATCACTCAGTAATCACTGTTGTCTTAGCTCTCTACCAGGCACTCTGGTCTTGCCTGTAGATAAGAATGCTCAGCTCTTCTTGATTTTGATGAGGCCTTTATGCTTGGAACTGCTGTTGGAATTAGGAAATGGTAACAAGGAGATGGTGGTTGGAGAACAGAGAACTTTAAAACTCTCTTCATATGCCAGAAGAAGTGAAGCTAGCTCCCTTGTTGCTATTTTCTCTAAAATGTTTTGGTGCTTTTGCTCTATGATTTTTTTTCTCACTTCACAAAGCATACAATTGAAATGAATGCTCAATCTTAGTTTTAGCTTAACTGTTACATGAGAATCAGTAAAAAGTGGAAGAAAGTTTAGTTAGTAAAAGATTTTTTTAATATTCATATTAAAAAATGCTGCAAACTAGTAGCAGTAGTATTTTTGCAAAATACCAAGCCCAGTTGGAGTATGTGGAAGGGGAATTGATTCCCTCTGGTAGAAAGATATTTTGGTTTCTGTTAATTTACATGAAATAACTACCATTTATGTTTTGGTTTGTTGTTGCTTCCTAGATATTCACTCTGGAGTAGTTGTGATTTACTCCATATAAATGTTAGAAGAGTGGGTAAATTAAATGTTATTTTGTGACCTTTATGTGCCTTAAGGAAAGAGACTGATTATCTTATCTCGCATCACTTTTGGGCCTTCGTAGCCATCTAACTAGAATAATACTCTGCAGCTTAGTGCACTGGGTTAATGCTTGCTCCATTACATGAAAGACATAGCTAAAGATGCACCGTGAAACCAGTTTCTCAGACTAGAGCTGTTTCGGATATATACTGTGTCCCTTTTGCACATCTTCTTTGTTGTTGTGAATAGTAACATGAAAGTGCTTATGTATCCAGTGAACTTTGTCGTCTTCAGTACCAATTTTGAACTAGAATCTGTTTATAAAGTCATATTTTATTACTGTAATTTTTAACAAGCTACTTGCGTCTTCAAAGTTATTCTGAGAATGCAAATTCTTCACCTACATAATTTAGCAAGGAATGGTGGTAGATTTTGCTCTTGACAGATGAGCATAAGAAACGCCCTTTGTTTCTGTTGTACCAGGGAAGCTTATTCTCAAATTCTCCTTGTTCTGTTGTGGGAAATAGCTGTCAAAAATTAACTTCTGCTAATTGTAGCAACTCTAAATCACAGAAACCAAATACATGTTTCCCATATGTTGCCAAAACATTTCTCATTGCATAACAAAGATAAATCAGTGCAAAAAAATACATAATGCATGTCTTTCCCATATAGAAGATGACAAGCTTTCACTGAGACACTCTTGTCTTGGGTGAATTAGATATTTTTAATTATACACCATAGGCTTCAAATAAAAACGTCAATTTATTTGTAGGGAAGGCACAATTCTTATGTACAAAAGCCAGATTTCCATTTTTTTTTATGTGGTTTGTTGTTTGTTTGTTGGTTTTGTGTTGGTTTTTTTTTTTTCAAAAGATGCCTCAGAGTGTGTTGAACTATAACTTAGCATCTACTTATAGATGTATCTCTTTCTGGGGTTACATATATGTTTGCAAGTAATGTGAATTAGGTTGTATACCTACAGAGAAAATAGTTGGAGCTGTGGACACCAAGTCCATGCTGGACATGTTTCAGTGGGCTCTTGCCTGTTGGGCTGAAGTGCATTAAGTGTGGTCCTCTGAGGCATCTTCTAGATTAGTTTTTCCCAAAAGAGGTCTAGCTCATGCACTCCAGCACAGCTCTCTGGTGGAATCCAGCCACATAGATTGAGAGGTAGCTGCTAAAGCACACTAATGCTTTGAGCTAAAGCACTGTTGGGTTTATGTTCAGAGTTCATGCATAAAAGTTACTCTGAGGACTGAAACTATTGTGTGTTGCTGATGACATTTTTTGAAAGAAGTGTGGTATGTTTGTGTGTGTGTGACACAGTCTGTGACCACCTCCTGGTGAGACAGTGTAATAGGTAGGGTATTGGTAGAGTCTGCTGAGGAAAATGCTTTAAGAACAGTTTCCAGCTATTTACTTTGGTGCTGCACTCTTCTTTCAGTGACATCCCTTATACCACTCACCTTCTACATCCTTAGCTCCAGTATCAAGTATTTTCCTGCATATGGTCAGCATAGGTGATTTTGATAGCTTATACCTTCAAAATAGTCATGGTCAGGTTGTTAAATGTAAGTCACATATGACAGGTCCTCAGCTAATCTATGCTAATGTCCATCCATTACCCATAGCCATGCTGTGAGGATTTACTTGAGCTGGAGACTTGGTCCATGCATCAAAGCTATTCTTGAATAATTTGGCACTGACAACCAGGGTTTATATGTTTTTATTGTCATATGTGTGAGATTGACTTTTAACTCAAATGCATGTGAGAAGTGAGCTGCCTGAGCACTGTTGTGCCCAGTGATGGATGCGTATTGCTGTGTGCAGTGCTCACCTCTGCCCCAACTGCACTGAACTTGAGGTGTGAAGCTGGGGTTCAGATGTCCTCACAGCCTCTGTGCATGAGAGAGAGATGTGTAGGAACTGTGCTTCAGTCTCTGTGCTTTATTAATGCGAGATCAAGTGCTTGCCCAAAATGACTTTCAGAGCCTTTTTCTTACATGTGGTGACTAAGACATGGTGGTAGCTCTGCTTACAGAGTCCTTTTTAGTCCACATATATTTCTGTCTTTTTTTTAAAACCAGAATGAGACAATAGGGACATGATCAAGTTTATCCATCAGTTATACTGCTTACTGTTGTACCTGAAAAATTTTACCTCATCAGTGACTGCAGAATTTAGGTAGCTCTCTGTGTATTGAGGGTTGAATAATTGAAAGGTTTTTCTTAACCAGCTCACGTTAGCAAAGGAAATGGGATAAAATTTATCTCTGAGGGTGAGGAAGAAAGCTGGGGCAGTTAAGTTTATCAGTGAAGGAGATGTTTTCTACAGTTCACTAAAGGAGAACTTGGTCTTCTAAGTTCACACCTTGAATTATTCAAAGATGAAGTATTGATAGGGATTAAGAGAATATTTAGACTTCAAGTATTTGCAACATGGGCACTTGAAG
Source organism: Bucco capensis (assembly GCA_013396975.1). Lineage (NCBI taxonomy): Eukaryota > Metazoa > Chordata > Aves > Piciformes > Bucconidae > Bucco > Bucco capensis. The sequence goes on along the minus strand of VWZO01013361.1, from coordinate 1,570,728 downwards.
TTTACAATCAGACTTAAACTTTGGGAAATCTCTCATCTGACCTCTAATGTAATCAAGAATTTAGTTTCCAATTGTTTGCATTTAGTTAAACATGTTCATTATTATTTTTTCCCCTTTTCATGAAATCCTGAAGACTCTGAGACTGTGGTTTCTTTTCCAGATTTCACGCTCTTCCTCTTTACTCTCATTAATGACCAGAAACATTATCACATTTTTTAACACATTATATTAATTGAAATAATGCTTAAGTAATGGACTGAATAAAAAGATCTTGATTTGGTTCAAGAGTTTGGCAAATAATCCCCTTTCCCAGCCACCCAGAAGGACTTCTTTACACTCGTACCAATTGGCAGCTATTTTGTAACACGTTGTGAAGCGAAATAAAGTGATTCTCCAGAGTACTGTATCATGGCACATCAAAACTAAAAGAGAACTGTGACCCAGATGCATATTCCATTGAAGTTGCCTTTATGTGGGTCATTTGTGGACATTTAAATGTATTCCCATTTTTTGCCCCTCAGAATTAGGGGCATTTGATGAAATGAATGGAAGACCTAATCATCTTTTGGTTTTCAATTTCATTCTCCAACTTGCAGGCTGTTTGCCTGACAGACATCCATGGTATGTCCCCTCTGCTTGGTGTTCTCTAGTCTCCTCCTTTTGCTGCTGTAGAAATGTGTTAGTCTAATGGAGAAATCTGTTACCTATAGCTCCTAAATTTTCTGCAGTTATTTTCAGGGATTTTGTGTAGATGAATGTCTAAGGATTAACATTTTTTTGCAGCTGCCAGTATTCCTTAAATTGTTTCTATTTATGTTTGACATAGTTTTCCAGGGACTTGCTTGGCTCTTGAGGTAGAGTAGATTCAGATTAGGGCTGAATTTGTACTAATAAAATGCACAGAAACATAATTTGTGACAGTTTGTCTTAAAAATTTATCGGCGCCATTAACTACTTGTGCCTACTGACATAACCATCTCAAGCAGTTACAGACAAGGGGGTTGCTGATAAGGTTTGAAGGACTTTGGCTTACTACATTTGCCTTACCTTTTCTTCTAACCTTTCTGCTGGTTTAAGGTTGTTTTGAGCATGGAATAAGCTGAAATGCCTGAGAGTCCAGCCTCAGCAATGGCTTTAAGCTAATCCACTGCCATGCATCTGGGATCTGTCTTACCTTACAGCAGTGTATAACATTCCTGCCCATCTTTCAACAGCTTTGTATAGAAGGATATAAATTTTGATACTGCTACTACTGAAACATAAGAAATCTTTAAAGATCTTGTGGGCACATTCCTTTTCCTGGCTGCTGCTTTTCTATGGAGATGCTTGTGCCCTTTGGAGATACTCTGCTTTTTCTTTTGACTTACATGTGGTTGTGATACACAGAGAAGATGCTTAAAGGGCAGTAGTTACCTTGCCTGTGGCATGCAAAAAAAAGGACTGCATGGCATCTTGCCTGCAACAAGAAGAGGAATGTAAAGAGAATTTGAAATGGAAGATTGAGAAGCATATATTTGTACTAATAATGATAAGGCCATTCAGAAAAAGAAGTCCTTTACAAATCCTAAAGAAGCAGGTTCCTCTGGTCCCAGTCCCAATCTGTAGATGATAAAAGTATGCCTCAGATAAGAACTCCGTTTTCACGGCTGCCATTCTTAGATCTGTGAGGATCTCCCCAGAAGTTTTACATCGTAAAGTCTTATTTCATTCTGAAATCTGCTGACGTGCGTAGGAAAAACTGCACCAACATCAATGAGTTTTGAATGAGACCCTTGCAGCATCAGTCTCTAAAAATGTGACAGAAAGTACCAAGGGACTGTCTAGTATGCTTTATTCTCTTACCCATAACTTTATATCATGAAAATTAATGTTTTTTTTTCACTGGAGTGCAGGATGAGTTTGTTTCTGAGAGGTTAGATCTATAATAGATTATGATTCTTTTATCTAAAAATATTTGCAAATGGGAAATCATCTAAATCCTGAAGATACTTACTGTGTACCATACAGAAAATCAATGATGAGAAATTAAAGCAGCCTTTGAGATTACCTATCATCTTCTGTATCAAACTATGTTGATGCTTGTGTCTGACATGAGGGCAACAGGCCCACAGAAACAGTATTTTGAGATTAGCCACCTGCAATAAAGGCTTGATGTTTAACACACACTATAACTTCATTTTTTCTCCAGCTTAGATGGCATGATTCCTCATTCATCAGCATCCTTGTAATGCAGCTGACAATATCCAGGCATGTAATTAATTTACACTTAAGTTTTAATTGTCATTTGTGCTTTATTTGGCCCTCCAAACATCCAAGTCATGTCATTTTGCCATGGAAAAATTAAGCTTTGATAAGAATAAAAGACTACAATCGTGGGAATGCATAACAATAGAAATGTGTTGCTGGTGGTCTCACTGTATGGTTTGTGGAAGTCAGTGTTAAAAAAGTCCCATTAGATGAAGCTCATACTAGTTTTTAGTAATATATCTACTCACAGAGTGACCAGCAAACCACAGCTTTTCCATTAGACTACAAGTCAATTGAATTATGAGTTTTCATTGCTTGTTTTCAACTTGAACATTTAGGGGGAAAAAAAAAATCCCTATTGTATAAATGTCTGCAAGCTGGACTGAAATGAACCAAATAACAGTATTGACTATTTCCAGCATTTTAGTAAGGTAAATGGGCGAAACTGAGTTTTTTTACTCTGCCTGTCAATAGGTTCTGTTTGTGATCAGACTTTATTTAGTGAGAGATGGATGCACATAACCAGATATACAAGTGCATTCTGGGAGATTAATTGGCATAAAGTCTGTTTTCAACACTTTGCTTTCACAGAAAAAATATTTTTAATGTTAACAATACTTGGTAAAAACTATGAGCACCATAGGCAACATATCTGAGTATCTCTGAAGATGACTGATATGAAATGCATAGCAAAGAGAACCTCAGAAACTCAGATTTTGTCTAGGTACATCCAGTTTGCAACAAATTTTTTTTTTAAATTGCTGCAGAGCCTTTCTGTACAGGATCTCTGCCAAGATGGGAGGCTTATAGAGAGGTGTTTCATATGGACAAAAAGTTGGTATTGAAGTGAGGTTCTCCTGTAATTGTCATGGTAGGTGTTAGAAATCCTGAGGAGAGTTTTGTTCTGTTTGAAACTCTTAGACTACATTTGCTTTTTGGTGAGGCAAAGGGAATTTGGTGTTGGTTTTCTGAAATAAACACAATGAATTCCTCAAAGTTTTCTCTCTCCCATCTGCTTTAAGTCTATGGTAAGTGAGAAGGAAATAGAAACAAATTTGAGTGTAGATTTTTGTTTTCCTTGGGTTATGAATGGTTCAAGTTAATGTGAACCAGGTTAAGGTAACATTTTCAGTTTATGCCAGGTACAGGGCTCAGTCTTTTTTTAGTGATGTACCAGTTTTATGTTCTTTTATATATGGGGGAAAAAACCTTTCTATTTTGTACCTCAGTTTCCTTTTTTTTGTTTTTCCATTCTCTGTTGTGGATCATGAGGATGTTAGTGATTTCAAAATTACTTTTGTATCAATTTCTGTTCATCTATGCTGCTGTGTTTTTTTTCAATCCTTTTGGTGGCCTTTGCATACTTTTAAAACACTTCCTTTTCCATATAATTTTCTAGCTTTATTTCCCTCTTGTTCTTTATCTAGCCCAAAGCATCCATCCCACTACACCCCTTCTCTCTGCTTGACTGTGCCTTGCTATTGTAACAGTAGTGGTCTGTATCTGACACTTTCAGATTACGGTTTATCCTTCCTTTTAAAGATAGCTGCTTGGCAGGGACTACAAAGAGCTCACCAGGTGTTCTAGGTTCACTGTGGAAAATGGTTTCACACGGTTGTTGTAGATTCCCATGATCTTGAAACAGTTGAGTGAATGAATAGGAAACTAAATCTTTCATGGCTGACGTAGCATCCATAGCTCCTATGGCTTCCCTGCCTCATGATAGCTAGTAATATGAGATCAGTGACCACATTGAGTTTGGGGTGATTTATTGTGTTAGATGCACCATCACGCTTCCTTCTTCAGGGTTTTGAGTAGAAACTTGGGTTTAGTCTGTGTTTCTGACCCATGATGAGAATGGTTTGAACAGACCACCACAGTACAAGGACTGTGCAAGCTTTCCCAGCCTAACATTCGGATAATGCAGCCTTCTGTAAACTATCCCATCAGGTCTGCTTTATGTGCACATCACAAGCTTGACTTGTGCAAATGGTTCCAATTTTTGTGCGAGTGATCAAAGGGTTGTGGCACAACAGGATCACTTACTCCAGAGATGTGTCTGGATCAAAGGTTAATGTTTTTTGCGTGGAATATTCATTTCTAGCATTGGTGGAGCACTGTACAGTTTAGCTGGAAGCAATAGGCAGGGGTGTGTTGGCCTTTAAGAAATGAAAGGGTGTAATGCCAATGTGAGAATTACAGCCCATGGCTTAGCAAGGCCAAGAAGAAATGGTGAGGAAACCCAACCAAACAGAAAGGAAGCTGGTTCAAAGAGATAATGCAGCAAAGGTGATGTGAGACGTAATGAAATGTAATTTTGATAACTGGAAGAAAGAAACAGCCTTTCTATCCCAGACACACAAGCCCTATCGCCAGAACTTTGCAAAAGCCAGTGGATAGAAAGCATGGCTCTCAGACTCAATGAGGCCATGCTCGTGTTTTGTCTGGGGTGGGATTTACCCCTCCATAAATCCTTGCTGCTTGAGTTCAGGGGAGAGAGGAGCCAGCCCTGGGTGGATGAGGAGCCCAGCTTCACCAAGTATGGCTGGAGCAGTGGTTGCCACCCACCTGGCTGTGTGGCAGCATCCCTGGAAAAGGCAAACTTGATGCCTTTGCTTAGTGCTACTTCCATACACACTTTAGGGGCTCTCCAGGTCAAAACAGGAAGACTTTTTCGGGCTCATTTGGTGGACACACGTCCTTGCCCCCAGGTACTCCTTGGTGGGTTTTCTTTGAGGGATTTATGATTCCTCAAATCTCAAGTAGCTTGGCTGCATAAGTGGCTTGAATGTTGAAATTAAAATACAAATTGTGACAGTTTAGTGAACTGAACAATACCACTTAAGTGTGTGTGTTGTGTGCTTTGAGTATTTAGCACTGAAGAACTTACTGCTACACTATACAGAGTTATTAGCTTACAGGGTACAAATTTCTAGTCTGACTTTGTAGGGTCCTTTTAACATTAGATTGTATCCTTATGTGTTACAGGAAAAAGCAATCTCTGCTTCTTTTCTCAAGCATGTACTGATGTTGCTGGGCAATCATTAGCTTAAATTTCATTTGCAAATAAATAAAGCCAACATGCCATTAATAAGAAATTGGTATGTGTGCAAGTCTGGTCTTTTAAACCCTCATAACTCAGCCAAATACAAACAGATTTTCACTGGACTACTAAAAGGCACATGTCCAACCTAGAAAGTGGGTTTAATAACTTCCCTCCTTCTGCTGTTATTCTTTTTTTTTTTTTAGCATTGACATTAATCTCCTGTGCACATTTGGAATGGAGTCATTTTTGAACTGCAGTGCTTCCAATTTTAAATATTCTGTTTCCTTTCAGTTTTTCCAAGCAATTCAAAGATTAGTAACACTGTAAAACATCTAAAGGCATGCTGGAAGTTTCCTGCTGCTTCAAGTGTTGTGTTATGTTATCTTTGGAATAATTTTAAGGTCCCACTGGTGTAGTATAACAAGTTATTATGTCATGGAGCTTATTAGTATGCCTATGGGAAACATTAATTCACACTGACATCATACTACGTTTTTCAATAAATCAGGGGTTTTTTTGTTTTAAGAAATGGTGATTTATTTTTTTAATGAAAAGAAAAAGTGATCAGATTCTTTTTCATGTGTTGGGATGTGAAGTGAATGGCTTGGAGGATGTGCGTCATTATCTCAGCCATGGCCTCGGCATTGTTGCAGGGAATGGAAAGAGCAGGGGTTTGGGTGGTTTTGAAAGATCTTTATTTTTCTAGCATATAGATGTTGTTATAAAAGACTTTTTACTCTGTGATTAGCACAGCAGGCTTAAATTGCCTGGGCTCTGGTCATTATTATTTCTGTAATCCCAAAAGTTTATGATATTATTCAGGATCTAAAAAATGACAAAGTAGACTTAAATTTGGTAAGGATTTAATGTGTGATACATTCCTTTTGGAGCTGAAAATTCTGTTTTTGTTGACACAGAGAACTGGAAAATGACCACAGACCACAAAGGTCCTGATGTATTGCCAGGGAAAATGTATTATAAGGGAGCTGCCCTTACTGTGCTGTCTACATGCATTTGACTTTATTCCCATTTCCCAGCTATACTGTTACTTAAAAAAAACAAAAACAAAACCCAAACAAACTATTTAAGCTGTTGATTTGTCTATGGATGATAAATTAAGCTAAGAATTGAATCTAACTTCCATGGGACAGCTTAATTATTATTATGCCATTAAGGTGTCTGGCATTTAATGAGCATGAATTGGCTATCTATATACATACCCACAAAAGCAGTTGTGTAGTTGGACATCAAGTAGCAGAGCCTGCCTTATGTGTGCCACAGAAACTTTTGAGGTGGCAGAATGACCAGAGGTAATTGCCCCTTGGGTTTGGTATGCCTATGTGAATACACACAGCTTCACTCTTTTGTGACTGTGTCACGGAGGATTGCTGAAGTTTTGGGCCTCTGCAGTGGTGTTATTTCAGATCGAATAATCTCACTATCGAGCAATGTTTTGTGTATGGGATAGATTACTTGGTAAGTGCTGCTTACCACAATAGGATCATGGAAGCTCTCAGTGTTTCTAAATAAAAGGCCAGTTATGACAAGTGTGAGCACATTCTATGAATAATGTTAATCCATGCTCTCAAAAATGCTTCGTAGGAAAGGTTTTTGGTGTATCAGCTTTTTGCTGCGGAAGGACTGGGGTTATTTCCTCAGACTCGGCAGTGCACTGACAAGGGTTACAAGGCTCCAGTTTCAGAGGGGGCTTGTGAACCATGTGGTGGATGCATGGCTGGTGTGAGATGAGGTCTGTTGGCAGTCAACAGGATAGACACACTTAAGAGTTTACCTAATACTGTAGGAAATTAAAGCAATAAAGTTAGACAGGCATATGATATAGCCCTAGTACTAACCTCAACTTTTCCTGAATCAATTCACCTTCTAATAGTAAGATTAACCTCAAACTTGTATGACAAAAGAAATCTGAGTGGGTATGTAAAGACAGTCACATTTTCTAGCTTTCTATCAAACTTAGTAGAGGGCTGTAATCCTTAGATTTTGGCAGTAAGAGGGAAAGCCTGAACTTGTAGTCCCTGGAAAGGTTGTAGAGATGGTCCTAGGCGGTCCAAGGCTAAATGTTCTGTAATAACTCTTTAACTCCCAACTATATTGCTATAATTGTTATGCACCTTCTCATCCTTATCTTTTGCGTCTGTCTTCCCTGATTATTATTTATATTTGAAGTATATTTCAATGAGTTAGTGCTGGTTATTAGCCCACGTGGCCAGCAGACAGTCCTGCTGTCCCTTTGGTTGGGTGGCAAATGATTGGTGGTATGGATTGAATACACAGAAGATCTTAAATAACTTAAATAACTGTGCTTCAGGTTTTCATGCTAGTACAGCCAAACTACATATATTAGAATTGCTTTTTAAAAGTAGTTAACTGTAGCTTATTTTGCTGTGATTCATTCCTCTCTAAAAAAAAAATATTTAATTTTTCTTAATGTGATGCCTTTTGATCATTTTGACAAGGATGGGACAATATTTGATATTGAAGTTAAGAAAGACTTAACAAATCAAATAAATCATTAAAAAAATGCAGACATTAGCTATAAAGGTGACAAGCATATTATCTTAGTACATTTTCTGTGCCATCAGGAGTAGAAAGGCAGTGATTTATATTCTGGCCTTAGTCACCTGTCTTGTCCATAAATGCAAGAAGTGCCACAAGTCCCCCTGCCTTTTCCTGGCAGCAGTCCCAGAGCCAGCCTGATGCCTGTTCCTGAAGCATCAGACCAGCTGAAGGAGGAGGATTGGTGCTCAGCAGAAATACAGCATGGTCATCATCCCTCCAGCCCTGCCTGTGGCAGAGGATGCTGCAGAGGGGAGGAGATGTCTGCACAAAGCATTTCCTTCCTGCAGCCTGGAGAAAGGCATTGACTGAAGTGAGCAAGACCTCCCAGGAGGGCCAGGGAATCATGGAAGTGGATTAGGGTTGCAAAGGAGCCCAGGAGAGACACCTTCTATTTGTCTATTTGTGTAGTTTCACTTGATGCCGCTTCCCATACGCTTCTGTTTCCCATCCACATGTTGCCATGCATGGAAGGATTAGTCTCCTGCTGGAAATCACTCTTGGGTGAAACTGGCTTCAAAATGTCACTTCTCTAGTTGTGAGAATGTCTGCAGATGCTGTGGGATATTGAATAGCCAAATACCTGTATCAAGGGCTTGAAGGAACAATTTTAAGTATTAGGTTTATAAGTATAGTGTTTGTGGCAAGCAACAGTGATAGAAGATGAAGTCAGCACTGAAAGAATGCAGAAAGATGATGAATATACATATATGTGACAGGAAGATCTGTGAAAATATAAAGCAGCTTAATTTTATGAAAGTATAAAGATGCATTTCTTTCACTAACCCAGATCAGAAGAATTTTCATGCAGTATATTAAGCAATTTAAAACAAAATTTGCCAGTCAGTTTGGAAGTAAGTTTTAACACAAGTCAGTATCAGTGTATGATGTCTTTTAATGTATGTCAGCTTTACTTTATACTTAAAAACATAACTGGCTATATAATTTACATAGTTTAAAAACAATTGCAACAGCACAGATGAAGGCATAAACCCAGTTTTACTGTGTTTATCTCTCGTAAACAACAATGCAAAGAGAAAAACAATGTGAATGACACATTGGAATACTATAAAGAAGTACAAGTGGAATAGCACGTTTTTGTTTTGTATCCATCATTTCTGATAAATACCAAAAGCTCAGGGAAACAATGGCCAAATAAATAGCCAATGTCAGGCCCTAAATGTGGCACACTAAATCTGCCCATACAGGTCATAATCTTCTTTTTTTTTTCCCTAAGGATGTGTCTGTATGTGGCAAAGTAGTAAAGATCAAACCCCATAAAATACATAATTTATATGTCACTCTCCATTGTAGAACAGCATGGACATCATTAATGAGAAGCATTGCTAAAAGACTATTTCTGTGAGTTTGTTTCCAGGCGTACTGTGGCAAAAAGGAGGTGTCCCCTGGGAGTTAAATAGTAACAAAAGTATTGAGGGATGGGGAGGGGCAGGAAAGGTTAAGAAGAAAAAGGAACAAACATGGTACTTGAATTTTTTTCCCCTTCTACCAGTTCATCAGCCACTGCAACAGCTTGAGGTAAAGAATTTGCAAAACACACATGGAGAGCTTTTTGCTGCTTATTTTTTTTTAATCTCTGAAGTCCAACAGTGATGATGAAGGTAGCTGTGACATTTGCAATTTTCCATGCACCAGCCCATTCCATTTTCTTCCCTGGTGCCACTTACATGGTACAGTAAGCCTCCAGCATTGACAATAATTATAGCCTGAATAAAATGAAGAGGGTAATATGAACAAAGCTCTGCTGTAATTGCCTTTTCATTATTTGCTAACAGTTAGTTATTCAGTCACAGGGAAAAAATTACACAGTAATTGGTTGACAATAGGAAGCTAAAGCTAAATTCCAGAACTATGATATTTTTGTGTGTTGGTCTTTTAGACCTTTTATTCATATTTTGATTAAACAGCTAGAGCATTAAAGTGAAATATAAATGTAGACTTGGTTCAGATTCCATAACATTAGTTTCCACCCCACACAATTTTCGTTGAGTTTTGAATTTTAAGCTATCACATATGGCAGCCCTGTAAATATTGTAGCCTATTGACTTTGAAATACAGATTTGCAACTCTCATTCACTTAGTTTAACAATAGCAAAGAATTCCTTTCTCCTTCATGCTTTAAAAAAGTGTCCAGTGTGACTGTGGGCAAACAATTCAATAGTGCAGTTCTGCCTTATTTTAGACACTGAGGTGGAGGAGCACCACTCTGGATGCGTATTGTATTTTATTTGAGTTTTAAACAACAAAATATCTTTAGCAGCCAGTGTAGGTATGGGTGTCAGGAGTAATGTGATAAGCTCCTATGTAGCTAGCTATGCAGGAGCACCCTCTTGAAGCCATGCACAGGATTTTTGACCTAGTGATGTGAAACTCTTGCAGTTGGGTCTCAAGATTCACAGCAAAACTTGCTTTGATATTTATTTTCCTAGTTTTTCTCTCTTTAATTTGGAGGTTTATGTGAACCCCACATGGCAGCTGAAACCTCTTTGTTTTATTATTTAATTAGTTTAAGGTATGTGGTTTTAATCACTACTGTTGCCCCAACTTGGCACAGAACTGCTAAGGACATACTACTGAAGGCAGCTTACCTGCTTCAAGTTCAGCTTTTGTTCAAATTTCATGCTCATTTAATGCCACTATGCACTGATCAGAAATCCAGGTGTTAAAAATAACACCAAAAAGACAGGTCATAGTCTACGTTTTCTGTGTTTATTGTAATGTGTAAAATGGCTTTGTAGAAACTACCCTGGATGGTGGGAGATATGCAAGGCTGTAACCTAGTGAAAGATTTTAATTCCTATTTCTTTGCTGCTGTACATGTGCTGTGCCTTGCAGTGAGTTGCTCCTGGTAAATGTGTGGCTGGTGGGCTTACAATGACATGGTTTTTTTTCCTGGTTTGTTATAAAGCCTTTAAAAGGGAGCAGACACTAGGGGCTGGCCTGATAATTGAAATCAGTATATTTATTTTATCAGACATTTAATTAGAATAATGTTTTCCTACAAAATATAATTATTAGTGTTTCAGCAAGCAAGTTTTTGCAAGTCTCAGCTCTAAAGGACAATGTAGGAATTTAGAGCTTCAGCCATGTCAGAAGCAAGGAATTGTCATACTCTGTATTCTCAGGTAATGTTGTGTACCTTTATAAAAGCTCACACTGCAGCAAAGCAATCACTGGTGAAAGAAAAATCCCACAGAAGTTGAAACTAAACAAAATGTAAGTTAAAGCATGATTACAATGGCCTCTTTGAAGAGTTAGTTGTTATCAAACTTGGCTGCTTCTTGGCAGGGCTCTGGAGGATGGCCTGGCAGAGCCCAGCCAGGGTCGGGTGCCTTGCTTCACTGACTGGCTGGGAGTGAGGCTGTCCTCCTGGCCCAAAATAAACAACCAATGCTTGTTCCTGGGCATTTTATTAATCTAATCTGTGAGGCAAAGCCATGCCTTGGTTCTCTGGGCCTGATCCAGATGTCAGTGAAACCAATGGAAGTCTTCCTGCTGGGTTCAGCAAACTCTGAATGGGGTCCTGCACAGTGACGTGCCGAAGGAAGCCCTGACGATAATCAAACACATCCCACCAGCCTTGTTCTGATGTATATTTCATACTTTGCCCTTACTTTTATTTTAAGTCCTAGATCTTTATTATAATCAGTCAAAGTCCTGGCTTTCAAGTTGTGAATGGGCATCATAATTATCTAATGCAACTACTCCAGAAATCAGATTAGTAATTAGCTGAACCAAACTGATTGGTGTGACTTCCTGAATGCATCTCTTTAATGTTGAACATTTGCTTTGTGCTTGAAGGATTTGTTTGTGTGTTTCTTGTGTGTGATGAGAGCTTTTCTGTAATTAGCTCCTGGGGGACAGCATATTCTAACAGTTAAAGAATAATTGCAGCCCTATGAAATGTGAAATGGCTTGGGCTGGCTTTTATTGCAGCTTAATTGTATGCAACAAGTACAGGAGGCTTTTCATTTCACATCATGATAGTAAAGATGTAGCTTTCATAAATAAAGGAAGGAATTTTATACAGTGGTAAACAGTCTCTAATGTGTTAATTTTGCAGAAAAAATCAAAACAAACAAAGCACATTTGAGAATTCTGTGTTATTGAAGTAGCTGTTCATCATTGTTTTATTAGATTGTAGTTTCTATGTATGATTTTAATGAAAGGGAAGAGAAAAATAAGTGTGGCAGTAAAAGACAAATGACTGGGTCAGTCTAAAGCAGCTCATTTTCCTTTGAAATAAAAAAGAAAATGTTTTTCTTCCAAAACTTCATGTCTGAAAACCTGAGGTTTTTGGACAGCAGTTAGAATAGTGTTCTGGTAAAATCAGTTTGAATGAAAAAAACCCAAACTTATTCAATACCTTTTTTGGAAAAAAAGGGGGGAAAAGTGTCATTTTCTCCTGTTCATATGTGGGTGTGTTCTTTCTCTGCCTGTAGGATATTGCCACTCACTGTTCCAAACGATTGCCTCTCTTACCTTGTATGCCTGTGATCACCAGTGTCACTTGCACTATTGCTTAGTTTCTGTTGTGGTACCCCACTGTCTGTAGCAGGGACCCCTGTGTGCTGTTCCAGGTAGCCTGAGTTTGCTGCCTGTTAGCATGGCTTGTGCCTAACACCTATAGGAAGGATTGCTAGATTACTCACTGGAGGGCATTGTGAATGCAGGTTTTCAGTCCCATACTAAATGTTCTAGCCCAAAGACAGATGCATACGTCTTTGCCATTCTGCACATCCAGAATTATGAGTACTAATTCAATGTTTATTGATATCTAATTGATATTGTTTGGCTCCCAGCACATTTGTTATGTGATTATAAACTAAATTATCACTAGATTAAATATAGCTTTCATGCATATTTTTTCCCTTTAAACAAAAGACAATTGCATAAGTCTGAGTTTAGGTTAACCATCAAAGCTTCTTAGCCATCCTTACCACAGGACAGCATTGCTACAGCATATCTGCAATCACCATCCATTCCTGTGGCTAGTGGCATGTAGCACTTATTTATTTTTTAAGTATAGATGACAGTGATGCTGGAGTCTCATTGTCATCTAGATCTGATAACTACAAGTCATTTTGATATGGTTCTGAGGTAATCTACAGTGTCAGACTCTCAATGTCATCTTGTCACTACCACTTCTTTCCATAGCATTGCCATAGGCAATAGCTCTGCTGCTGCTTTTCCTTCAGGGGTTTTGCTGCAGAAGCTACAGATCATGTGAGACGTCACCATAGGAGCTGTGTGTCCCTGGGAATGGGAGGAGAGCAGAACTGTGTCCCTCATAGCCACCCTGCAGTCAGCTCTCTGGCTGAGCTTGGCCATGGCTGGGGTTCACTGTGATGCTTGGTGGGAGACAGGTCTGTGGGATGCTTTGGTAGCGTCTCAAGAATTTGATGTGCAAGTCCTTGGGTGCTGCATTTCTCTCACCTAGGGAAAAGGGAGGGTGTCCTGCACTTCCCTTGAGTGTTGAAGCAATTCCAGTAAGAAGAAAAGCATTCATTTGTCCAACCTTGTGTTTTTACACTGCTCCCCCCAACAGAAGTCCAAAATATAGCTGTTGAATTGCTGCTGGTTTTGCCGTGGAAAGTCCCTTTGATAGAGGAAGTGAGAGCAGTGGGTGACCTAGTAAAGAGAATGACATTCTGTATGTGCTGAAGGCTCTTAGGAAATGGCAGTAAAACCCCCTCTGAATAGGTGCTTGCTGTGTCCTGCTGCTTTGTGTCCTGTTACTGTATACACACTGTGGTTCTTCTGTGCCACAGATGGCCAAAAGTGGTTTGAATGGTGCAGCTTGTATCTCCCTGGCAGCACAAGTTAAAATGACTCAGAAGAAAGACTGATTTAATGCAGAAGCTATTTTTCTTTAGCCAGTGATGTTAGAGAAATAACATTCTGCAGATAATGTTAATTTAGTCTTTTGTGGAATATTATGTCTATTTGAATGAAAACATAATTATTAACATTTTCTAAAGAGTAGCCTTATTTTTGTGAACAGAAATGTTTAACTTCTCAAACATTTTATGCAAATTCTGGATAATGTTGCTGTGAAAGTAGTTGAAAATGATCTTGTTTGAATGTGTCTTCAAGTTTCAGACTGTTTGGGTTGCTAAAATATATGGGAGATATGATTGTCTTAAAGTATCTCTCTTAGTTATGTTCGTATTACTTGCTTCTCATCCTGAGGGAGAAAAATATTCATCCTTTCCTCAGAGGACTAGTAGGAAAAGTCTCCAAAGAGAAGTGTGGTGTGTACTGGATCTTTAAGTGAAAACAATTTTTATTAAATAGAAATTATTATAACTTCCAGTGAATGATCATCTTGACCAGTAGAACAATATTTGTCTCGATTTGCTTGTGGAAAGTTGACCTAAGACACTACCTACTTCTTAAAAAAAATACAATTCTGCTTATAAACAGCCTGATAATCTGTTACATGGCTTTTCATAAAACAATCTGTGGGAAGACTGAAGTACAAAAAAAGGGAATTATTCTCCCATTAACTGGCTTCATGACACAAGGTTATTGACTTGACAGCACTTAACTGCTTTTTGTTCTTCTGAAACAGTGTGGTTTCTGAGTTTCCGTAGAGGAGGCAGTGGTGGGGCCACAGTTCAGACATGGTGGAACACCCAGAGCCCTTTGGCTCTGGTTCAGCTGTAAGCCCCTTATCCACTTCTCAGCTGGGTTCAAAGAGACTACTTGGCAAGTGACTTGTTTAATGTCACACAGTATTTTAGTTGACTGAATACTTGCAGAAGAATAGGGTTTTCCCAGATCCCTAACTTTATATTCACATTTAAATGGTAGAGATTTGAGAGAATTCAGTAGATGCTTTTTGACTATAACAGTACAAAGATGCAAACATTGAATTTAACCAATAGAGCAATCAAGAAAAAAACTCATGCTTGGTAAGTTAGTCCAAGTTTCTGTCTTACTGAATTGCACTGGAATAGAGGAACAGGGTAACTCTTCAAGTGCTCAGTAATGCCAGAAGACAGTGATTACTTCCAGGATAGATATAACAGGATGATGGATGGGATTTTTCCCAAACTTGAATTTCTTCAGTTAAGTAAGAACTTGTTGAAATAATGTACATTGGTGGAAAGCTGGTCAGTCCATAAACCATATGTATTACTTCTCTTTTCATCTAGTTAGGGGCATAAACAACTGCATCCTTACTATTTTTAAATATTCTCTGACATGAAAATAAATGCAGAGTTTGGAGTGCTTAAATTTCATTTGACATCTCGCAAAGTCAAGACATGACCATAATAGTTCAGAATTGTAGAATAATGTCCAGAATATACATCGAGCACGGTGCTTTTTCCTGCTAACATAAATGTAGCATAAATGTAAATATGACCAAGTGTCTGATAGCATCAGTAGCATAAACTGTTTCTTAGTGTTTACCTCTAGGGAAAGCCTTTGTTGCTGTGTAGCTGGATTGATGTGTGTTACTGAAGTCACTCAGGTAGTTACTGTAGGCTGAGAGCAGCCCTTTTACTGCCTTCCCCTAGAAAGAATAGTTGTATTTGTCTTTAATCTTTCTAAACAGAGGGTCTTAGCTAACTGAAGTCAAGAAAAACTTACCACTGGCTTCAATAGGTATTGAGTCAGTTCTTTGAGTCATTAGTATTTATGTTTTGACATGAGTGTGTTTGCACTTAGAAGGTGGCAATCAAACCTGGATTTTTCCCCTTGTGTTACAGTACTGCTTATTTTGGTGTGCTCTTAGTACATCCTAACAATTATTCCTTTCTGCACATGGAGCATCTATACAATTTGTGTTTCTTTTCAGTACTTAAAACTAATCTTTGTTTTCTCAGGCTTTAAGGTGGGACACTTACCTTAATCCTCTTATGTTTGTATGCCTTGAAGTCATGGCACTTTGTGTGATTTGGGATTTCAAGAGCCTGACTTAGCATCTTGAGGTCAGCTTGACCTTCTTTGGGCAGTATTTTTTTTGCTACCACAATTGTGAGTAATTCTCAGAAGTTTTTCTGAGTCTCTAGCCCTGGTTTGCTTTGTCTCTCTCCAAACATATGCACATAGTGGGGTTATTCTTTTTTTCTTTTTTTAACATTATTACTTGCTTGTGATGTGAGGTCGTTCAACAGTTAAAAACATCCATCCTATCTTAGCATCATCCTGTTTTGAATCTGTACATTTTGCCTTCTTAAGGACTAACATTTCTCTATGCTGAACAAATAGGACATAATAGTCTCATTTTGTAATTCCTTTGTGATTGAGGAGTCATGGTTTCATTGGTTTGTTGAGTTGCCCTTTAGTGTGCATGAAATATTTTTTCCTTTGATCCTTTCAGGAAAAAAAAACATTGTTCACCTAAGTTAAGAAAGCAGAGAGCATTGATCATTTCCTAAAACTACAACATTATCTTTTTTTTTTCTGGTGTTTGATTCATACAATTTATTAGTTATGACTTCGCTCAATTTTTTACCTTCTTGGCTGATAACCAGGTCTTAGGTTTTTATAATACCAGAATATAAGCTAAGACAAATTGATTCAGACAGTTGTCACAGAAGTATTTAGCTAAAATTACTTCAAAAGTTTTACACTGCTTGACATTGCAGTACTGTCTTTGAAGTGTATACCCTGAAAAATATTTGTTATTAACAATTCCAGACAGGTGTTCCACAAAGACATGTGAAGATGTGTAGAAGAGGAGATTAATATTTTGCAGTAGGTTTAGCCTCTGGAGGAAATATTTGTCTTACTTGTTTGGAATTCCACTTGTCACTTTCACCAGAAGCTTTGTTCTCAGTCAGGTTTTGTTCTGAACAAGTGAAATTAAACTGTATTTGGTCATAACAATTAGCACAACATACGCTTGGGTGTAATTTAAATAGCTGCTGTGAGATAATTGTAAGGCAATCTTTTACAGGCTATGGTTCTGCTTTTACAACACTTAAAGCAAGGTACCTAAAGCTTGCAATTAGAAAACATTCAAGCTGGGATTAAAAATGCTACAAGAACAGCAAGGAACATTAATGCAACTGTGGCTGTTGGTGAGATCCATCCCACCTGTGAGAAGCTTCTGGAGCCTGGAGAGGCCAGGACAGGAGACCTGATGTCCAGCTCTGGCTCCCAGATGGGCCAGTGCAAAAAGGCACATCCTTCTTGGAATGCTGCTCCAGGCTGCTTGGTATTTCTCTGTGCCAAGGTGGTGGGTGAAGGGTGATGACTGATGCAGGGGGCTCATGGTGCTGGGTAATGAGCCTGTGTTGTGAACTGCTCTGCTTCAGAGCCCTGACAGGCTTTAGGACTATGTTAGGTAGGAGAGGGCCAAGAAGGGACAAGACATGGGCGTAAAGATGCTGCAAGTTTGCAGCTACAGGGAGGAATAAATCTGTGTACTGCCTGCTTGCACTGTTGGACCATGATGGTGAGCTTTAAGCTGAGAACTACTGTAACTCTCTTGGCTACAAAGATGCTGAGAGGACTTGTGCATCTTTCTGATAAGGAAAGGCTGAGACCCCTGGGACTGGTTAGTCTGGAGAAGTCTGAAAGGGGATCTTCTCAGTGCTCATTGACAGCTAAAGGGTGAGTGTCAAGAGGATGGGGCCAGACTTTTTTCAGTGGTGCCCAGTGACAGGACAAGGGCCAATGGGCACAAACTGGAACCCAGAAGGCTCCATCTGAACATGAGGAAAAACTACTTTCCTTTGAGGGTGCAGAGTGCTGGACTAAGCTGCCCAGAGAGGTTGTGGAGTCTCCATCTGTGGAGAGACTCCAAACCCACCTGGAGGTGATTCTGGGCAAACTGCTGTGGTGACTTGCCTTAGCAGGGGTGTTGGACTAGGTTATTTCCAGAGGTCCCTTCCAACTGAATTCTGTGGTTGAAATCCTTCAAGTGTTAAGGATATGGCTGAATCACAGCCTTGCTACCTGTTATTTATTGTGATTATGAGAAAGGAAATTATTTAAGAGAAGAGAGGTGAAATTATGAAATAAACCTATTTTGATTTGGACACAGATGTAAACTATTCTGCGGAGGCAATGTTGTACAAACTGCTGCATGCTTTTAGCAGGTCACATTAATTGAGCATGAGCTCCTGGCTGTAAAGGTGTGACAGGTTTTAAATCCCCGCTTTTGGGTGGGGGTATTTGGCAAAATGCAACATTTCTGTGCAGATGAGTGAGAGACGTTTGGGAGCACTGCCTGCTGCTGACACCTCTGCTGGGGATGGAAGGCACCGAGCTACTAATATCACTGGCGAGGTCACAAGAAGCAAGGGCTTTGGTTCTTCTGAGCACAATGTGTAAACTGGGCAAAGGTTATTTCATTTCTGCAGTGCCCTGCTGTGTGAGGAAGGGGTGCAGCTAGTGTCCTCTGCTCCCTGTCGGTGAGCAGTCCTCATCCTCCCCTGACACGTCAGGCTTTGTGCCTGGAGTGAAGAGCCTGCTTTTGCGTGGGGAAAAGGTGTGGCTGATGAGTCTGAGATAAACCCTCACACAAAAAAGGCACTGTGTTGCTGAATGGGTTTCCAGTGTAGCTCTTTAATTTCATCGCTTGGAAATGTTTCTCTTCTTTCATCCAACTGCCTTTATCTTAACTTCTGATCTGTGGAAAGCAGCAGCCTTTCAAATTGAACAAACCGTGTTTCAAATAGGCTCTTCTGCTTGTGACAAGATGTACCTCATTTTCTCTGCAAGCCCTCAGCAAGGTCACACCTTTTTAATTTATTTTCTGTAAGAAAAATCTAGTTGTATGATGGAACAAGGCCAGATCTAGCTAGAGGTCATTTCTTAAACTAGTCATAAAGTACAATAGGATTAGAACCACTTAATATCCCAGAACTTACCAAGCACAGTTCTATTAGTATGTAGGCTTCATATTTATAAATCAACATAAATAGCTGCTTAAAGTTGTGGCCAATTCGGTTATAATAAAAGGAATATTTTAGTGTTTTCTTCCTTTTTACTGTGGAAGTGACCTTTCATTTGCTTTTTTCCCCTTTTTATTTTTTTGGAATTACTGGATATAAAGATCCTAGTATAACCAGATGTTTTAATAACTTGTATTTTTTATTTATGAAATAATTGTTTTATTCCAGAAATATCCACATTGTTAGTGCAAAAATATTTTTTATTAATGTGTATTAATACAGAATTAATGTGTTTATCAGATTTTGTTACTTGCTCAGGAACAGGAAAGTACTGATCCACATGCTGTCTGTATGTTACGCAAATTGAGATAGAAGTGTTTCTGAAAGGTGTTTCTGGAAAAAGTGTTTCTCAAAGTCTTGTCCTTGGACACATTGCTTATGCAACTGAAGGACGTATATTTATCACTAGGGATAGTGCTTTTTTTAACCAAAATTTTATGGTCATTTAGTCTTAGGTTCCTCACATTTCCTAGGGAATTGTTTCCTGTAAGTCCTATCTGTTTTCCTCCATATTTCCAAATACCAGTTGTTGATTGCCAGCATCAGCTTTTCACATGCTGGCATTGTTCCAGCAAGTGTCCTATGAGAGAGAGAATTTACTGGTGTGGATGCTGGAGACCTTAGCAGCAGTGATAGGGCAGAGCCTGGGTCTCGCCCAGGTCTGGCTATGGAAATGTCACAAGGTGGTTGGGGCCTGTCCAGGTGCCCTTGCTGCTCAGGTTTTCTTCTCGTCAAGTGTATTATGTCACAGGACTATCTAAACCTCTTTGGTTTACATCACAGATGCAACAGACCGTAACAGCTCCTCCTAAGTGCTTCCAATCCGTTTGACTGACGTGTGTGCTCATGTCTAGATGATCAAAGTTTTGATGAAAAGTACTGAAAAAGGCTATCTGTACATGTGAAGGAGCCGTTTTCCTTAAGGGTGGGATTTTTTATATAATTGATAATGTCAGGATGACACTGTGACCTACTGCAGCTCAGCCATTTGTTCTGTGTATGTGTGTTGAAGTACATGTGCACCACATTGAAATGCTGTGCACAAGGGTGACCTGAACTCTCCAAAACTGAGGTAGGGATCAGAAACACTCTTGAGCTCTGACAACAATGTGCTGCTGTGTGAGGATGATTAACTTGTGTATCACTGTGTGGTGTTCAGCTCTACCTTACTAAATTCCTTTTATACTGGTAAAATAATTGTGGTGGTTGACCTCACCCTATGTGGTGAGGAATATTGATTAATAGCTACTGATGTTTTTTGACCACTCAATATGTATCATTATTTTCAGTTGAATGTAACTCATATGACTTATATGACTAAATTTACACTTACATGGAGACTGGGGAAAAATTACTATAGTCCCACAGTAATTTATCAGCATTCAGTAACATTTCATGGCAGATGGAGGCCTTTTCTAATAAGTTTTATATATTAAAATAAAATGGAGAATTTTAGAATATTGGAATTATACCAAGAGTGGGTGTTAAAATAACAAGCCTTCAAATATCAAAGGAATACAGAAAAGGAATTGGAACGTAGCTCTTTTTCCCATTCAAAATTAAAGTGATATAGGGCATGTCTTCATGTTTTCCTATAAACATAGTTCTATGTTTAACAGAGGATCATTGAGGACAAATGTTTTTATTAGTGTTAATGCCTCCATGTGTGAGAAATCAGGCTTAAAATGAAGCTGTGGTCAGAATGTCAGCTAAGCAGAAAGAGTCTCATCTTTCTCCATGAGACTAGGTTTTGTATTTTGAATCCAATCTAATAAGATTACTGATAAAATCTGAGGTCATCTTTCTTTTGGCTGGCCTAAGGAGCTCCCCCAATGAGGGCAAAGTGAGGTGACTCTGCAGGAATGTAGGTGTGACTTGGCTCCTGTGAGAAGGCCAGCTGATTTGAATGAGGAGCTGCCCCTCTGAGGCTGAATAAGTAAAATAGTATCTGCACACAAGTCTTTGCAGAATCTAAATCTTGGTCTGGTGTCAGAAGGGAGGAAAAAATTATGGGATTGCATCCATCTATTTCAGTGCTTCCATATAGATTGTAATAGTTATAGATGCTGGTAAAATGATTGTTTAAAATACTGTCTCCAGAATATCTTTGTACTTGTGTTTCCATGAAGAATGTATTTTGCATCCACATTCTGTACTGTTTGAGCTTCTCACTACACACTTGTCTTTCTGCGAGTCCTATGTCTCTAGATAGGTCTCTTTGATAATCTGAAAGTCAAGTGCACTACACAGGTATTTTTACAGAAAGATCACACATGGTCTACTCTAATTACCTCTTGCACTGAGCTGTTGTCTTAAATCGTCTTAAAACTACCCACAGTTTTTAAGAGTGTTGAAGTTAAAATCCAACTAATATTAGGTTAACTTAGACCAAAACTATGCCAAGTGCTTAAGCTTGTGATTAAGTTTGATTGATTTTGGTGAGACTCGGGTATTTTTAATGGAAAGAGCAAGAGAACAGGGATGTCAGTGCAGCCATGAATTGACTACTTGTGCTTTTTGACCTAGCCGATTACCATTTGGGGAATTCAGATCCAGATGGGGAAAAGGGGAAACAAAGTTAGGGTTCAGAGTATGAAAATAATGTAAAAGGACTCTTTGAATAGTAATGATTGGTGATCTTCCATTCTATAAATAACTGTGAGGAGGAAAAGTGATCATTCTTGCTGTGTACAGAATGATCCCTCATTAACATAACTAGGGTTATGTGTGTTTAGGGCATCTTATCCGATCTACCAGCAATATGTTGGATGCTGTGTATGCTTCTTGATTTGTCCTGTTTTTAAAAATGTTTAACTCATTTTGATGAAGATCAGCTCTGGAATGGGAAAAGAGATTATGATTTAATTAGTTCATTGAAACTGCTTCTCTGTATCCTATACAGCTGGTAAAACTATCACACGTTTCTCTTGGCTAATAAAACCTGTGACATATTCATGATGGAAATAACAGTTGTGTGGAGCAGTGTGGAGCAGTGGTGGTATTAGAGATACCTAACAACCTCTTCAGAACACAAATGTCTTTCTTGGAAACACATGGAATTTTTAGTTCTGTTTAGTTGGCAACTCTTCCTCAAAATAGTGCTAGTTCAAACTGCAAAGAGAAGAACGATTTGTAAAAGCTGTTCTATATTATTTTGGTAGACTATGAAAAAAACATGAAAGCCTAAAAAAGATCAAAAGTTTATTTATATCACTGGCTCCTTTCTAGTGAAAAATCCTTTGACAGATCTCTCTCAAAAAGAAATTGCTTTAGCCATCTATTCTGATTTTAACTTTAGATAATATAGTTGAATTAACTACTGATGTGTTTCACAGTGTATTCCTGCTTCCTGATAATGCCATGTTTTGACATTATATGATAGGTACTGGATATTTGTTAAAAAGAGGATGTGTGAGAGTATGGGGAGCTTCTTCCAAAAGAAGTGTCAACACTTTCCAACTTGACCTTGGTCAAGGAAGTTCAAGAAACTAAGGAATAACATTTATTCATTGTGCAGGAATAAACAATGTTTCAGTGTAGGTACAAAAAGTGTTAATAAAATAGGAATTAGGTGTGAATAGTAGTATTTATCTTGCCTCATATTAAGTATCTTAAAGCTGAGCACTTAAGCAATGATAAATGACCTCCTCTGTTGTCAAGCAATAGGAGGGCATAACTCCACAGGGCAATGTACCCCATTTCAGATGTCTGAGAACAGCATGGTTCAATTTTACAGGTGCTTGTCCCTGTAGACCAGGCTGTCCAAGGGACCAGTAAGGCTAGCAGCTTAATTTTCAGATGACTAACAGAGGTGAGATGATTCCTATTTAAAATGTGTGATGTAATAACATAGGTTAATTAATCAATTATTTTTGTCATAATGCTTTGTGGAAAGCAGAAATAAAACACAGGGAGATTTAATAGTATAGAAAAGACAGAGACAGAAAATGGAGATACAAGAACACAAGCTGCAAAACTTTGAAATTATGTAGATAAGAATAGTTTGTGAAAGGGGGGAAAAAAATTGAACACAGATAAGCTGTTATATGCTCAGATTTGTGTCCAACTTTGAATCTGCCAAATTTGCAATGAGATTTGGAACTTAAAATGCTTTTGAAAAGTAATGGAAAATTGCTGCAGGATCTTCTATCATCCAAAGGCAGTGTCTTAGGCTAATGTAAAATGGCAATGCTCATCAGGCTGTGCTAATTTTATCTGTGTAACATCTGTGGATTTCTGCTGGAAGTTGGATGCTGTGCTCTGAAACACCTGTGCTGGGCACAGAGCAGGATGAGGAATGTTTGCTGCTGCCTTCCAAGCCCTATGGAAGATTGTATGTAGGTCAACAGGTGAGTCTGAAGAAATCTGTGCTATAAATATTGATCAGCACAGCTTAGATTTCATGGACCTTTTCTTAATACGAAAGGTCAAGGTGGATAGAGTCAAGGAAGTGTTGGTATATGAAGTCAGATAATGCCTAGACTCCTAAAATATACTAGTTGCAGGATTCAGGACTGTACTAAGTGATTAAAGTTGCCTTTTCAGGGCTAGCTAATGCTATTGCCTTGAGAGTCTGGGTAGTCCTCATTAATATTTCCAAGTGTATGGATCTGAGATAGGATCCAAAGCAGAACCTTTATTTCTAATCGATACAAGACCATAGGAGCAACATCACAGATTCATGCTGTGTAACTGAAGGATATTGTCTGTTGTACATTTGTGATGTACTCTGTGGATATATGCTTCCTTGTTGCAGTAACAGACTTTCTAAATACCCAAGACAATGAATCATTTGACTTTCTTGTTGCCTGTGTTGGAACATAACAAAATATGTTTCTGTATGCCCCTGCTTCCCGCAAACAAAATAAGAGAAGCTATGTGGACTTCCAAGAACAACTCCTCCTGGTCACTGTGATGCTTTTAGCTGACCAAAAGGAAGAATTTTTGTGGCTGTTAAGATAGTGCAGGAGATTCAGTGTTTATGATTTTTGTAAGGGTGAGGACCGAAAAATTTGGAAATACCATGTGGTATTTCATCAATGTTTTATATAGTAATGTGTTTCACAAGAAAGTTTTATTTACGTAGGCAATTAAGAAGCAAACCATCCTGTTCTGTATTTGGCATTCTGTCCTATAACCAAATGCCTATGGCAAGTTATGGTCTCTCTTAAAATACAAAATGTAAATTGGAGGAGAGTGCAGCACACACCTGCTCATCTCCCATCAGATAGGCAAGCAGTGTGCAAAATGCAAACTGCAAGCAGTTGTAGTGAGGAAAAAACCAAATCAGGACATTCTCTACTTCCATATAAAGAATGAGCTAAAGCAAATACAGGAGAGGCATAAACCCTCTTGTATTTCATCCTTTTCCACATAAAAGTCACTTTAGTACAGTGGTGGCAAAAATAAGCAGAGTAAAACCGCATCTTGAAGTCTGCCTGAAGATGGGGAGGGAGAGAGGGTTCATCACTTTCAGGATCCTGCTCTCCTTGCTGCTGCTTGTGATGAGATCATTTTTTTCAAAGCTGAGATAGTGAGAGGGTTGATACTGTTTGATAATTACATTGCACAGAAAGACTTGAGCTTCTTGATGGCTTATTTCTTTGATTTGCAGACATTGTGATTATTGCATTTTGGCTGTGGTCCAGTCTTTTCATGCAGGCTTCAGCAGCAGCGAAATTAAAGCTCCAAATTGTCTGTTTGCTATTAAGGGAGAGACTGCTTCTCTGTAGCTTGCTTTGGTATGGTTACTCCCTTTCATCACAGTAAATGCTGTGGTTGTACAATTGGTGAATACTAAGCTCCAGTTGCCGTTTATTTAGTGAGTGCAAAGAAATGTTTATGTTTATCATTAATTCCAGATAATTATTGCTATTAGCTCATTTCATATGTTTTGCAGGCAATTGTTATGCTAATAGATAGGCTAGCACGTCCATTCATACAATTACTTGCCTACTTCATAAAATTAAAAGGTTTTATCCTCCCATTCTAGTACTATCTTTAGTCCATTGTTCCATACAACTTATAAACTTTTTATGCAACCACTCTGATTTCTCATTTACTTCATGGATGATGGGCAGATGCCAAACCTGTTGTGCTTAAGTATTTTAGAGTTCTGTAACTGATTTGTTTTTTAAATGACCATGTAGTAACTCTTTTGCCAGTTGTTAATTTTCAGTAGCATTTGTAGAAGCATCCGTACTTGTAGAATTCTTTTGAAATCAGATTTGTACTTCTGGAAACTTTGTATTATAGAATTTATTCCCAAGAAATGCTTCGTTGCAGCAGAAATGTGTGGGAAAACTGATGCTGACTGCTTTCCTGTTCTTTTCTTTGAGTGGCTGAAAGGTTTTCCAATATTTACTTTGCTTGCAGTCTCCTTTGTTACACCCAGTAAAACACAACAGTCTGAGAGGGATCAGTGCATCTGGTTGCACAGTAGTGCAAGTTATTGCAGCTCTAGCTGGTTTTCACCAGGTGTGAAAATGAAATGCCTTGCACTTCTTCAGGCATTCTGCATTTTACATTGGTAATTAATCTGAACACGTTAGTAAGGAGAATGAAATGACTTTGGCAGTGTTCAGTAAGTCACAGCACCACCTCCAAATATTTAATGTAGTGATGTGATGATCTGTTTTGGAACATCAGCCTGGGAGTCTTGTTCCTTTGTGCTCATGTGGCAGTGCATCAGAGGGCAAAGAGCAGCAGGACACTTGGTGCTCGTCTTGGGTTTGCTATGCAGAAAGGCACTTGCTTGGTCCTTCATGTGCACCCAATCCTGTATTCCCCACTCTTGCACGGTGCCCCTGTGCTGTTGAATGGGGCCATGCCTCTGCCACCACAGGCTACATTCAGTATTGTTCATTGTGGCTCTTTTTCAGCAAGCTCCAGACTTGTCTTTTGCTTCTTTATGCAGAATCTATGAAGCTCTTCCCAGAGCTAAGGCTTTACAGTTGTGTACATAGGCTTGTGTAATGCACTCAGGCTGCTCCAGCTGAGAAGTTGACTTTTATGTCAAACATGTTACAACTAACAGGTACTTGTCTAGAGCTGTAGGAGCTGTTAACACTTCAAGCCCCATAAAACTCTCAGTAGCTCCTGGATTCATAGTAGAAATACAAGTCACAAGTGTCCCTACTATATTTCCACTCTGTCCTGTTCTTCCTCAGCATCATGTTGATGTTAAACATCATGTTGATGTTTATTTTGAAGATTAACAACTGGTTGTGGCTCAGGCTGAAAAGATTTATTTTTTTTTTATCATAGTGTCTTGGGCACTACTGACCAAGTTTTTAAAGTGAGGGAATTAAGGATGTGTTTGCTTACTCTTTATCAAGGGAAGGGGGTACTGGAGGAAAAAATATTTTTAAAATAGCATAAATAGTAGGACTTGACAAACATTCTCTTTAATGGTTTTCCCTCTCCTCTCCCTTGAACTCTGTAATAGGTGGATCAAATGAGCAACATTATATTTACAGTCATCTTTCTACAGTAGCATGAGTGGAGAAATTCTAAATGCATCAATTTAAAGAACATAACCAGCATGCAAAGAGGGTTTCATTACTGCAAAAAAAAAAAACCAACAACAACCCTGATGTGGTTTATGTACTTGGTTATTGACTCTCAATTAATATATTATGATTTGACTTCCATTTTAAATAAAACACCTAAGTGCATAGCAATTCCTGGCAAGATGAGAAAGGCAAATAAAAAGAATTGATTAGCAGGAGGTTTTGTTGGGTTTTTTTTTATACATGAAGTCTGTCAGTGTGGATCAAACTGAACTGTGCCATATTAATTCATGTTTTCAGCAGTAAGCTCTCATTATGTGGTGTAAACTACTCTAGATCTCTCCATCTGGCAGTTGTGAGGACAAGGAGACAAGTGGTTAAGAACATTATCAATCAGTTGAGCCTTGTCAAGTACTTCACTGTAATTAAACTTGAACAACATAAAAAATTACATGCCATAACTGAAGAGACTGATTTGCAGTGTAGTACCTCTAGCCTGTTTGGCGAGTATGTACTTTTCTGAATATATATAAATACTGCTTTTGGGCTTAATGCCCAAAGAGTATGTGTGTTGATACACAGAGTAGGTCATCATATATGTCTCTGGTGTAAATATGCACAGTCACTGTGAATCCAGTGGTGACACACTAGTAGAGGGTGACTTGGGACCTTGTCAAGCCTGGAAATATGAGTGCCATTCTGTCTGTTCCACCAGCTGTCTAAATCTGAACTATTAACATCATTACTGAATAGATATCACTGCCAGACTAAGAAAACTGTGAAGAAACAGCTATGGTTGAAAGCAGTTAGTTAATTAGCTCAAAGGCAAGATTGTGGCTTTAACACAGCCATGTAGGCAGGCACGGGTTGGAATGCACCTTTTTCTCTCTTCCCTACTTGTCCTCAGTTGTCCCCATGCTTGCTCCAACGCAGCCTGTGAAACATATGCAAAAATGTTTTCAGTTCAGGTGTATTAGAAAGAAGACATGAGGATACTTTAATTATTGTCTGTAATAGGCAAGGATGTGTGAGATAGCTCTGTTCCTCAGGCATCAATATATGTGTTTTTATCCATACCAACCATCACAAGGACTTCCTGATATATGTGGGCTAGGGGCATGGAGTGGGAGGTGTCCTGGGGCATATGGCTTTGTGACAAGTTATCCTGTGTCTTGAAAGTACCTTAGAGAGGGATCAGGAGAGGAAATTTGTTGTCATCTAGCTAAGCAAGGAAAGCTGAAGAGGCCACGTTTCTTGCCTCTCGGAGGTGATGTGGAGCTGAAGTGCCTCTGAAGCAGCTGAAGAAATCCACACTTGTGGCTGGATTGTCCATGTAGCTATCTAGTTTCATATATAATCAGTCAGTAAAATGCCCCAAACCTGGATTTAGGTTGCTGTATTTCACTGGAATTAGTTTTAGACATCCGGGCTAAAGGGCATCCATAAATGACTACAGTGTTTTATGTATGTATCTTGTGTGGAATGAGTCTTGGAGCCTTATGTGGAGGTTATGATTTCAGGCATCATAAATGGTCACGTTGATATTCTCTTGTGTATGGAAATCCATGCTTCAGCACTAAGCTAGCTCATTTCATACTGGAAAAAAAAATCCCAAACACAACATTTTGCCACCAGAGTTAGGTTCGAAATGGCACCAGTGAATGAATGTTAAGGTTGTATCTTTGCCTGTCATACGAGATGTAACACTTGCCAAATAACACAGATGACCCTTAAGTATCTTCCAGGTATCTCAGGTCTAGAGGGCAGGTTAAAGTACTGACTATCTTGTCAGGAAAAAAATACTTTCTACTTATTGTTTTTACTGAAACAATCAACCTACTATCAGAACAACCTACAGACAGAACAAAAGCAAGCTCCAGGAAAAGATGCTACTTCTGTTCTTTTTGTTAAAAATAAATCCAGGACACATGCTTTTGTCTTGGCAGGTTTATTTCAAAGTAACACCATGCTGTCATTGGGCTTGCTATCTATTAAAAAGAAAGGCAAATTAAGTGACAGACAAAAGAGAAATGTTAATTAGGAAGTTCTATTTATATATATCATGTTTAACTTGTATGATTGCTGAGTGTTTTCAGACTAACAGACCCTGATCCTGCAATATTACGATGTCTGACTCACAAAATGAACAACAATCTGTTTACAAAGCACCCTTAATCATAGGCAGGCAGAGATTGTATTGCTTTAATATTTTTATGAGGAAAACAATTTAGATTCTTTTATTTATTTTTATTATTATTATTTCCCATGGTAAATAAAATCTTTGCAGTATAACAAGGATCTGTTCCCCTTTGGTCATAAGTAAATATTGTTCTTTTACAATAATTCTTTTCACTTGTAGGGTCACAGAGGAGAAGAGAGGATGCTAAGCTACAATGCAACAATCTGAATGTTTGGCAGAAAACTATTAATGCAGAGAATAATAATATCTAGCCCTAGGTATTCGTAAATTATACACAAGCTATTTACATATAATTTATGATTCTTAGTCTCATGTCATTACAAAAATTGCAGTTGTGATTGTAGAAACACTGTGGTTGCGTTGGTGGGAGAGGGATAGATGTGCATGCCTCCATTTGAAGTATATTGGCATGGAACTTCTTTCCCCCTCCTCATCTAGGTTGAATATGAACATGTTCACCCCATCGATGCATGAGCACATGGGAGGCCTCTCCTTGGAACCATTTTATTTCCATAACTGCTTTCCCTGCTGGGATGTTCCTCTTTGAATCACTCAGAGCTGCTCCTTCATCAGGAGATTGCTTTTGATTTCCATGTGTTATCCATACGCTTTTTTCCCCTCATCCCAAATGATCATAGAAGGGAAAACATAGGAGCTGTATTCTCCTAGATGTACTTTTCAGAGGAGATTTGTATGGTAGAGGTAAACAGGGACAGTTTGATGCCCTAAAGGCAGGAGCACGTGGGTGGCTGCCTGCTGCACCTTCCCTCCTTGTGCCAGGTTTGGGATCTTCAGGCTTTGCTGCTCAGCTCTGGTCATCCTTGCTTTTGGGTTTTGTTGTTTCTTCTCTTAGTACTGCAATATTTTTAACCTTTACTGCTGATGAGGAAGGGATGGAAATATTTGTAGAGTCTGTCACAGGCAGTCGGAGGCCTTGAGGCAGTTTGCATTTGTTTGCTAGACTTATTTTTGTCTACCTGGCTGCCTTTTTTCTTTCTGTAGACAGGTTTCTGTTTAGGTCACTGTCCTTTGCACCTGTGTTTTCCTTTATAGGCTATTTGTATTCCTATTTCTCACTAGGATGTATGAGTAGAGCAACAAGTACAATGGAGTGTCCTGAGTGGACCTAGAAGATATATGCTACTGACTGATGTGGCTGGCACCTGCTTTGCTTTATGGAGTGTCACCATCACCTGGACACAAGGTCTGCTCCCTGATGCCACCAGAAGCCATTGGTTCCAAAGATGAGCCCTGTGTCTGGCCTCTGCTGGCACTTCTGGGATGTCAGACCTTGATGACAGAGGAAGCTGTGGGTGGGAAGTGTACCTTCTGCTAGAGATTGTGACTCCAACCTGCATACTGTTTCTGAGACACAAATGAGGCCTGAAGCTCTCTGAATTGTCCAAATACCCATGGACCATCACATTGCAAGGTGCTGGAAGTTTCCATGGAGGGGGCTGCAGGTGTGAGGTGTTTCCTTCTCTCCTTGCCTGTATTGTAGCATCTCAAACCCTTTTCCTCATGGGTCAGAAAGGTCCATGCAGCCACAACAAGGCATTTCTTTTTATTTGCCAGGTGATTGTGGTTGTACACATACTATGTGGTGATGCCAGTCAGCATCCTACATTGTCATGCATGCTGACTGGCATTTAGCCATAGTGATTCAGACCCTTATGGAGAATGGCAGGGCGAGGGAAGTTAAATACACAAAATATGCAAGCCTAGTCTGATCTAAGTTGAAAGTTAGTTTGATAGATAACCTGAGATCAAATCCAAATGATTGGCCTTGAACTGCCACCCCACAGATGTTTTATAAGCAATAAAAAAATCAAGATATGTATCATAGATTTGATGAAACTATGTATTAAATACTTTGCAAAAGGGATGTCTGGTATGTATAACAAAGCTGCATATTGGAGATTTAAATCTATAGATAAGGACTAAAGCATCTGTTGCTGTCATTACTGCTCCTGAGCTCCAGCTTAGCTTCCATCCTAGCAAACTTCATCGCAAAACTGTTTTTGGAGAGGACGCTTCAGTTTTGTTCTCTCTTGCATTCGCTTCTTTCAATTGATATCACACTCCTTGGTCAAGTCATGTCAGAGAGAACTGTGTGTTAATAGCTGTCTAACTGCCTTTCACCTTATGCTTATTTCTTTGCAAGCCTGAAGCATTGGGGTTGTGCTAAGACATGTTCTGCTGGAGGCCTGCCATGACTGTTACTAGCCTAGGGTTGATTCCTCTGCACGTGTTTGCCAGGACAGTGATATAGATTTGCTGTGTGCACTTAAGAGCCAGTATCACACCACAAATCCAGGTTTAGTCTGTTGGAGAACTGTCTGGAATCAGAGCTGCCCTAACTGTCTTATCGTTGTAGGTTTTTTCCCTCAGGTCAAAAAGATCTTTTATACTTAATGTTGAGAAGCCTGCTGGCCAATTGGCTTTGTTGAAAATCCAGACTAAGTAGTCACGTTAGATGTCCTGAAGCCTTAAGTTTTGATTATCATGCCAGAAACAAGTTGTTTCATTGTAAAAACTTCCTGCTGTAGACGAGGGTAACTGCTTGGGCCACTCTATTTACCTTCATACCATTTTCCCATATTCCAGAGAATCCAGAGCTGAAGACTTGGACTTAATGGCCTTTTACTTTTCTGTATTAAAGCTCTAGCATTCTGTCCTGGATTTCTCATAAAAATCTTACAAAATCTTGCACTTATGTTACTTAAAAATCTTATTTATAACTGACTGTATTGGAGGCTGAAGTAAGCCTGACTGGGAATAGCTGGGAGAAGCAGCCGGTGGCCCACGAGAATGCTCAGGGGCTGGAACACCTCTCCTATGAGGACAGGCTGAGGGAGCTGGGATTGTTCAGCCTGGAGAAGAGAAGGCTTCAGGGGGACCTACTAGTGACCTTCCAGTACCTAAAGGGAACTTCCAAGAAGGCTGCAGAGGGCCTGTTTGCAAAGGCCTGCAGTGAAAGGACAAGGGGCAATGGTTTTAAATAGGAGAGGAGTAGATTTAAACTGGATATTAGAAAGAAGTTCCTCACCACAAGAGTGGTGGAACACTGGCCCAGGTTGCCCAGGGAGGTGGTTGAGTTCCCATCCCTGGAGGCATTCAAGGCGAGGCTTGACAGGGCTCTGGGCAACCTGATCTGGTTGGGGATGTCCCTGCCCACTGCAGGGGGGGTTGGACTAGATGAGCTCCAGAGGTCCCTTCCAACCCAAATGATTCTGTGATTCTGTAAAAATCATGTTTTATGGTCAGATGGACTCATGGCTTGGATTCAGAGATGCATTTCTCTGGGGCTGGCTCCAGTAAGAATTAAAACAACCGAAGAGGTTAAGAGCTATTGCTAATATGCTTAATTAAGTTAATAGGTTACTTGCACTGAGTAACAGGTGCCTTCAGGTTTTAGGGGGGTTTAAGAAACAAACCTTTGAACGTCGTGGGGGTTTTTTCGGTGTTTGTTTTTTTTGATAGGCCCATTGGATGGCATTTGCTTTCACTTAGCAAGGCAGCTGGAGACAGTGAGGAGACTCCATGTGCTGAGTGCTCAGAAGCAGCCAGGTGCTTGGCCATCCCAAGAACTTTGTCAGTGCAGTGATACAGAAATTATGATTATTGAGCTGTGAAATCCTCAATGTATTTTATGCTTGTACTCCTTGCCACAAAAGAGCTTGTCATGATCAGTGCTCATCTTCACGCCCATCGTGGACCTCACCTGATTTTGCTCTGAATTAAATAGAGTTACTTTATCTTGACTATGTTTTTACAGTGACCTACAATGCATCAGGTTTCCCTAAATCAGCAAGCACACTATTTTTTTTATTAATCTGCCAGGAATATATTGTTACTAATATACAGTCTGGGAAATTTGGAATACAGAACTTTCCTGCCTTAGATGGTAGTTACAAGCTGATGACCATGTCTATGCTGTTCAAACTGTACGCATCATAACTAGAGGGGAGGCATATGGGCTTCATTTTAGACTCTGCTGTTACAATGAGAAAAATCAGAACAGAAAGCAGTTCTGACAGCCTGGAAGCTTATGCTGTCGTTATTAATGGCCTCTTTGGTAACAGAAGCAGAGCATAGTGTGCCAGATGCACCACAGCCATGGAGGAGGGCACAGGTCTTGGCTTGTAAAGGTGACAGAAAGGTGCACTGGAGGTTACTAGCTAATGGGGAAAAAACACAGCCCAAGAATAGAGTTGCTCAAGTCTGGCCAGTTAAATTAAACTTTGGGTTTGGTCTCTATGTTAATGTTAAAAACTGCCTCTATTTCCTTATCACTCTGTTCAGTTCCTCAAACCATCCATCTCAAGAGTTTCCATTTTTATTTATCTTTTTGCCCTGCAACTGCTTACCCCTTGTTTACCTCTCCTTGGAAGAAATTCAGATGTGGGAACTAAAAATGGCCTTGACATGGGACTGAAATCATACAGGGCCTTTCCTCTGAAGCACTTGGGAGAGGTGAAGCTGATACTTGTGTGATGGGTCTGAATTTAAATGGGGGCATCTGTTAATTTAGGAGTGCCTCTGAGGATGAAGCTAGAAAACAAAAGATTTTAAAACACAAACCACAGAGAAACCTTCATCTGAAAATTGTGCTAAGTTTAGTGAAAGAGTAAGAAGTTTAGTTTTCAGAGTCAGTAGCCTAATAAGGTTGGAAGAGACTTGCTGTCGTAGCAAAAATAAGGTAGTGTCCTTGTATTGTGTACATTTAAATGCAAGTGTTTACTTTTAACTGTCATTTTCCCATTACATAAAGGGGAATGCCAATGCTTTGTACTTACTACAAACCATGTTAAAAGAAACAAAATGTCTAGTCATCAGAACAAGTAAAGGCAGTTTCTCTTCACAGTGTTTATTGCAGCTTTTCTCTCCCCCCCACCCCATCCTCTCACTCTTTGATAAGAATCCCAATGGGGAGAGCACAGCATTTCCTGTCTGTAATCTAAACCAAGGACAAAAGGGGTGAATATTTTAGTGTTGTTGCTTGTGTGACCATCTCTTCAGCTTGTATCTGAACTCCTAAGTTTTCTTTTCTGAGCCCGATTTTGAACCATTACCAAGGTGTTTCCTCTGCTACACACTAGTTATTAGCATGAGTAAGAGCTGCTTGTTCTAACCTAGCTACAGATTGACATCTGGGTGCTAGCTGACTCACTTTTTCATTCTTTTTTTTTTTTTTAAATATCACTAGCATCATAAGGAGCTGTTTCATTCAGCATCATCTTGTTGGTAGAAATGGTAGAGGCAAACCTTCAAGATGTCACTGTCGTCTTATATCGCAACCTCAGCACTGTTAGACATCTGCAGACTGATACCTTGCTCCTATCACACCAAGACATCTATAGTGCAGAACTTAGTCTGACAGGCGACCACAATAAACCACCTAGACAGAGGATCCCTTCTGTACTTCTGCAAAACCAGAATATAACTGAGCACCTAAAAGTGGGTCTGTAATGTGTTGACAGTCCAGCAAATATTAATGCCTTCATTTTATAATTTGGAAACAGAAGCACAGAGGGGAAAAATGATGCATCTGTACTGCTCTTAAGTCTCCTCTATCATCACAGTCACAGGATTAGTCTTCCTCATGCATTATAATATTTTGTAGCCTGTGTCAGAGACACCCATGTTATGCTGTTAGTTTGCCTCATTTGTGTGGGTTTTATCTGTTGGCTTGTCTTCCCTTTGGGAATTGTTTTTTTCAGGCAGTGGAGGAAGGAGATGGAGCTGCAAGAGGACGAAGAGTTGGGAACAAGGAATTGCTGACTTGGCAAGGCAGGAGGCTAGGAGAAAGAATGTGGTATATTAAGAAGACAGGCATTTTAGGGTTGAAGTAGTTNGATCTTCGTTCGCGAAGCCTAGCCACGACGACGACGAGTTAGCTTCCAGTGGATGACAAAAAGATGATAGCAGAGAAGGCTGGTGATTCTGTGCTGGAAGCGGGTTAGATGGCAATTGTCACCATAGACATGACTTAAGTGACTCACCTGAAGTAGTGCAATAGCTTCATGGCAAAGCAGACTGAACCTGTTTCCCAGTATGCAGTGGCATGCTGGCACAGTCTTTGTGTATTTCTGCAGCATCTCTATACTTAGCTTTTGTGCTGCTGAACAGTGTATTTTGCTTGATTAAACGAGCATGTATTCTTTAATTTTAGATCCCAGCAGGTCAGGCAGACAACTTAAGGCTGGAGATCAAGCATGTTTTCAAGGGGGTCTTTAGCCCAGGCACAATTCACCTTGTATCAATAAAGATTTTGTCTGAATTGGTGATGGACCATTTCTTTATTAGGAGGGAAAGTCACCTTTCTCTTTCAGATGGGTACAGCTGGCCTGTGGCACAGTGGGTCATGACAACTCATAGTCATGGAAAATGGTAGGACTCTCTCAAGGTAAGCCAGGCAGTTGTGCAGGTACTGGTTAGGGCAGTCCTGATGAATAGCCAGGATTTCTGGTTAATGTTGGAAACTTGCACCCAGCAGTTGCAGCCTTTAAATAAATGAGGACTTCTGTGGGAATCAAGGTGATGGAGAAGTTTTGTGGCTGTGGAACAAAACACTGTAGATGAACATTACTCAGTTCTTCGTGGGGCAGTTTTCTTACATGTTCATTTGCATTTAAAATTGGAGTTGAAAATAAGGCTTTTAGAAACTTTTAATTTCTATTTAATTATGAGAATTTAACTTCAGGGTCTCTATCTGATTTAAAAGAATAATTAAAATTAAGTATGACTGGAATGATTTTTCACAGTTTTTCTGCCTGTCCTTTAGGACTTAAAGTAATAGTAAATTATTTGTGGCTGGGGGTGATCTATATGTAAATTCCGTTAAGAATGGAATTTTGTTATAGAGAAATTCAGATTATGAAAATGACATTGCTGCCTTGAACGTCAGTAGCTAATAAATGCATTGGTTGTTACCATTACTTCTCCTAATGTCCTCAATTAAAATGATTTAAAATAGTACAATAGATAAGCAAGATCAATTAAATTTATAAGATGATCAAAGGAATGTAGTTCTGCATTGTAAACGCTCTAAATGTGATAATGGCTTTATCAGGCGGGAAAATAATTTGAAGTAGCTTAAACCTTATTCATTTTAGCTCAAGGGGCTTTTATTTGTAGCTAATCAAATGGCCTTTTGTGTTTGCTAAGGTAGAATTTTCAGATCCTGTGCATTAATTTCACAGAGGAAATTTCAGACATTTTTGAAGTAGCCAAAAAGATTCTCAGAGAGCGATGATCTCAAAGGGTTCTGTAGAATCAAAGAGAACAGGAATAAGTTGTTTGCATTTGCAGTTTTTGAGACCATTATTTTTGAACACTTTGCTGCAGTGGCATTTACTTTATCAAGCTGTATATAGCATCAGTTTGGATGCTGTACTCAGATTTAACTTCTCTGTGACTGACCTTTAACATAAATGGTTAATTACATAGAATTTCTCAGGTATTGCATGTTAAGTCTGTAGATTTGGAAATTAAATGTCTGGATGGTATGACGAAAATGTTTGTTAATGACATCTAATTGTGGCTTTGAAACCATGGGTGAAGGAAGTGTCATATTTAAAGAAAACAGAAAGAGGAGAGAGGTTCGTAATCCTGGAAGATTTCCTCCTTAATTTCTTAATAGCCATCTGTTTGCTGTTAGTCAAATTGCTTTGTCCCCTGTGTGCCTTCATCTTACCCACTTAAAATATTTTTGACTAGAAGAAAGTGCATGAGAAGTATAAGACAAATTTAGATCACTTAAGGCACCGAGAAACACTAGAAGTTGTTTGATAATAAACAATAAAAAACAGGCATTGCCCATCTTCCTGTGTTTGGATACTGTGGAGTCTTGCCTTAGGCTCTTGTTGAGAAGCCTCCAATGGAAATATTTTGGCCACTCTGTCACCTGTGTAGTAATAATAATAACCCTTAGTATTGTCACCTGTTCAGATTTTGTCAAGGGTTGTCAAGCACTGGAACAGGCTGCTCAGGGAACTGTTGGGTCACCATCCCTGGAGGCATTTAGAAGACACTTAGTCTTGGCACTTAGGGATATGGTTTAGTGGTGGACTTGGCAGGGTTAGGATAACAGCTGGACATGATGATCTTAAAGGTCTTTTCCAACCTAAATGAGTCTGTGATCTTTCTAGTGTCTGATTTCTCAACATCTGACAAAAGACCCTAGAAGGCAGTGAATAAAGTCTGTATAGTGGAAGTACTTTCTCTCCATGGGCTGTAGGGAGACAAAACATCTGAGGAAAGAGAGAGTCAGCCTGTTCTGCTCAGTCTTACAGGGTGGTTTTTGTTTTGATAATTTACACTTTAGAATCCTGCATGAACACATAGGCTGTGCTTAGATAGGTGTCATTTTTTCAGTTGTCTAAATGGGTTTCATGCATATTTGTATCTGCATTCTCTCATCTCTAGATTAGTCTGTTATAAAGCAATCTGAAAATATTTACAGGAATTTATAAGGGGGGAAAAAAATCCCAAGAACCACAACAAAATGCCAAACATACAGTGTCCTCGCTGGAGTGTGGACGGGGACACAGGAAATGGTGGTTTGGAAAGGACATGGATCAGCATTTCTAATTGCTGATTTATACTTGGTGCTTTCAATTAAGTGATTCTTATTCCTCCCTAGAGCCTCATTTCTGCTTACCCCTCCCTCCCCACTGGTATTCACAGATGTTATCTACCCTGCTTTTTTTCTTGTAGGCCAAAAAAGGCAAAGCCTGCTCTTCTCCTCTGACTTTGGGCTCTTGATCTTCAGAGCCCATGTCTCCAGAACATGAGTGACCAGATCAGTACTCGGTGTTGCTGTGCCCTGTATATTGAGATTGCTGTTGGTGCAATGTTTTCCTCTGTAATACCACAGTAATTTTCACAATATTCTTAGAGCTTTCAAAATAATTTTAGGTAGGGCTAAAGTGGCAGAAGCTGTATTCTGTGAATACAGCAAGTACAGAAGTAATTTCCAACAAGGAAAACCTCTGGTTGTCCTCTCAGGCCCTCTTTTGAAGCGAGATGTAATTTAGAATATGGTTTCATGTCCTTATGTTGCTATTAACTGTGGTTAGCTGGGCAGTCATCTGTAGTTTATACTCAGACTTCATTTGTTTTTCATTTCTTCTGGTTAGGATCTTTTAGTATTTCAGCCGAAGCCTCAGCCATAATGGGCAAAGTGCTGGAAGCACCTTCTTGTTCCTCTGCGTGCAATAGTCCAGTTAAAACTTTTCCTTGTCTTTTTCTAGCACTGCTTCTTAATAAGAAATTGATAGTTTTTGCTTGTGTATATATTTCTTATCTATATTTTGCAGGTTTCTTCAACTTTTCATGCATGCTCTCTATTTTTTTATTTTTGTTACTGAAATAATTGAGCAAAACTGAGACCAAGGCAGAAGTCTCCATGGGATAAAATATAAAGCTATAACCTAATAACCATTTAATCATTGGGTTTTTGTATTTTTTGTTGTTATTTTTGTTTGGTTTTTTGTTGGGTTTTTTTTTTCTTAGTTAGCTCTGTACCAAACTTTGATTGTTTTAATCTGAACTATTTCCCAAAGTTGTGTTCCAAGGCATGGTCAGAAGTGATTGCCAAAAGTTATGCTTAACCCAGAGTATACTTGCATGTTGTTCTCCCCAGCATCTAAGAAGCTAGAGTCAGTGAAAGAAGAAAAATTTTTTGTGGCCTTATTGGTTCAAAATTGACTTAAAGATTGGACTCTATTCTATGATCATATGTATAGCCTAGTGTTTTGTCCCCCAATAGTAGCCATAAGCAGTTGAGAAGTAAGGCTAGGGTGTACATCCTCCCACATTCTCTAAAACCTTTCAGCTTAGGGAAGATCCTGGCTAGACTCAGGAGCTTCATGTACAACCTCCTGCTTCTATTGGAGTGGAAAGTGGATCAGTTCCCATCCACACACCCTACCCACACTTTTTGCCGATCTCTAGCAAAGCTCCTCATCTCTCTTGTTGTGTGGTTTTTGTTGTTTGGGGTTTTTTTTTTTGTTTCCTTTGTTAGTATTCCCTGATGCTTGGTTTACTTTTTTGACTGCTGCTGAGCATTGGGATGATTTATTTGTGGATTTAACTACCTCTACACCAAGTTCTCACTCCTGAGCTGTACAGGTCAGATTGTTTTCACATGGTTGTTTTTCTTTTCTTGAGAATATTTTTCTTATTTCTTTTATTGCTTAATTGTTTCAAACATGGTCATTCATGTGATTGTTATAGTATCAGACCTAGACTGACCAATTTACAGTTTCCCAAGTTCTACATATAAAACTTCTTTATCCAATATTAATGGTTTACATGAAAACCTTCAGAACGTGAAATGAGCACACTAGATGTACAACATCTGCCTGAGTAGGCAGAGAGCCAGAAATAGCTCCAGTATGTGAACTGGTCTTATTGAGAAAGAGCAGTATTAGGTCCCAAATGTACGCTCCCTTAGCAATTAAGATGAGAAGGTGCCATTTGGTGTGCAAGTCAAAGGAGGGGAGAAATGCAGGGGACATGAGGATAAAGTATGGGGAGGTGGGACCAGTGTGCATTGTTGCAGTTTGTATGCAAGTCTTGAGGAATGGACTAATTAGGATTTTGCATTTCCAATTTGTTGAAAGAGAAATGTCTTGTTTTTCCTGTTGCTCCCCAAGACGTTACTGTAACTGTATGACACTTATGGGTCACACACACAGATATATACATGGGGAAAAGGTGTATCTGTATGTCTAAGCTGATACACCAGGATATATGGTAAATAAAACAATTCAAGCAAAATATTTGCTAATACTGGAATGTCATAATCTTTGCAAGCTGTCTGACAAATTATCTTCATAACACAGCACAACAAGTATTAAAATCTAGATCAAGAGGAGGAGGTATTGCATTGAAATTGTTTGCTACGTGTGCTTGCATTCAAATTAAGCCCTCTAATACAATGACCAAATGAAATAAGCTTGGGTCAGTCACACAACTCTAGTGTGTGTTTGAGCTGAAATACTGCACTTCATCTGCAGTGTAATTCCATTTGTGCTATTACATAATTAAATTGAGACGTGAATCACGCGTTTTAAAAGATTATGTGACCATATGCAGCTTGAACAGGGGCCAACTCTTGAAATAGTGCTCTTTTCTGATGCCTTTCTGTTAGGTTTGTTGAGGGCTGGAGGCTTTGTTGAGGTTTTTTAGAGGTGGTTGTGTTTTTTTTGATCTGGTGGGTTTTAATTATTTTATTTTATTTTTAATTTTATTATTTTTAAACAAACAGAATGTTGCCAAAAGTTAATGAATTGATATGGTCAAACCCTGTAGTACTTCTTTATAAAATTCAAAATCAGCTTTGGGAAAAGTGGGGGGGGATGAAGAACCTCAAACAAAAACCCCTGTGAAGCCCCAAATGTGTAAAGCATGAAATAATGACATCCTCACTCATATGGGAATGTAAACTAAAACTGCAGAATGTGCTTTTATCAAATCATATTCTTAATCAGGTTTTAGCAGAATGCTTTATAGTCAAGCTTTTGTTGAATAATTTAGTTACGAAACAGTACACCTGATTTTTAAACCAAGCCAAATGATACTGCGTGAGATAATCAGACAGCATGAACAACTGACTTTTACATACTTTTATAAAGACAAGAGCTTCAGCTGGGGGAAGAAAAAACATATTCTCCCCAAACAAAGTAATACGTGCCTTTTTTTTTTCTCTGCATCCCATGAAGAACTTCACGTTACAAACTTTCTGGAGTAGCTTGGCATGGTAAATTGTGGGATTTGACACATCGGAAGCAAACCAGGGACACCTCAGAGCTGGTTGGTGAAGTTAAACTGTTGCTTCAACAAATAGTGATAGGGGAATTGTGGTTGATAGTGAAAGTTCCTTGAATTCAGGTTATTTTCGTTAATTCACAATCCTGAGTTCGAGACGTTTCAGTGCTACCCGCTTTGAACCTCTAGCTTTTATATTGGTTTTAATTAAAACTTTGTGTTCTACTTAAACCGTGATCCAGCTCTGAATGCAGCTTCTACAGACCTTTATAAAGATAAGGATAGAAGTGGTGGTGAGGATGAGGCTTTTGAGATAGATGCAGTTAGGAGTTAGGGCATATCACCCATAGTAATATGTTAACAGAAATGAGTGTTGCTGAACAAGTAAGGTGTGTTAGATTTTGTTCCGTTGTGCCTCTTTGGTTATTTTGGGCAAAGAATTCTTTCAACGAGGTGTGTCTGTATTCCCAGGCATGTTTAGATAGTAGTGGAGTTTGTGATGCTTTAATATAACCAAATATATGCTCAAAGTCATGGGGCACAGTCAGGGTGGAACAGGTGATACCACAACTTCTGGGAGTGAGGAATCTTGCATTGGATTGCCAGTACTGCTGTGCCCAATGAATAATGACAGCATTGCTCATTTGAATAACTTGTAACTTGAAGGATATAACAATGGAAAATTTAATGAAGGAAGTGTCTATTCTGCTTTTCATTTTTGCTGTAGATATTACCCTAAGTCTGCACAGGTTCATACAGTAGCATTTGACCAGATCCTGGGAAAGTTAAGAGGCAATACTTGGTGTGGGGGAGGAACTATAGTTCTGTGTGGGGCTGCTTATTCTTTACCCTGTAATATCACGGTCAACTCAATCTCAGTTGTGTAGGGGTCTTTTATTTATTTTCCATGTCCTGCATATGTATCCTGTAGACTTTGAGCAATTGTGTCATTCCATGTTCCAAGATACTTTCTTATCTTATGCAGAAATGCATTAGTAGTGGGGGAGGGTGGTTGGTTGTGTGCCTGGTTTAAATATTCGAACATTTCTGGGAATGAAAAGTGATGCATAAGCAAAACAGTACTATGTATTATTTTTAATTTCAAGAAACAGGATTATTACCAGTAATCTGCATGTTGGTAAGAGGGAGAGTCTCCATTGTAAAGAGAAATCTTGGATTTGAATGTGGCCTTAGTTGAACTGCACAGAAATGCAGTTTCACGGTTCCTCTGTTGCCTGTAATTCTACTTTATCTAACAGCTCTCACATTGCATTTATAGGATATATGTTTATCTTAAAGACAGGGACAGCTCTGCAGGTCACACTATCCTGAGCTAGCCAGGTTACATTTGCCATTATCTTCATGAAAATAATACGTGCCAGGGAAAGACTCTTCCACGGGTGCAATGCAATCCCAGTGGGGAAACAAACCAGCCTGGTGGCCATGCTGTGAGACCTGGGGACCAGGAGCCCTGGGTATGGTGTGCTCTGCTCTTATACCCACTTTAGGAATAGCAAATTGATGAGACTTGTCCTGGATTCTTTCTACATAACTTAAGGTACTTCACTCAGATATGTATTTTAGAAGTTAAACCTCCTTGGTAGCTTTCTTTAATTGATGATGAAAAACAGGCATGGCTGCAGGAAGGGGACAGGGTCTAACCTTGGTGTGACTGAATCACCCACCCTCTCAGTCCGTGCCTCTTGTTCCTTTTGATGTCCAGCAGAGCTGCCCTGCTGAGTCACCACGGATACGTGTCTGCAGTTAAATGGGAGCAGAGAGGTATCCCCTGTGCCATGGGGTGTTTGCAGAATGGCCAGGGATATTCGAGTTGGAGGCAGAAAGTTTTGCTGCAGGTCCCACATTAGACTGTGCAAAACTTCTACTCTGAGCAGTGAAGGCAAATGATGAGGTAGTTGAAGTTTACTCACTACTGTTTCCTCCTAAAAGGACATATCCCTAATAAATTGGAATTCAGTGCTATAATACTTGTTACAGATACTATAAGACCATATTTATGTTCAATTTACCTGTCAAAGAAAGTCTCCTAACTTTTGTTATTCCTAGAATGCTATCCTGTTCTGGTGCAGCTCTTTGTTGTTTCTGCTTAATCTGGAACAACATTTAAAAAAAAAAAGTTCAATTACATT
Organism: Bucco capensis; assembly: GCA_013396975.1. Taxonomy (NCBI): domain Eukaryota; kingdom Metazoa; phylum Chordata; class Aves; order Piciformes; family Bucconidae; genus Bucco; species Bucco capensis. The sequence continues at coordinate 1,528,282 of VWZO01013361.1, read as the reverse complement.
TTCATTAACCTTTTTCAAGGTTGCTCTTGTGTGCATTTGATTGTGCTAAGCATCTTATAAACTGATGTAGCTGAGTCATACTTGAGGTTGTTCTGAAACTTCCATAGCTGCATTTTCAACATTTTTGCATCACCTTCAAAATACAGAAAACCATGGCATTTTTCCAGGCTTTGGTTGGGGTAGTTAGGTTTCAGTGGTCTATCTAGTCATTATCAGTCTTTAAATACAGTCATCATCATAAACGCCCCTCTGTTTCCGTTTACTCTGCAGAGGTCAAAAGATGAGGTTAGTTTATGAGCTTATTCTGCCATGTGTCACTATCGGCAGCACAATAGAACAGCAGGATGGAGAGGCAGCTCTCACCTCTCCATTTATTACTCTTGTCAACTTGGAAAGGATTTTTTACCTTGTGAAAGGCCCATCAGCAATGAATCAGTGAAGTGAAGACGACAGTTGATTTGTGAATTCAGATTATATAAAGTGACTAGGCTTCAGTGGACTGTGTAGATAAAGCAACTGTCATGATAAGGTGGCATGTGCAATTCCACAAAACCAAATTTATTGCACATTTGAGGAAATCATCCTATTTTAAAATGCCATAAATTTGAAATTGAATATAAGTTATACCCTTGAATTTTGATTTATATTTTGAATATTTTAATGTGATGCTAAGTAGCATAAATTCAATGCTAGGAGTTAATGCATTCCTTTTTTAAGGGTCATTTTGACTTTTCTTCTGAATATGTTATCACATTCCTGATATTTTATTCCAAGCAGCAAGATAATTTTGTTTGATATTTAAGCTTAATAAACATCAGCAGTGATCAAACTGTGATGGCTAGAATAAGACAGGCAAAGTTTACAGGAAAAGGAAGGAGGCCACAGTTTTCCTCTCATATATATACACTTATTAGTAGCAAATGCTGTGTTGGTTGTTGTCAATTTGTATTTCCAGATCATTAGCAATATAAATGCCTTTCAGGTGTTTAACAGAGGACAGTGAATAATTTCACAGCCTCACAGCACTCATTCATATGACCTTTTCTGTACTGTCAATCCTTAGCACTTGTAGGGCTTTTCTTTGCTTACAACTGCAGATTCCTTCAGCACACCCACTCTTTAACTCTGCTGGGATTTGGGAGTGGCATCTCCTGCTCTACATCATGGGACTTTGCAGTGGTGTTGCAAAACTCAGAGATTTTGTAGAACAAATGTTTTGTTTGGAGTGGAACGTATGTATGGACCTGCATAGTCTGATGCCATTTAAAGGAGAAAAGGTCCTGGCACAAGACATGAGCAAACATTGTGAATAACCACCCTCTTCTTGGTGGGTAGGCAAAATGCTATGGAATGTCCATTACCTGTTTTAGGAGCTGCCAAATGCTATAGGATTAAGCAAGGAATAAGCAGTCTTTTCAAACTACTTCATGACAGCTTTACATTAAAGTTTTAGGTTAAGAACATAACACCTGCTGGACTGGTTCAGTTTTGGATGGTCTCTCTGGCATTGGTGTGTGCCAGATGCTTACCAAAAGCTGCCAAGAAAGCTATAATGGACAGCCATGAAGAGGGTGTCAACTGGGGGATTTTCTCCCTAAACTAATGCATCTAGCAATTGGCTTATGCCATCAAGTCCGAGTTTTAGTATCACTTATAAATGTCTTTTTGCTTTCTGGTGTAACTGTGGATGTTCTTATTATTCACATAAATGTCTAAGCCTTTTTGAATCCTGCTAAGCTCTTGGCTTTAATAATACGTTGTGACAATGAGTTCCACATGTAAATTTGGTAGTCTATAACAAATACATTTCACTATAGATTTGGTGTCTTTAATTCCACTGGGCACTGTTTTCAAAGGTTGGAGCTTTTAAAAACCCAAGCCTTCAGAAGGCACACACAGCAACAATAATGACTTAAATATGTTTCATTTATTTTTATCTTGCTTTAAAGTCACGAAACAAGGAAGTTCACAGGGTCTACAGGCCATCTTAAGACAGACCTTTATTCTCTTACAACACATCTGGGTCTATAACGTCACTTCAGAGAGACACCTCCTCTCATATCCCGGTCTTGTGGAATTTAGCAGAGACTTTCTGCCTTAGCTCTGCCTGTTTTATTGATTATTAAATTTTAGGTTTCAGCCTGGACTTTAGAAAGCAGCATACTTCAAAGAATTGTTGGTTTGCATAAGAGTCCACATGTTTGGACACTTACCAAACATATGGGTTTCTCTGAATCGCCTCTGCCTATGAAATGGAATGGACATCTTGAGCAATCAGATTTTTCCTGTAATACACTTAATATCAGCAAGTCATCTTTAGGTAAAAGTGAACAAAGATTAGTCTAAGAGTGAGTGTTGTTTACCCGACAGCTTATTTGGAAGAGATTTGTGTTTAATTGCTAGATTGGCCTTTTACAGGTTAGCTGTGTCTGCACTGGCAAGGACACCATGTGTTATATTCTATTTTTATATCATTTGGATGACAAAATGATGCACGTGAATCTGAAAATGAGTCCTTTGGAGGGAACTTGTTGGGAGCTATTGTGACCAGAAATCCCTCCTGGCGTGTGCCAGGTGGACGCTTCCTGAGTATGTTCTAGGCAGAGCTGACTCTCAGATGTGGCACAGTCTTCTGACCTTTCAAACAAGACACTGCTTCCACAGCTTTCCAACGCATAGCATTTGGGTTCTCTTGCTCCAAAACACAACTGTAGCTGCACTGTGTGCTGCCCAAGGGACCAGAAAGCTGCTCTTGCTCCAGAGGTTATATAGCTGGAATGGCACAGAGGCAGTGCAGGAAGGCAAGGAAAAGGCAACTATATTGGTTGGGCTATAAAGCTGGAAAGTGTTTTTTCTCTTCCTGTTGGCATTTTGACAAATCGCTTCACAAAAATCTTTGTTTCTTCAAACAAAGCTTGTCTTTTTTTCACTTTTCTTTAAATCTCATCTTGTGTTAGAACTGCTCTTCAGCTGGAATGCAGTTCTGTGCTGGAGAGGATAGATAGGGCAGCAGGCTGGATGTTGCCACTAGAATGTAGGTAAATGAGAAAACACTTGTGCTTCTCTTTCTAGGGGCTGGCAGCTTTGAAAACTAGCTTTCATGTGAATATCAGAAACTTTATTGCCTTGACTTGGGTGACCTCATCTACTAGAATGAAGTCATTCATTGAGCCAAGAAAGACAAACCTTCGTTCCAGAGAATTAATCAAGTCCATCAAATGCTCTGCTTACATCTTATCTCCAGCCAGTGAGAGAGCAAGCAGTTAAAAACTTGACAGCCACCAGATAGCCTCCTGTTCTTCATGTTATGCTAACATCAAAAAGGAGCAAAGAGGCTTCCAAAATCTCAAACTTGCTACTGGATAAGCACAGCTTGACATAATTTCTGACTTGGGGATTACATTGTTTCAAATCAAGGTATTTCTTGGAGAACAAAAACATGGCATTCCAGTGAACTTTAGCTTTTTAAAAAAAAAAACACAAAAAACACAACTATTAACTCTGCCAGATAGGAATGCTGAGCACATAATTGCTCACCCTGCCTTTTCATCCCAAGCTATCGCAGAACCCATAAACATTCCAATTAGGCAGCCAATTAAAATGAGAAAGAGCCCTCCTGAATTATACAGCAGTTGGAGGCTGTTCTGCCTTTCTAGTTGTCAGCCAGTGAAAGGTTTTTATTGCATTTGAACTGAAGGAGGTGAAAGAATTAAGTGAAACAGTGATGTTTGAAAGGCCTATGTGAAGGGGCAGAGCAGTGATAATGGTTCTCAGCACTAGTGACAGGGAGCCATTAGTAAGCTATGAAAAGCTTTGTTATGCTAAGAGATGGACATTATAAAAGGTAGAAGAAAGCACTTATAAATAAAAAACCCTCTTAATTTTATTTTATTAGTGTTATAGCAGAGGCTGTATAATTTGAGAATCTGCTCATTTCATGTGATATGTTTCTTTTTAAGGGATTATTTTGCAGCTAGGCTAATGCTGCCCATCCTGTTCCCAAAGTGTCTGCTGGGGAATTTTTTCAGAGTAAATGATTTTCTGCCAAAATGGCATCCTTTGAGATACCAGCTAGTGAGAGTATGACACAGAGAGCCAAAGCTGGAGAAGGCAAAGGGAAAAGCTAAATATTTTGGATGCTGGATTGAAAACCTGTCATTTTACAAAGGAGGATCATAGCATAAAACTATCCCTTTCTTATTTTCTGTGATCAGGTTTAGAATCTTACAAGTTCTGTTTATGCTTCCATAGTCATCCTTACCCGCTTGGTTATACTGTTCTTGACCTTTGGGTGATGGCTAAAGCAGTTCCATATACCCAAAATTACTGGTGTGAATTTACCAGCAAACTTATTTTTTCTGAGGCATACCCCACAGGGAATCACAGGGAAAGATCTGGTTTTTCCTAACACCACCTCACTGTTAATTTCCCTGTGTTTTCCCATATTTTTGCCATGTTCTGTATAAGGAGGAATTGAGCGGATGTGGAGGAGGGGATTGGTAGTACATGGGTTGGTTCTTCCCTTGTCTTAGACATGTCTGAGCAAAACTATGCTAGACTGAGTAATTTGTATTTGCCTTGGGGCAGGAACAATGTATTCTGTATTCTTTTGAGCTTTAACACTCTTAAGTTTCTTAACCTGAAATAGTATCCCCAAAATGTGTCTGTTTAGTGGCAGATGATGTCAGTTGATACCACACCTTTATATTTATCCTGTGGAGTAGCTTACATGTCCTATGCTTAGTTTTTCAGTCAAGTTTCCTCTGTGACCCCTCTTCATCTCCTCCATTATCCATAGTGCTTTCTTTCTTGTCTTCTGTTCCTTCTTGCATGCCTGTTCATTCCCATTTTCTCCAGATTTTCTGCTTTCTCCCTTAGTATTTACTATTCAGCCATAGTCTACATAAGGGACCCTTTACTGCAGCTCTTCTCTGAGCAGAGCTCGGTTGGGATTACTGCCTCCTCCTCACTTATACTTTTGGTTTCCTATTTATCACCATCCTGTCATAACGGGTCCTTAATAATGGCTATCTCCAGAGCTGTGTCTACCAGCACTCTGAGTGGGATCTTGGCCTCAGGGCAGGAAGGATGCAGACCATGTTCAGCTATGTCTTCTTGGAGAGAGAGAAATGGCAACAGGGACATCAAAGATGGAGACTGGATAGACACTGGAGCCATGAAACTATGAAATGCATATATCCTTCAGCTTTTCATAGGCAGAAATCTACTTTAGAAATACGTTTTCTCACAGATTGAGAGGTATGATTATTTTTTCTTGTAGGGACAGTTTTCTATGTTGAAAGAGCATGAAAAGCTAGAGTCATTCTGTGCATAACATGTCCTGAAGCTTAGATATAAGTGTTTTCCCACTTGAGTTTGTGTATGCGTCTCATCAAAACAGGACACAAGGAAGCTGGGTGATATTTTATAGTATCTGTGGTGCAGAAGGTCAGACTAGGTCTAACAGTCACTTTTGGCATGTGTATCTATATAAGACATTTACTTTTCATACTAAGACTCACAGGGTTCATCTCCTTTTGTTTTCCTTTTCCAAGTTATTTTATATAAACCAGCATGTCTGGGGTGATGGCTTGGCTGTGCAAAACTCTCATGTGCTGCTATCTGAGGAAGCAAAAAGGCCTTTACTGTAAGAAGGAATAAAGATGGGCTAGTTTGGGTTGTTTCTGAAAGCTCACTCCTGAGTCATGAGGCTAATGTCATTGATTTCTAGAAATTATTTCTAGTTTGAACCATAACTCCTGGAAGGCAATGGAAAAGCTTCCAGTGGCTTCAGTGAATCTTATGGAGAAACAAGTTCTTATTGCTTTCTTCGTGCTGTGGTGAAGGTTGCTCCCAGTACTTCCATGGGTAGATTGTAGTGTAACTGTGTACAGACACTGCCCAGTGTCACCTGTAGAAAGGGAGATGGGGAGTGGTGTAGCAGTGAGTGTCCTGTGCTGCTGCTGGTGACGTGGTGTGCACCAGTATGGATGCACAAACTGGACTTCACTTAAAATAGAAGTGTTTGATTTCAGGAAAATCTCACCTTTGTACGGGAACAGCACAGAATTATTTTTGATTGGTAGTAGGTACTCAAATACGGTATCTCCTGGGTTACAAAGCAGAGCATTTCTCATGTGTTTCTGTCTAGGGGAAGGGCAACACAGAGTTGCAAATAAAGGAGAGGGGTAACCAAGATCACTAACTGGAAGTACCAGGTTACTGTGGAGGCCCCCAAAACTCATCATCTGTTTTGGTAAGATACTGCTGATGAAGGTGCATAGAATGAACTTATTCCTTGATTAGATCAGTTGGTGTATTAAGTGCAGTGTCCCAGTAAGCAAATAGCTCAGTGTCCTTGCTACTGTTGCATCTCTTGCAGTGTCCTGACTACAAACTCTGTCAATTTTGTATTCCAACCATGGAAAGCAAAATTCATGGGCACAGCTATACCGGGGTAGTGGATATTACCTGTGCAATTTGCTACAGGAGAGTTAAGGCTCTTGATTTGATTTTCTGCTGATCAGCTTGTGATTTATATCTGTATATTTAAAGCTGTAAGATAACAAACTGTGATATGATATGACCATGCTGCATATATGTGGTCTTTAAACAGAAAAGTATGTGAAGAATAATGGCATTTTTCTGATTTTGGGGAGAAAAATGTTCAAACATATTTTAATAGTTAATTGTATCCATGTTTCAATTTGCCTTTTCTTCTGTAATTAATTTTTAACAGTAGGAAACATGAAAAATTGTCATTATTTTGAATATTTAGTCTCGCTTGCTTCTTAATCCTCTAAATTTATTGCAGAGATAGTGGGAAGAAGGGATGACATCATGCATATACAGCTGCCTTTTTAAGTGCTAGGGCCAGAGGAACCACTTATAGTAATTAGGAAATCCTTAAACAAGTGTTTGTGAAGTATTGGCTAACCCTCACTGTTTGCTTTTTTTCTGGCACCACACTAGAAAGGTTTGACCTTGAATAATTATCTACTCACTGACTTTCTATCCTTTCCAGTTACTGGAGCACACAGGCTAGTGGTTGATTGTTTTACTGTGGAGTGATATTTTCCATATTTTAAAATATAAATAAAATAAAAAGGTCACACTCCCTCTTAGTGAACCAAGAAGGTGACTGAAGTGGTATACTGAGCAGGTCCTAAGGAGTATTTCAGCAGGATCAAAGATAAACTGGGCAATATTTGATTAGCTTTCTATAAAATACTGGTACTGTGTAAATTATCATTCTTTTCACATGCTCTTCTTCAAAACTACTTTTTATTCATTTTTACTTTTTCTATCTTGTAACTAAGACTCTTCCTACAGTATATTTAGAGATATTTTTACATTAATTATTGTCACCCACTTTTAAACATTTTTAGTTCTAGACCTAGGTAAAACTGAACAGCTCAAAGACAATTATGAGCCACTTCAGAATATTCTGTTCAACTGATGAAAAAATAAGGTCTTCTAAAACTAGCAGATGAGGTATTAAATATAGCATCTTTTGTCTGATCCAGTCAAGTTTCAAACTTGTCATTTACACATTTTAAATTCATCTCCTTATGCAGCCTGCATAACATTCAGACTTCGGACCACTGGATGCAGAAACCCTTGTTCACTAGTGCAGTGAGCCACTACACCAATTGGTCAAAGTCATTCTTCTCAGAATTATATTAACTCGCATAACAGGACACTTTTTATCACAAAGGTTATCACATTTTTGTGCGGGATGCAAAAAACACATTCAAACATAGGTATAGGGGAAAATTCAAACGAAAACAAAGACCTCAGCGTATGAGTACTTCTTTCCAATGAATTGCATTTATGTTCTCTTCACTGTGTGCTAATTTTTAGGCTAAAGTCTATGATGATATCCTTGTAGAAAAGAATACATTATTGTTTTTCTAAGAAATTTAACTTTAAAATGAAACTTAGCTTTTTTCCTGACTTGTTTATAATTGCCACTTTACCTCCCATAATACTGAACGAATTGGTACGGCTGTCATTTTTTGAAGGAAACCACCTTATCTTTTAGCCAAATTAAACTGCATCATACTCGGTATCTTTAAAGGTCTTTCATCTACTCTATTATATCTAAAAAGTAGCATCACTGTCAAAAAAAAAAAATCAACTCATTAAGAATGCAGTGCTGAGACATCACCTTAGAGGCAGTGTCTTTTAGGAACAATGCTGCCAGCAGAAGGGTCAAGGAACATGACACCAGCTGCTGTCAACATGCTGGTACACTCTCACAGCGCTGCACACTTCTGATTTCTGTTCCTTTGCCCATACAATGCCTGCACGGCCTTTGTAAATATTAGCAGGATTAAAACTCAGGAGCTTCTGTTTCTAAACCGAAAGCTTCTACTGATGGAGTTGAGGCTAAATTTGTGAGACATTATTGCTAAGTCTTGTACAGCCATGAGAGCCATGTACTGCTGAGAAAATGGAGTGAGGTATGCACTGCCAGCTTCCAAAGGAGTACTGGAGTACTTCTGAAGAGCTACTGCTATGTTTCCTCGTCTAATCTGATTACTCAGCCCAGTGGAAGGTGAGCCTGAATTGTTCTGAATTATACTTTGTCAAGTCTCAGGACTGACAAAGTGAATCTGACTTACATATGAAAAATGGATAAACTCATGCTTTATTCCTGATGGCAGTCTTTCTCTAGAGATGACTGTAAATTCCACCTACTTTGGCTTAGAACACTTGCAGCGTAGCTGAAAACAATTTTTAAAACATTAAACTGTTTAAAATAGAACCAGTTCTGTCCTGAAAAACAAAAATCTTGCTTCATCAAAGAACAAGAAAAACTGTGTTTTATAGAAGCTTAGTTAAAGGAAATCCTTGCAGAGCAATCTGAATCTTGCTAAATTTGAGACAGTAGCTTGCCGAGAAGAGAACATCAGTGGAGATGGTGATATGGTGTAGAGAGCTGCTGATGGTCATGGGAGAGCAGTCAGGAAATAACTCCCCTGCTGTTTGGGGTGATGGTGGAAGGCACAGAAAGCTCTCAAATGTGAATTCCTAAATCAAGATTTCCGTGTTCTTTGTGGCCTAGGTTAAATTGATCTAATTTTAAGGTCTCTGATCTGCAAGATCTGTGTGGACTTTTGTGTATGTGCTGTAGTTTTGAAAGTAAACCCTTTACTAGATGGTGTCTGGTTTTCCTGCTGTTTCTGCTTAATGTATTAGAGACTTGATTTTTATGATTAAATCTGGGGTTTATTTTTTTGCACAAGAACAAACTTAGCAGAGAGTATCCAGCTTGGGATTTTATAAAGAGTGTAATAGCCTGTGTGTGATGAGTGAGCAAGTCATTCTTCTGGCACACAATAGCTTGATTACAAAATAAAGATTATTTCAATTAAAACTGAAGTGGATCTGTTGCTGGGTTTAATATTACCATTTCATAATGTATATCACAATGCATAACAGCTTCAGACAGGAAATGACTAATGCTTTATCCAATTTAATTTATATCACTGGAAGCTTAACCTTGATGCCTTGGCCACATTTCAGCTGGAGTTAACACCCTTATTTATATAAAAATTGCTGTGAAAGGTTCAACAACACAAAGAGGCCAGAGTCATTGTTTTAAACCTCATCTCAAGGACTGCCTTTCAGACACACACCCTGGGACACTGACTCATGGCTACCACAGCACTGATGCTCTGAGTCATCAGCTCTGCTTAGGGAGGCACTTTGGCTCTCCCTTGTCCAACCCCTCTCCAAACACATCCTGTGGACCTACTGGCCTCGGGCCAGTAGTCTCCTGCCCTGTCTTCTGGGTCTGAGGACCTTTTTTTAGGTGCTGGGAGGTAGAACTTGGTGCTCTGCAGTTTTAATTCTGGTCATCCTCTCGCTAAGCAATGGTTCCTGCTCTCTCCTACAGCAGCAGAGCTCCTGGTACCCTTTCCAGTTGTCTGGAAGTAGAGAAAAGCAAAATTGCTGTTTGAACAGGTTTTTTTGATGCAGGTTCAAGAGTCTGACTCAACATTAAAAAGGCTTGACAGTTTGCCAGAATACTAATGTAAGTAATTGGAAGAGCTCCTAAGTGGCTTTAAAGTACAAATATTTTTAATTACTTATTGTAAAGATATAATGTACCAGAGGTAAGTGGTGTTGAAACGGGATATTGTGCCATAGAAACTCAGGCTCTTTAAAAATAGAGGGTTTTTTTTTTAAATGGATGTTGTTGTGGGGTTCCTCTGTGCCCAAGAGCAGCTTCACCCTGGGAAGCAGCAGTAACAGTCAGGGTCCATCACAGTTTAGATACTGAGGCCAAAAAAAAAAGTTGTTCTCTAAATTGTTTTGGTTTGGTCAATTTTCTGTCTCTTTCTACATAGGTTCCTGAGCGAATTATTATTTTAGATCAATCAGTCACTGTTTTAACAACTACCAGGGACCCTGCTCTGACAGGGGGGATTGGACTAGATGATGGCCAGAGGTCCCTTCCAACACCTAACAGTCTGTGATTCTGTGTGACCATCTGCCTGGTCCTGGGCTGAGTTTACACCTCTGCTTTTTATAGTCTTGATTTGTTTCTTCAGAAACGAGTATATTAGAAGAGGTAATGAAAACTAATTTTAATTGACTAATATACAAAAGGTACAGTTTATGATTTGTCATATCACTAGATGCTTATGTCATCTCTTATATTTAACTATAGTGCGTTTCTTAAACCTCCACCCTCAAACATTCTCATAGGTGCATTGAAATGTTGCTGTGCTGAGTTTCTCAGCTTAAGCAGTTGTTTATTTATGTTATTTTGGGGTTATTTAACCATACACACATATGCCCTCCCCCCCAGCATGTGCTACTGGAAATGAGCAAATTGCTAGGGTTTATGGCTGAATGGATGCTGGATATTTGAGGAGGTCTGGACTTCTTTCAGTCATCCAGCTGCATGTTCTTTTAAATTGCTTCGTGCAGCTCCAGCAAAGTGATCCTAGGGCAGACTTAAGGCTGAATGTGATGGCTTTGACTTGCTGACAGCACCTGACACCATCTCTCCCTCTGTTCTGCACCCTGTGCAGAGGAGGACATGTGTTGAGGTGTGGGGGGGCTGAGCTCTGTGCCAAGAACCACCATAACCTGCTGTAAATTACAGAGGCCCTGAAATTACTCTGATTTGTGCCAGGGTGTATCAGCTATCTAAAAGCTCTGTGCATCAAAAGCCTCCCTCCCTCACAACTTCTGGCACCCTGGGCTCTGTTCTGGTTGCACATAGCATATCCATCTCTGGACAACCATGTCTTTTACACATCATCCCCCTTCTACTGCTGCTTACTGTGCTCATCTTCTTGTCACAGAAGATGTTGGTTTGGTTGTATTTTTGCAAGGAAGATCTAAAGCACGTTAAGAGTGCACGTGAAGCAGGTTAATGTTGCCCATCCTTATTTAAAACCACCAGCAATGCATTTGAAACTGAGGTGCAAGAAATGATCCATCAGAAGCCCTTTCCCTGTCCCATTTTTGTAGGGAGCTGTGTTTTCTGAGGGCATGCAGGCTGAGCTGGGCAGGGCCTGGGTGGCCTTTCCTGCCACTAGCTCTCTGGAGAGAGCTGCTGGCCATCCACAGGGATGTTGGGGCTTGCCATGGGGCCCTGTAGTGAGGGACCTACTGGCCAAAGCTGGAACTGCTTTCTGGCCTTCATTTTTCCAGCCCAGAAGATGGGTGGTTTTTCCATTTAAAGAGCTATCATCACTTTTTTTTATTTGGTTGGATTTTGTTGGTTTTCTTTTATTTCCAGATTTTTTTGTTTGTTTGGCATTAGAGAGCCAGTGGCTTTTGGTTGCTGTTTGCGCTAAGAGCCCCTGAGCCAGTCCCAGCTGCAAGCTGCTTTCTGCCTGCTCTGGCACACAGGGCATCCCTGCCATTTATTTTGCATTCCAAACTCAAAACATTTTACCTCTGAAAATCTTCATAAATTTCCATAAAATACAGCAGAAAAAAACACTTTAATGCATTCCTTGAGAAATTATTACATTTTGCATTTGGTTTATCCTCTAAAAAAAGGCTTTTTCCTCCCCATACGTTGTGGTATCATTGATACAATGTACCTCACATCCCTCATATTAATACTCTGATCAATCACTGCTGACAATACAGTGTCTTTGTGTGAGGGGCTGTAGGACAAATGTTTTAGCTTGTGAGAAGAAAATTGTTAGCATTTGAATAGAGAAAAGCGCAGGGGAAGGATTAATAGCCTACTTTGATGGATTAGAATGTAGGGAAATTGCTCAATATTAATATGAAAATGTTTGTGAATTGGCTGTGTGGGGCTGTCAATGGAAAATGAGGGCCAGTGATTATGTCTCCAAGGCCTTATCAGTTCAGACTTGACTCTCACCAAAGACTTTCACACAAAAGACTGATGAGAGCACTAGAAAATAGCTGAATAAGAGCTGCTACAATAAGCGAACCGTTCAGCCACCAGTGTCACGATGTCAGGTTTTGTGCCCTTTATGTAATATTGTACATCTTTATATTAACATATCTGAATATGGATTTGTAATAAAAGAGGCAAATGAAACTACCTGCCAGACCTTTTTTTTCTATAATTTTTGCTTATCTCTGAAATATGACTGGAAAATGAACTAGGGTTAGTCTTAATAAACAACTGTGTCTACAAGGGAGATCTCTTTGTGAGCATTAGGTTAAGGGTTTCCAATCTAGCTGTGTATTTATTCTTGCAAAAAAAAAAAAAAAAGAGGAGGACTGTTTGATGGTCCTGAGAGACATCTCAGGGAAACTTGTTTCCTATTACCATAGCTTCAAAACAGATCAAACAGACTGTTTCTTCTATGTCCTTTCTTTTTAATAAGGTTTAAAATAGACCCCAAGTGCAGAACTATGCCTAGTTGTAAAAATATTTAACATAATTTCTGTATTTCAAGTAACTGTACATATTACATTATACACATCATCTTGTTTGGTATTTTCTACGTACTTTGTCTACCTAGAGGCTGAAATAAAGCTATGCATTACTTAGCTGTTAACACGTATCTTGTGGAGCTGGGCCTCAAAGATACACCCACATGATGCTGGTGCACTTTTTGGAATGAGTTATTGTTTGTAGAAATTTTTCACTGACTTTTCAATAGATGCAGGATGTATCTTTTTATATTACATTAAAGTATAAAAATTAAGTTTATGAATGAAAGGCTATGGTTTTCCCCTGTACTCTTGAATATCACTTCCCTCTTTCTTTGGGCTTTTTGTACTCCTTTTCTTGTAACTCAGTGTCTGATTCAGCTTTACACATCTTGTGTGCTGAGGATTGACATCAGTCTCTGTGTGGTGACTTTTAAACTGGATCCAAAGTGTCAGTAGGTGTTTCAGGTAAAGCTTTCTGCTCTCTTTCACAGCCTTCTTACCACCCGATGTTGTGGTAAATCCCTTGTAAATCAACAGAATAGTCTCTGGGAACTTTGGTTGTTTCACTGATGAAATCACAATCATTCATGATCAGGTTGAGCCTGCTGACTGTTAGCTTGTAGTGTTGGCTGATAGATGTCATCCTCTGAGCTCTAGTACCACTGGATTAATCAGGCGAATTTCTTTTGATGCCAGTGGCCTTCATTAGGTTTAAGGGTTTCATCCTGTCCCACAGATCCTTGTACAAGATCTGCTTTGCTTTGCTAGTTCAAATATCTTGTTTTGTGTTATCTGTGACCTATCCTAGGCAACCTAGTAAAAAAATAATAGGGTTAAGATCATCCATTAGAAATATATTGCAGTGAACATTCTACTGTTATGTATCTTATAAACACATATCCTCATGGATAGATACACAGAAACATAGAAAAAGCTAAAAGAAAATCAGAGCAGACTGTTTTTGTAATGTCTTAGAATCATAGAACAGTTACAGATGGAAGAGACCTTGAAGATCATCGAGTCCAACCTTTGTCTTAAACATTTTAAAAATCAAAACTATACAGCATGGATATTAATGAATTAATTTTTTTTCCTGAATACTTAAATGTAAAAGTTGCTTTTTTCTTTATCTTTGAGAATACCAACACTTTCCACCAAAAGATTTTCTTTGAAGCTTAGCTTAGCATTCTATTAAAGAAAATGGAGAAAATATTTTGGAATAGATGTCTGTCTTGATTAGCGAAAGCCTATTTATTTTGCAAGACTTTAATTATAAATACACAACTTCTTAAAGCTTAGAGTTTGTATGTAATTAGTAACCCAGTTTCCTTTTCTTACTTGTAAACCACAACCTGTTGCAAAGGAGCTGTTTGGCACTTGTCTGTTTGTAATGTACTCTAGTTAGTACTGGATCAATAAATCTTTTATAACTGGTGCCAAGTTTCCTCAGTGGCTGAAAAAGGAATATTGTTTACATTTCAATAAAGCCAAAATAGTGGACTAGCGTGTTCAACATAGTTGTGTTGAACAGAGAAAGTGCTTAGCATCAGCAGTTGTAGGAGTGCAATCCACTTCTCAAAAAATAGCAGCCAAACAAGAGTGCAAAAATATTTTTAAAATTAAAGTACCATAATTTTTTCAAATTTAACTTTCATAAAACTCTATGGGGGCTTGTGAAGGACACAAAGTTCACTTGGGGCAAGTGATAGTGCTTGCATTGAATGGGATATATGTCACATACATGAAATAATTAAAAGTACAATTCACCATTACAAATTTAATCAGGTTCTAGTTAGTATTTTGCCAAAAATATGTGGATTGTCCAAGTAATTTAACTGCATGATATGCACTAGACTGGGACTTCAGAAGAAATGGATACTCTTTGTGGGGAAGGACACCAATATTACATCTGTAGCTGCAGAGTTTCTGATGTGAAGCAGTGCCAGCATTGTCATATCTTAATAAAGTCATTAATGTGTATTTTAGCAAGTTTATCCACAACTTTTTTCTTGATAAAGTCTGATTTTCTGTATTTAGGTGTTATAATTATTTAGGATTCACATAGAACCTTGTCCAAATGATTTTACCCATTAATTAAATTATTTGAAGTATAATTTTACAGAAGAAATGACATCTAGTACTTTATTTTCATCTCCAATTCCTCTGCTCCTTTGTCTCTATATTAGCAATTAGGAGCCATATCTCTGTATGTTTGATACTATGCTGATGGAAGAGAAAAATGATTAGTGATTCTCTCTGAGTAATTCTCTTAGTATAATAACTAAGTATGTATCTTTGTGGACAGGTACAAGTAAACATTAATTCTTCTGCTCGTGTTCTTGGGCAACTCATGGCAGGCTGGTGGGACCCAAACCAATGCTAATCCTCAAGCCATATTGCTGCTCTCAGGTCAGGTTATTCCTGAACTGTGTTCAGTGAGGGAAAGTGAGTAAAGATTAGAGATAAGAGAATACATTTGGAGACAAAGTATGTAAATTAGAGAGTAAGTTCACACCAATATTTAGGATCAGCCTTGAAGTCTCTCTCAAGCTGCCCTGGTGGGGTGTGATGCCTCATTTTCTATCCACAATGAATGTTAAAAACTCAGTTTCTATTGACCACAGCTAAGGCTTTCTAGGAACTGAACTGCAGGTGTTTTTTTCCCCCAGTTCCAGGTTTGCCTTTCGTTCTAGTTATAGAAGCAGGGAGAGGGAACTTGAAGATGGCTGGAAGAACCAATGCAGGACTTTAGATGCACGTTCAGGTCTTGGTTCTGCCTGGGCAGGTCAGTGGCATTTCAGGGGTTTCTAGCATAGAGATGTGAAGTACATCTAGTGGCTGCATCATAGTGGCTATGACTATTTTGAGTAGACTAGAAACTCATGACCTCCCAGTATTTGATGATTTGTTTGCAGACAGAACAGAACTTGTCTTAAGCTCATACTGGCCATGGAGGAATTTGCTCATGCAGCAGAACCTCTGTGTAACAGGATATATGCGATGTCTGCTCAGCTCACCTGGGCAGCTTGAAGCATATGACAGTAGGAAACAGGTCACCACTGTGCTCTGGGATCATCCTTGGTTTCCCCAAAAAGCTCTTTAGAATAACAGGCAACCAGGTGCCTATTAGAGTGATGTTCCAGCTGACTCAGCACAGCCTGCCCAAGACCAGATCACAGACAAGGTTTTTCTTTATAAAGAAGAGTGGTAATTCCTAAGATGTTGTGCTGTTGCTTTACCAAAGGCTGTGTGACATTTGTACAGCCTTTTTTTTTTTTTCTTGTAGCATGTGCTTTCCTTACTCATTTTGCTGAAGACACCATGGCAAGTGTTTTGAGTTTTATCCCAAAAAGCATATGTGATTTAAAATAAGTGTAATGCAGAGCTTGATTTTGAAATAAGGACAATTCTTATGGTTAGTTCTCTCAATGCACTGCCTATTTCCATTTATGGAATGACTCTTCAAGAGAGAAGTGATGACCTTAAAAAAAAAATGTAAGGTGATATGTAGATACTGTTTTCCACAGTTAAAGGTCACCTTGACTTTTAATCTTGACTGCCATACTTTTCTTCTCATTAAAATATTTGACAAGAATTCTTTTGCATGAATGAGCAGCACAGAACACCTTAAGACTCCTCAGTTTTCACTGAAGATGTTGAATTGTCATAAATAATCATACTGTCAGATAAAAAACATTATCTATTACAGACATTAACAAATAAAAATGCACTTTTATACATTTATTACCTTGAAGAACCTGTTTTTTCTCTTAACTGGATTAAGCAGCAGCAATGAGTATGTTTCTTAGGTTATTTGCTCTTTGGATATCAAATGCCTTGCAATAGCACAGAAAGAAAAGATTTTCCAAACATTTTGATTCTAAACAACTGAATATTTTTCATGATTGACTGTAATGATTCCTTTCCAGTTATGCAACTCTACTCCCATTCCAGTTCATCAGCACTTGAAAAGTAAAATATTTTTCTGAACATCTGTTCAAGTGTCTCTTTATCTGATATCTTTTATAGGAGTCAGCCTAAAAATATAGGGCCATTTTAACATAGAAGCTTTGTTATTTTCTATACCCAGATGTCATTCTGAAACAGAATAAACTCAGGTTTAACTGTCATGAAATCTGACATCATAAATTTTATACCACTGAATAATAAGCTAAAATGGAAATCACTATGCATAATGCAAAAAAGTCTTGTAACTTGACCTTTACCTAAAAGGAATGATTATATGTAAAAAGAGCCTTGCAGATTAAGAATGTAATTCTTTTCACCTTCTGTAGCTTGAGGGTTGCTATAGGCACTGAGTTTTTATTATTATTTTTATCCCACTTAGCTGCATGCTGTTTCTAGCACTTATCCAAGAGGACATGCAGAAGTAAAATAGGGGAAAATAGGTCAGAAAGTGATAGACGAAGCCACTTCCCTTGGAAAACCATATGTAGTCACACTGGTGAATTTTTAAATGGTGTGTATTTGCTTAGGGATTATTAGCACATTTGGGAACATAAGGAACTGGCTGGTGCTGAGCACCAAATACCAAAATATCAAATATTCCAAAGTGAACTCAAATTGCCATCAAAAGCCCCAGTTCTGAATTTTCTTAGCATCTCTAGACATGTGCTAGTGTTTGTGAAGTAAGTGTTGAAGATATTCTCTTTGCCAAAAAGATTCATTATCAAAAAGGCTTTTGTATTTTAATTCTATGATTCAATTGTAATACATTTAGGACTCTGATTGTAAGAGACTTCCTACATGAGAAGAAATTCAAGAAATAGATCACATTCCTTTCCACTTAGACCTGTGGTCAGTTTGTAAATGGAAAATTTTTACCTAAATGTTTGGGTTTGTGTTTTGTTTTTTTTACAGCTCAGTAGTTTTATTTCTAGACACTAATTTTACCATAGGAATACTGACAGTAATTGAATAACTGTTTGAATATTGCCACCAAGCTGTGAGACTCAAGGAAACTCCTTTCTAAAAACATTCAGGGAGTCTGACATAATCAGTGCTTTTAGATTCATGGTTACAGGAAAAAGGACAACTTGTGTTGACTTTGAGAAATCACAAGAGAACTAGAAATCTCACTTTTGTCGCTTGTTTACATAACATATCACTCATATTACTTCTTGCTGTTGTAAATTTTTCCCTAATCTGAAGTAAAAAAGGCACACTCAGGGACTGTTAGCTGAGACATCAACATTGTAAAGACCAAACAGCTTTTTGAAGTAACAAGAGTAAGAAACTGGAATGTCTAAGGATGAGATTGACCCAGAAGTAATGCTGATCATTCTCATAAACTCTGTCCACTTTGACATGTCTCTGTATAATTGACTCCCCCTCATATGTTTCCTGAAGGTAAGCTTTTATTTCCCTCCTGTATGGCTTTGCTGCTTACTAAATTAGAAACATAGCAGTACTGTTCAGCTGAATGGTTTTCGGATTTAGTGCATACAACAAAAATACGAAATCCACAGAGCATTTTCTGATGACACAGAGAAGTCAAACCTAAATCAAGTTTTCAAGAAAATCACCAGAGAATTTCTGAATATGAATTATATCCACAACAAATACCAGCTTACCTGTTCATAGCTAGTTAGCATTTCAAGTTGTGTAGATGTTTGCAAGGGCAATTTTATACTAAAAGCACTGCATTTTACTTCTGGTTCTATTTTCAGAAACTGCGGTGTTTGTTTCTGATCAAATCATCCCCAAAATTGACTTTTGGGAGAAGACTATGCTTTAAAAACTGCAGCCCCTGAAGTAACTAGACTTTGAGTCTCTTAACTAAAAGAAGCTATGAGAATGTCTGGAAGATAGTAGTATATACCTGCACATATTTTCTAGCATAGTGTTTATGCATATCTGTAGCCTTAAGTACCTCAGCAGAATGAGTAGCATCTGTTCATGTGCTTAAAATGACACCCATGAGTATGGGCTTTTGCAAGCAAAATATTAATGTTGTTTCTATGATGTGAAGAGGTAGTCAAAATTATCTTTTTTTTAAAATCTATTACAAGTTGAAATGCCTCATTGTTTTTGTTTGTGAATGGAATTAGGTAAATATACTTGTTGGAAAGAGTGTGAATAAATTCTTCCCAAGCCTTTTCTCCCTCTGCTTTGTGGTGCTGTGCAATCCTGGATGCCAGCTGAAAGGCTGTGACAGTGATTCTTAAACTGCCACATATGGCACACAGACTAAATGAAGTACTGTATATATTTGTCCTGTCAGATGCTTTCCTTCAGAAACATGTCACTGGATCAGAGTCAAATATGTACTCTTAAGGTTTTTTTTCCCCTGAACAGAACAGCGTATCGTATTAAGGAGCACTGTAAGTTAAGCAATGATGACAGAGTTTAGCAGTTCATAGCCTTAGAGCAGCCTTCTGAAGAAAGGCAAGGTTTGGGACCTCTCCTACTACTGTATATGCCTGATCTTATACCTGTCAAATATGTTATGTTAAGGATGTCTGCAATTGGCCATGCCTCGCTGCCATTAAGCTAGGCTAACCTAAGGAGATGGTATGTTTTGTATCTGTTTTGAGAAGATGTAAATCTCCTCACTGGTGAGGAAGCTTGATGAGGCAAAAATGGATTTGCTAGCATATATCAGAGAAGTAAAGTAAATGAACAGGTCTGCACATTCATCTGAGCAGCAACCAGTCATCTTTTTTTTTTTTTTAAATGTATGTCACAGGTAGGTGCTATCTGGTGGTATCTGCACTTTTTTTTTCCCATTGGGCACTGTACTGCTTTCCTCTTAACCTGCCAATTTGCCAAGGTCAGTCTAAAATTAATTCAAGCTGGTGTTATCACTATCTTGAACAATACTGATGAATTTTCCATTAGCAAGACGACTTCCAAAATATTACTGGTGACTGTTTTCTACATCACAAGGCACTCTGGAGAGAGATATGTATTCATCACCATGGAAACATGAGGTTCATTTTAAGTAGTTTTGAGTTCATTCACAGCTGATGGTTCTGTAGTGCAACTTGCTTTTTTTGGGGGGAGGGGGTGATCATGACTGTTTTTAACTCCTGAACTGAATAAAACTCTTAGCTCTTTTGAAAAATTTCTAATATCTAGAAGCAGCATCCTGCTTGTTGAGCTCACTTACCACAAGAGAGGACTCTCTATGTATGGCTGATTTACTTCTCAAGCACTTTACCAGTTGTATTTTCCATTGCATATGTGAAACTATGGACCTTGCCAGTGAAAAATAAGATAATCTCTCCACAATTTCTGGAGCTGAAGCATTGAGCTGTGTTGTAAAAGACACAGATACATACTTTCAGCCATTGGTCATGCCATAAAGATCAACTACAACATGATATCACCAAAATCATGAGGGAGGTTAAGTTGAAGTTCAGGAATACTACAGGAATAACTCTTAGTGAAGTCAGGTCGTTCTTTTTTTTTTTGCTGCAGATTATCACTTGTAGGTGGTTTCATTTGGTAGATGAAAAAAACCTTCTGGTTGAGTAACAGGCAATTGTACCAAAAGTGGTGGATGGGAGTATCTCTCTGTGTTATAAGAGATTTGAAGTCAAAAGACAATGCATAGCTGATAAATGTGAATTTAATAATGAAAAAGTATGCATGTTTAACTGAAAAAGCCATTTTGGTCTTTACAGTAGTGGAATATGAAGAAACAGAAAAGTAGATATGGCACTTGGTAACGAGAGGCAGTCTCAGTAAACATCTTTAAAATATTCAGACTCTTTTTAATGATCCTTGAAGCTGAAGGAGAGATTTCCATGCAGCCACAGCTCCTTGATGGTTACACTGCTAGCTCACTACTGACATCAGACGCATTCAGAACAGGAACCTTAAAGGTGAAAGCCTTCATGCTCTTCTCCCTAATCTTTTAATCCATTCATATTCTTTGACCTCCAGTACTAGACCTCCCTTATTAAATCCACCTGGGCATGGTAGATTGCTTTCCTCTCCAGAAGAAAGGAGAAGAACTATTTATGAAAGTGAAGGTGAAGAGGACTGGTAAAAGAAAATGAATTCTGTATGTGAAACTCTATAGAAATTTCTCTGATGACCTGGGGGCTTCTCTTTTGGGGTTTTGAGGGGTCACTTCTGCTTGTGAAGTTGTATTTTAATTTTCAAATATTTTGTTTAGTCTGTTTCTTTGTTGTGGCTATTGATGTTAGCATCAAGGTCTCCCACAGGCTGAATACTAAGTTTTTCTTTTTGGGGAGTTTTACTACCTTGGGGCTCCAGGATTATTTCAGTACATAATTTCAGCAACAACAAATAGATGTTGAGAGAGGGGCCTCAACAAGAGGGGGCCTGTCCTTCAGCAGGTAGAGTTGTCCATGCTTACTGACTGTCTTGAGTTGATGTGACTAACCAGCTCTTAAATGGTTTATGCAAACAACAGATTTGGAAAATATCATGGAGTAGATGCTATCTTCAGAACAGACTAATGAGTGGCTTCTCCCTACATTGGTGCAGTTGAATAATGGTATTGTACAGGGGCAGACATTAAATAGAAACATGTTTGTTAATTTTTGACTTGAGATTATTTATTCTAGTCAATAATAAACTGAGGCTTTGGTAGATGCAGGACTGCCTGTTTCTGATAACACAAGACTACAAATCAATTTTGGTGTGGGTTTTCACTGTCAAGATGCTGAGGTCACTGCTTGAGGTAAAGCTGGGAGGGTTTTGACTGACCTTCTTTAAAAGGATCAAAGGAAATTGTATATTCTGTGTTTCTAAATGCCTGTCTATTTCCCCTTCCCAAAACTCTGTGGTATTCTTTAGCCCCTGCACGTTTCATACAACCACTTTCTCTCTGGCAGGGTAAGGACAAGTGTGAGATGCCTCCCCTCCAGATACTTATTCAAAATGGTAGCATTCCCTCATCTTCCTATGAGTGAGCTGTCAGAGATCTCCCCTTCTGCTTGAGTGATTCCACGTGTCTCCTGCATGGAGTGTTCATGGCAGCCAGGATCCCATCCTCTATCTCAGCCTCCACAGTGCGCAGTGCCCCAGACCTGATGCCTGCTGTAGTGCTTGTTGACTCCTTGCCCTGATGGTGGTTTCATGTGGTAGAAAATTGTTTCTTCCTCTTAATAGTGAAGTGCTTCTGGATGATGTGTTGGGCCAACAGCACTGAGTAATGACAACTCTGAAAGCTGCAGAGAGGAGGATAGGTAATATTTTGGCTATTGGAGGCAGCAGCGGTGCCTGAAGGTTTGGACAGCAAGGGCATGGGCTGTACGGATGGATGTTTGACAGCTTCTTGTGTGTGGAGTGTAATTATGGACTGATAACACCACAGTGAGGTCCATGTCTTGTCCTTGATGAAAAGTGTATGTTTTTCCATTAGTGTATTTATGGTGAATGGTAGAAATAGCTAGTGAGCTAAAGCTTGAACAGATGATGGGATGGATCATACGAATACCTGACATCAGAATACTGCTTACATCATTCATTTGTAAAATGATACAGGAGATTTCCCACTAGGGGAAGTTTAGGTTGGATATTCGGGAAAATTTCTTCCCTGAAAAGTTGTCAAGCCCTGGAACAAGCTGCCTAGGAAGTGGTGGAGTCACCATCCCTGGAGGAATTTAAAAGATGTGTAGATGTGGTGCTGAGGAACACGGTTTGTTGGTGACCTAGTAGTATTGGGTTAACTGTTGGACTCTTAGAACTTTTTGGGTTGGAAAAGATTGTTATGATTATGATTTCTAAGAAATGAAATTAACAAGTAGTATGTATGTGGCTGTCACCCCTAAAAGGGGGAGCAAATCTACATAGAAAAGGGCTTTTCTGCTTGTTTAGACAACACTACTTAACCCTGAACAAATATTTAGATACATTATATTCAGTGGCACTTCTCTTTTTAAATGAATGGAGCTATTTGCATACCTATTTTACTGATGCTCGAGATTCTTTTCTATGGAAACCTTCCCTCCTGACAGAAGTGAAATGCCTTTTACCTAGATATCAGCACTACAGAACTGCTTTTTGTCATAGAGTCCCTTTCCTGAAATCTTCCAGTGCTAGTTTGTAAACTTCCCTATAAAGTTTGGTGCCAAGAAATCGAGTCTTTATTTCATTTGATAAACAGAAGTTGTAGTGCATCTTATATTTTGCACTTGGCTAGTAATCTGCTTTGCACTTCTCCTACCCTCACCCCTCCCTTCTGCAACTGTCGGGTTATATTTAAATGCCAAAAAACCAGAATTAGTTTTGCACATCAACACTGACTTATAAGGCTATTTGAAGTTAAAGCTCTTTGCCAACTTCCATTTTCTTCACAGTGTTCCCTTCCGTTTCGGGTTTGAAGAAGGAGAGGAGAAGGGAAAAAAAAAAAGTTATTTAACAAAACTTGATCTGTTTGAAACTGCAAAGTCCAAGTTGTCCTTCCTGTGCTACTGCAGACAGCATGAGAAATGAAGGCTGAAGGGCTCGGCTGATTTCAGTAAAAAAATGCCCCAAAAAGGTCAGGAAGAAATGGGAGCCTTTTCATTTTGTGCTCCCCGGGTGATATTCAATAACTCTTTTGGTCTTTATACTGTAGGACGTAGGCTCATTTGCTCAATTTGGGGTGACAGCAGCGTGTTTTGTCAGAACATAGCTGGAGTTTTAAATGAGGACGGCTTTCTGAGGCAGTAGGAAACATCCTTTATCTTAGCAACAGGAGGGCATGGAAATGCAAGTTTTTTTGGCAGCAGTCATATAAATCTAGTGTTTTGGGGGGGGCTGACCCAGGCCGGGTGGAAGGAGTGCTCAGCTTTCCTTTGACGGTGTGATTTCCTGCTCCATGGTGGAGAGCTTGTCTGGACGGGGTCCTGAAGAAAGCCTACATCAATTACTTGAAAGGAAATCAACTTTGTCTCCAAATGCTTGGCAGCAGGAATATTCATTGTTAAGGGGTTATAAATATATATATCTGTATACACGCACACAACCCTGACAAACTCTCTTCCATTTTCAAGCATTAGCTGTTAGTGACACCCGTTACCCCTTGTGCTTAAACTTCTGTCAGTGTTACCTTTGTGTTAAGGCTCTTTCCAAGGGGCTTATAACTGTCCCAAAACAAATAATTTGAACCTCAGCAGAAAATACAGTATCTTATTCTGGAAGGTACCTTTTCTGATAAAAAGAAGTTGTTTTTGCTTTTTCCTTTTCTAAGCTTTTGCATTTTCAGAGATAAATAAGAACAAATCTGTTCTCAGCTGAGAATGTTATGTTCCACACCCCCCCACCCCCCCCAGTTCACTGAGGTCAAGTATATTCTAATTTATTTTCCCTTGAATTTGAGAGTCTTTCAAGTCACTGCCGCAAATGTAAGCATCTTTGGATAGATTAGAAAATATAAAAATGATGAAGTGATATGTTTTTGGAAAGCTGCTGCTGTGTAGTAACTCTTAAGCAGCTGTTACATCTTTTGTGTCAATAATCCTGAAATTAAAGAGTCATTAAGCACTCAGTTACATGATAGATTGTAATGGCTCATTGTAAACCTATTGTGTAAATCTGTAGAGAAGAGGCCCTTTGTTTGTGTAAAGCATAATTCTGAGCCAGAGAAGTGCCAGCATATGTATGTATATGGTGGTTTCTAATGCCTCTTAAGGACTCATTAGATTTTGTTTTCTGAAAAAATTGATACAATTTTGCTTTTTATTCTTTTCTAATACGTAAAAATACCATGCACACTTTAAAAGCTTTTCATGGTTCTTTTGACACTTCCAGGCTTTTGGTCAAAGTTCTTCTACAACCTTGTTTTTTTTTTTTCTTATTTTTTCAAGTGTCTAGCTCAGGAGGTTTGAACCTGGCTATAATATGTCACTGAGTGTATTGCCGTGCAAATTGAATACCTTGCACCATCAAAAGAAATAATGAAAATGAAATTACTCTAGGAGGAGGGAGGAGTGGGGCAGGCAGTGCTTATACAGGACATTTTGCTGGGAAGTGGTGGCAGATGTTGATCCATGTGTTGGTGAAAGGTCCCATTCCTTGCTGTGGGGCAGTGGCTGCTCACCATGGAGCCCCTGGGCTCCATGCCACCTTGGAAGGGTGTTCACAGCCATGGGGGTCAGGAAGAGGGGAGGCGAATGATGAAACAAGCGTGTTGAGCCTGCTGCAATGTGCCGTGTAGATCAGTGCTTGCGTGTCTGAGTGTCATCCCAGCAACTCATCCTTCATCCTCTCCCGTTGTCGTTGGCCAGCTTCCCCTTGCCTAACGGGGAGTGCAGGGCTGTGTGCTGTGGCTGGGCCGGGCCAGGCAAAGCAGGGCTGTGGGAACATGCTGCCTGCCCCACCAAGTGGCCTCATTTCCGCATGTTCCCTCCCCTCTCCATCCTCTTGCACGTATTTCAAAACTGTCCCAGACGGTATATGCCTCGGAGAGAGATTAATTTCCAATTTAACACCCACAGAGAAATTCACGTCCAAAATATGTTCTTCTGGTGCCAAAAGAAGAACAATAAACAACTGGGAAGAAGGGAAAATGCATTTCCAGACTAGACAAAACCCACCTCCTGTCCTCCCCCAAGCAAAACCACGTTGTCGTTGCTGTTTGATTACTGCAGATATTAGGGAGAGAAAATGTCAACACATAGAGGGCCACATCAAAGTGTGGAGACTGATGCTGGAGTGGGGGAAACGATGCATCTATCTTTTACAGTAGTTCTTGTAAGCGATCTGAAGACACCTTGTAAAGGTGAGGGGTCAATGCTTCAAGCAGACAAGAGCAGTGAAGACCAAAACAGGTTTGAATTCAAGTTGTCTTGGTGGTCTTGAGACTAGAAGGCAGACAGTAGCAGAACCTAATTTCAGCACTTGGTGGGGAAGGCACAGGGCTTGGCACTAGGATGGTGTGTCAGAGTAGCCTGGCTCATGGGAAGTGTAGGATCTTCCTGCCTTTCCCACTTCTGTGGTACTCCCTCCTTTGGGGGCTCCCCCAGTGTCCACTCCTGGCAGGAGTTGCTCCTTGGGAGGACAAGCAGTGGTTCTGCAGAGTTGCTTTACTGCTGGAGCCGCATGAGCTGTTGGAAGAGAACTATCTCACTTTGCAGAACAGACTGGAGTGTATCTGAAATTGCTGTCACTCTTTGGATTCTTCTATGAAAAGGGATGACTCCTGGCCTCTGCTGCTTTAAAACTAGAGATTCAGGGAGAGGAAACTGGGAAAGAAGCTTCTGCAGGTCTTGTATTGGCAGAGCCAGGAACAACAGCCAATCATCCGGACTCCCAGTTTCCCAGTTTCTCCCTGCTTACGCCTTTCCCAGGGCACAGCTGAAGACAGCTCCACTGGTGCTGGTTAGACAGAATTCTCAGGAGTAAATCCAAACCTCACTTTTAGCCAGAATTGTTTAATGACAGCCTATCTGTAATATTCACATTTTGCAAATCTATCCATGGTCAGGTCATGGCAGAATCACCAGGGGATACTTTTTTTTTAAATGGAAAAGAAAACTGGTAGTTAGGATTTTGGGTTTGTGTATGATGTGGGGTTTTTTTTCCCCATTTTTTTTTTTTTCCAACATACAAACGTTGCTTTAGAACAGCATCTGGTTTAAGTTATTTTTTGACCTAGTGAAAAAACCTTCTTTCATTACATGGACAAATTGCTGATATCCAAATATTTTATTTGATTAATTGACTGAAAGCAAACTGTTTCTTCAGAATACTGCAGTTTTTCTTTAAAAGGAACACTACAAAGTGTGAGTGGATTTTGAGTAATCAGAATGTGGTTGAGCCAAACAAAGTTTCCATACTTTTTATTAATATTTATCACATGCAGAGTATAGTTTACAGAGACTCTCTGTAATCAGAATTCATATAAATACTAGTTTTATTTTGTGTAACACCTCTAAAGTAACCACTTTTCTTGCCATTTGAAGCTCTCTCCATTAGACACTTAATTTCCACTTTGTTTTTTGATCAGAGTTGCTGTGACTTTGAGAAGCATGAAATCTCTAAATTATGGAATCTGAGCACTCTGCTTTCAGCTCCTGATGCCAGGGAAACTCTCTGAATACACAAAATTAGAAAAACATACACAGAATAGTTGTTTAAAATTCACAGTTGTCAACATGGAGTGTTTTGTGTAGGAGAAAGAATGTCCGAAACATTGAGTTAACCAAATAGCTGCAGATGGATTGGCTCTCGCCGGCTTCTCCCTGGGCATTGTCTGCAGGCTGTCTGCAGGACTTCATTTGCATGGCAGGACAAAGGTCCTCTGTTGGAGACCCTGCTCAGCATCTCCCCAGGCTTTGCCTTTAAAGGGGCCTTCCTGGCCACAGTGGCAAAGTTTTCCTTCTGCAGTTCTTTAGGAATAAACTGAAGTCTGGTGTTTGAACCTAATGTTGCAGCACGAAGCGGGGGGGTTGGGTTGGGATGAGGCTGGTGGCAGATATGGAGCCTCTTACTTTAAGGAGTTATTTGAAGAAAAGCTGTATTGGAGCAACAGTGGTTGTTTATAAGAATAAAGTTACTGGTGGGGTTGGGATTGCCAGCTTTTTACTTATGCTGTATGACACGATGGAAATGGCATCAGTGAACATCAAGTATCAGAATATGTAATTTTGTATGCTAATTATAGCCTGAGTTTTCCTACCAACACTGAGGAAATGCATTATTTATCATTTCTTCTGCTTCAGAAGTCATAAAGCACCTTTAAAAACAAACAACTGAATAAAACTGATTACAAATGTCTCTGAGAATCTGATATATTATAATCAAACTATTGGTGGAAGTATCAACTATATTTTCTCATAAATACTATCCTCTAATAGTAATTAATTATGGTTATTTTTTTTCTTCTTCTTCCTGCCTATTTCAGTAATATTCTGTGGCTTGTATAGGAAAAAGTGGTTCTGCAAGGACTAAATTCACGGCGCTGGAATTACCTTCTGCAAATCTTAGGGTAGAAGTCTGTAGAGAAGCTCAGCTCTGCCTTTCCCCTTGTTTTTGCAGACTCCCACTTAAAACACCCAGAGGTTTGTCAGCATTTCCAAAGGGCTGTTTCCAGAGATTTACACCTTGTTGTAGGCTGAAACTTGGCAAACAGGATTGCATGCCTGAAGGGATTTACTGTTTAACAGGTCTGAATATTAACGTGATTAAGCAAAAATTAGATGACTTTATTAACCATAACTTGATTAAAGGGTGATTAGTCATTTTTATGTTTAAGAATAACAGCCTTCAGCATTTGGTGCAGCAGAAAGGGAGTTTTGCTACTCAGGGTTTTTTGCTTTTGTTTAGAGCTTATATAGTTTGTGGCAGTGCATCTTGCATAATTAGAGCTCAGATTAGAACCTGACACATATTTTAATGCATATTTCACCCTACCCAAATAAAACCAATCCAAAGAGATTTTTTTATTTTTCGAGTGATAAGACTTGCCTAATAAAAAATACTTTTCTAAAAAAGGGAAAGTGCATAAGTGAAACATTTTCCTCAGCTTCTAGACGTTTATACAAATGCACATAAACATCCATAGTGGTGACTTCTAAAAGTGCAACACTGAAGCTACACTGAGAACAAGCATGGGCTGCTTGTTTGGACTCTGCACCAGGAAGGTTCTGCACTAAGTAGTGTTAATTATGAGTGGTACTTGCAGCAATTTACAGTATTGACTAGGAAACAGAAAAATAGTGGTGTTCTCATTTAAGAGAGATTTTTTAATTATTTAATGGCAAGATTTGATTTGTTTTGGACACGTTCTATTTTGCAAAAGATTTTTTGTGGACTTTGTGGCTTCTAGCTCCAGTGAAGGTAAGGGATGCTTTGCCATTAGTTGTGTGCACCTTTTGTCGGTTTCAGTGCTGGTAGATCAGGGGTAATAAAAATAACAAACATGAAAGGCATTTGTCCCCTGCAAATGAAGTAAAAACACTGCAGTTGAAGCCTACTGAAAATATAGTTACAGTGGTTAAAACCAGCCTAATTTAAAATCCCAATTTCAAGAAATAAACAATGAAGCCAAGTAATTTAATAAAAGTAACTGCTGAGAGAGACACAGTATTGATAAATTTTTATCATTACATGTGCCATTGAATTTTAATTAGAATTTAGCTATCTTACATAGTAATTAACTCAAATGAGAATTCTACACAAACTGCTCAAGAGCAGGAGTGTTCATATATGCTAATGACTACTATGCGTGATTAAACATTGAGAAAATAAACTCCAAATGTATGCTAATAAATGGCAAAATTTTCTGTGGAGAATTAATATCTAACAGAGTAATGGAGAGATATTTCAAAGCATGTGTACATTGTGTAAGTCAGCACATTACTTTTCAAAACTTGGGGTCCTGCAAATGGTGTCACCTCCATCCTTGCTTCTCATGAGCAGCTCCACTGAGATGTGGAGCTGTCAATGGGAGCACTTGGGTTTGGGCAACTGAGCTCTTAGGAAATTCCTTGACCTTGGAAAATACAGTTTTGTTTTCTATTTCTGACTTAAATTTTGTGTGTAATACTTCAGCAAATATTGTATAGAATTTCCCCCCCCCCAAAAAAAAAATCTGTGATTTTATTCCTGAATCTTTGGTGTGTTTTGGAAGCATTCCAAGAAATCTAAAGATCAAACTAATTTATTCATATCCCTGTTTATTATTGTAGGTGGCACTGTCAGGTCTCAATTAGTGATTATTTAGCCTTTTTTTTTTTTCTGCAGGCTCTCACTAGGGATAGGCAAATTTGATGGGAGACAGAATTGTCCCCACAAATGTCTGCTCAATTCTTGCTCAGGGAGAACCAAGCTCTAGTCTGTTCAACAGGCAGAAAAAAGTTGCTGTGCAGTTCTCTCATATGTTTGCCTGAAGAAACACTTTTGTGAAGTGAAGCAAGGGTGGAATGGCTGTTTTCTGATGTATGTTGGACAAGAAAAATTAATCTGTGCATGGTAGTTGTTTTGGCTGTGCTTCAGAAGGCATCTCTTGTGATGTCACCTGTAAATAGCTGAGAACTTTGACATCAGCTCTGTGTGAGGCTGTTTAAATAAGTGCCTCATTTATAGAATCCTGCTGCCTGCAAAATGGCTCCAATGGTGTTATCCCCATGCCTGAGGGGAAAGTTAAATAATGAAGCCCCAAAGAGTCTCTAAATGGAGAGAAGGAGCACAGGAGGGAGGAGGAGAGAAGGGAAAGCTAATCTGTAACAGTACAACCTTATCCCATCTTCTGACTGTATAGGACTTAATAGTTAGAAAAAGAGAGCTAAAAGCACTGAGATATACAACTGGTGAATACTGTTGCTGCTTGAAAGTAAGCATAGGACTCTGCATCTTCAGCATTCTGAAAGCCACTGAAACATTTGATCTTGCTCTGTTAATTATTTGTAATGAGGTTTGCTAAGATTCTAAGATCTGGAGAGACTATGCAATATTTGGACCCTGCATAATACCTATACCTCCCGTATCTGTCTATACCTGTAATGTGTACATATACACATCTGTAATTATGGTCATTTGATAAGATTTGGAGAATTTGGTGCTCTTAACGTACCCACTTATAAATCTAGAGAGCATAAAATCCATCATTATGTTTGCTATGTGATACTCCATTGCACAGTTTTGAGTCTGGACACAGAGGAGAGGAAGTAGAAATTATTTTATGTGCTTTCCTAAATCTATCCTTTCATCCTAATGGAATCTTTTGATTTCAGTCCATGGTTGCAGTTGGTATGTAAAGGTAAATTCCTACATCCTAAAGCAGTGCTGGTGGGGTTGCAAATTGTAGCTGACCAGTGTCTTCATCACACATTGAATGTTGGCAGCTCTTGCTCAGTTCTGGCAATCTGATGGTATCTGAAGGTTATGGTTGCTATTGAAAATAAGAGTTTCCTCAAAATACCTCCTGAGTAAGCACATACTAGATGAGTTTATGCATCCTATTGTTATTTGACCATTCTGATGTTAACCACCAGGCAAGACACTCTTTTCTGCCTTGAGATGATTGCTGTGGTTATTATGGAGTGGAGTAATAACCATTTATGGCAATAGAGTTAGCAGTGCTGGTTCAGCAAAGATAGCTGTCATCTTGTGGAAGAGGGATTTTTGAGGACTCTGGGGGGAAAAAAGAGTCCAGCAGGAATTGCAGCTACTGGCTACAGCGCTTCAGTGCATCCCATGGTCATTTGGGGAAGGTGAAGGAAAATTAGCAGCAGTCACTGGAGGTGTATGTAAACCTAAAGAGCTCAGTTCTGTGTGCTCCACATGGATCTTGAGGAATGCAGGATGTTTATTATCCATTTATGTTGTTGTGAGAGTTCCCTTTCCCAAGAAAATGATTACTATGATTTTCTGACTGACACTTCAGGAGGAAGCTTCTTGGTACATTTTTGTAAGCATTCTGGGATTTCTGGCCTCGCAAATGTAAAGCATGGGTAAGGTTAAATAAAAGCCTTGGTCAGCCAGTCTGTTCTGTGTCAGGATTAGCACTGGCTGATGCCAGCTGAAGGGAAAGTGTTCATGGTGTGGTACAGAGCCTCCCACTTGCACCATGGATTTTTCCCCCCCATGTCAGCTGCATTGTGAGGCAGATGACGATTAGCTGTTGGCCTTCATGCCTTTCTCGGTCTTATTGCAGGTCTTTGCTGTTACATAGATCATAATATTTTCCTCGTCTATGCCCTTTATTAAGCAGCAGGGCAGCATTTGCAAATGCAAGAATTTGGACAATTCCCTGACCCACAATTGTAGGAAGTACAGGAAATTATGGATTCTCTGGGACGGCCAAAACTGGTGGCTTTGACCAGGGGAATAAAACTTAGCATAGTTTCTGAAGGGAGTCACTGTCTCTGTGCTGTCACACAACAGTATGTGTTACTGGGTGTGCTCGGGCTTTTTTTCTTGCATGTCAAAGTATTCAGTTGGAACCATCCTGCTCAGTTATTCAGTCTAGTACCTCTTAAGTCATGCAGCCATCATTTCTTAGGTAAAATGCATATTTAAGTTAGTGGTTATACTTGAAATTGAGATGACTAAACCAGAGTTGATTGGGCTATATAGGTGTAGTGCATTCATAGACTCACAGAATGGTTTAAAATGATTTCCTAAAAGATAGTCTCTAGGGTTGATAGATTTGAAGATTTTTTTAAAAAGATATTTATAAATACATATATAAAAATATGTGCATATAAATTTTACTCCAAGACCAGTGCCTTTTGTTTTCATTTGCTATTGCTAAAGTTCTGGATGCAGCTCATCTACATTCATCCCAATGAATTTTTAGCTGCTTAGCTCAGGTGCTGGCAGTCAGTTGCCCAGCCACAGCAGCCCAGAGCTCTGTGCAGTCTCATTATCCAAGTTGCAGACAGATACTGCAGCCTGTCCTCAGCTTTATGCTGTGTTGTGTTGCTACCAATATCACTAAGGGGTTTAAAGCCAGCTCAAGGATATCTGCTACCCCTTTGCATGAACTCTGTTGTACAGACACTTTTAAACAACCTTACTTTCAATACTGAGAAAAGTATTCATTGTGCATGGCTGAGAAGAGTCTATATTTAACCCTGTGTGTTGTAACACCAACGCTTCCCTTAGTGTACCATGTATTTTTTACATGTATTATTTAACCAAGTCCTAGTCTTAGTTGATTTAAATAGACATTAAAAAAATAAATCAGATCATCTTTATTTTGTTGTACAAAGCTTCTAGTAATCAGGTATGTCCTTTGGGATAGGTTTTTGATTATCTAGTACAGGCAGCTCACTAGTCTTACTGAGAATTACATGCTTTAAATAGACATGTTCAAAATAATGCTTTGCAGACATGATTAAATGTTAAAATACCCATTTTTTAATATAAATTAAATACAGGTCCATGGAAAGGTTGCTCACATTTCTATTGTTCTTAGTAGAATTTCTGATTGACTGACTTTGTCAGTGGTTTCTGACACAGACTTTAAAAGAAAGACTTAACACCAAATTCCTAAATGTGTCAAACAACTGTTGTTGAAGATGAACTTTTTTAATTATTATGGAACACATTCTGCTTTCATCTGTGTTTTTGTTAAATTAGAATGATATCTCTTAAATTTTAGTTTACTGAAATACTAAAAAAGCATTTACTTGCCTCGGTTTCCCCCATCTCGAAGATAAAAGGTTTAAGAGTGTAAGACCATAGTAGGCTGTTATCTTAAGTTTCATGCTCTGTGAGTGACAGAATACAAGTGTGTTCTTCAAAATGACAGTTTACAAGCGTCAAGTCAAGTAATCAAAATGTTATAGTGTATATAAGCTACAAATGTAAATATATCAAGTATCTTTAATTGCGTTGTTTGCAATTAAAGTAACCCAACACCATCTTCTCTGGATATTATTGTCTGAACATTCTGAGTAAAGCTATAATAATATTTATTTTTATGTGATGAACAATGGTCTTAAAACTAATTCTGGTGAATTAGGAGTTGTATTTCTGGGGAACTAACTACCACTATTTGACTGCTGTTGTAAAACTTTATTAGGCAATACATCTGACCTCAAATTGGAAATTTGTGTTGGAACCAGTTTAGGAAATCATTATAGCTCTGTTGTTAATTTTATATTTGTCTAATAAAACACAGCAGGAACTACATGTCGTGCTAATGCAACTGATGCTAGCTGCTAGACATGTTTCTAACTACTGTTTTCTACCTCGTACAGGCACAGGAGAGGAGGAAACTAAATAGAACTTAATAATAGGGATTACTGGTTTTTGCTAGGAAACTGCTGTTCCGTATTTTGCGGCTTCTTCTAGAGAAGCAGTAAATCTTTTTTTCTTTTATGTGTATTTATGTACAGCTGCACTGTACATTTAGTGACCTCTGGTTATTGTATGGCTTTTCCTGAGCTTCTTGTCCAGATTATTGTCACTCTCGTTTTGATATTTGTCTGGCAGCTCTTAGTGTGAGTGTTGCTTGGCTGCCATATTGATCACAAGAAACTTTACATTCAGATATTCAGTTTGCTGCCTGTTTTCTTTGCATTACCACTTTGTACATGCTCAGCCCTTCTAAAGACCAAGACCATCTTCATCCTTTTGTTCAGTCAGTCACTCGTTCTTACAGATTTAGAAGGGTAACTTCAGGTACCAACCAGTAGCCATGCTGGGTATAGTCTTTGGAGAGCTTTGATCCATTTGAAATTACTAATTTTTTTTCCCAAGTTGAGTGAATGCTCAAGCTTGGCAGTAGGAGAAACATGGGTTCTATTCTTACCTTAGCCCTTCTGGGGTCAATAGGCAGTATTAACATGGTTTGTTAAATTTATGTTACTTATTAGAAGGGTTTCTTTTCCTCATTTCTATTTAGAAAATAGAGACATGAGCAATGAATTAAGGGTGTGGGAAAGAATGCTCTATAAAAATTTCAGCTATTTTTGAGATTTTGACTAATTTGTTTTTCATTTGTTCATATTTAATTCTGTTTTTAAAAAGCTTGATCTTTACACAAAGGAAAAGGAAGGGAGGAGGGAGAAGTGTACATTGACATACTAAGTGAAAAACCTCAAGAAAAATTACAGTAAATTAAAATTTATTTCCCAAGGGATAGAACATATTTCAGTGGGATGAAGGAAGAAACTAATAGACTTTCTATGAACAGCCATTTTTATTTAAAGAATAAGCTTTCAGGCAAATATAATTCTGCAGCCTCCTGAGGATAGCCTTTTTTTTTTTCTTGTTAGGAATAATACCAATTAAAAAGTGAACAATTAAAAGCACTGAAAGTTTGTCAGTGTACATTTTCCACGGAGCTGTGCCTTCTATCATGCTGTTCCTTGCTTAACATGCTTGGTACTGCTGGTCTAGCACACAGTGCATCTGTGCTTCCACTCTGTAGGCAGTAATTAGTTAACACTGCCAAACAAAAATGAACTGTGTGTTAATCTAAAGTACAAATCAAACCTTTTGGGGGTATTTTACAATTCTGAAAGGATGCGATCTGACATTTGGGTTCTTCTCACCTGTTGCTTTCTCCCCAAGTATCTCTTTTGGCAGGATTTTGTTTTGGTTTGAACTCAGTATCAGTGGTCCTGCCCAGCACTCTGACTAACAGAACTGAGAAGATGGTGCTGCAGTGCATATGTGGAAGGGAGCAGACAAGTGAAAAGAACTTAAAACAGCTTTGCTGCCAAAAAATGTAGAATGAAATGATACCCTAAGGGAAGGCAGGGTTTGCAGGGAGTAGCAGACATGCACTGAGTAGATACTGGTTTTTTTCAGCCATTGCAATTTTCCCCTCAACAATTTCTACCTCTTGCTTTTGCATAGGTGCTGTCTGCCCTCAGCTCTGCTAAGCATAGAGAGTTGGCACCTTGACCCTGTTAGCCTGCTCCACAGCTTGAAATTAGTTTTGTTCCTTCACATTTTTTGGAGTCAGTAACAATGTAGATATTAGATGAGCTCTTCTTAATCTACCCTAAGGTTCATATTTGTTGTATTTCTTGGAGCTAATAAAGGGTTCTCTGCTTGAAAACATGTCCACCTTTTAAACAGTATAATTTATTTTCATAAAGGATGT